>VXAD01006267.1:28494-169865 GCA_013399195.1 Dicrurus megarhynchus | reverse complement strand
GTAGAATTTTGTAGAAAATTCTGGCTTTTGGAACATTTCAGGTTTGGATATGTGCCATAGTTATCTGTTGAGAGTAATTTATAAGCTGCTGCTTTCTTTTTCTTCTTAAACTTTCAAGACTTGTAATAAATGTACTCTTTCAGAAGTGTTGTCAGTCACAAAAAGTAAATCTTCTTTGAGGTGAAGGCTCAAATTAATAGGTGTTGCTGGTTCAGTTCCTCATCTTTCATGCTGAAAGTATAGCTTTTAAATTTTATCTTTTCTAAAGCACAGAGGAAGTTTCTTCAGCCTATAAATCAAAGTGTTTTGGACAGTTATGACACAGGTTAATTAAAAGTGCTGATTGGATGTCCAAGGGATCTCCCCAGAGGAAAACTCCATCAGCTAGTGTTTGCTGGAAGTCACACTTAATAATGTGACTGCTTCAGAGTTTAATTTGAGACAAGATAAAAAGCAAATCAAAACAATTGTCTCTAGTCTCAAAAAGTTCAGACAATGATTCAAGCACTAGCACCACTTAAAAAAAGCATATATGAATTAATAAACACCTTTTGTTCCCTTTACTGAAATCGTCTGCCTTGCTTTGAAGGATATAGCTTAAAGAAAAGTGAGAACTTAAACTTCGAATGTTTTGTTTTGGGTGAAATTGAAGTGAATTCTGTTGAGTTTTGTGGGTTTGGATTGAGCATCTTGAAAATGAACAAAAACAACTTTGGTAATTTTCTCAGGACTGGGGAGATCTTGTGGTTAAAGATGACACCATCTTCAAAGATTTCCCGTTCTTCAAATCCTACAGGGTTTAACCATATCAATTAGTGAGTGAATTCTCTCTTACAGCAGGAACCAATATCATAACTGTACTCTTAAGTCTCTTTTCTGTTAGATATTTTAGAGTTAGTTGGTTCTGGTCTTTCCTAGGGTTAGCAAACAAGAGCCAAACTTATTTGATGCCTCTTTGCAGTATTTCTTGGAGTCCTTATTTAATAAATATCATAAGAACTCACATGCTGAGTTTTTAATACTAAAATTAAGATACAATAGTCTTTATTACCAACTGAGACTTCTCTTTGGAAGGATTTCATACTTTTAAAAATGGTACCAGTTAATTTTCCATGGAAACTCTACTGTATCAGCCATAACATATTCAGATGCAAGGATTGTACTGTGAGCAGATAAAAATGGGAGAATAAGTAATTTTCAAGAGGTGGAAGGCCATTTGGCAAACAGAATAACTCAGGAATGTGTGATTTTGCAGGAGCTGAGAAGTAAAAGCATGACCAAAGCCAGAAAGAAGAGTTAGAGTGGGTTGAAATAACTTTCTGTTTTCTGCTTATACCTTGACCCTTGACTGTTTTTTCATGCTGGGAAAATGTTCATAGACAGTGCTTTTCATTTGAATTGATCCCAAAAGTAAAAGGAAACAAACCTCATAAAAATTTTATTCAAGCTCTTTGGTTTCAGAGTCCTTGGCAACTTCCCACTGCATATATTTTTATAATATGTCATTTTCAATTATTTTGCCAATAGGAGCATATGTACTAGTATAGTAGGCTTATCATGCTTAATTACACAGGTGAATACTGCACTGTTTTTCTGTGGCTTTAGTGCAGCTGGTGTTTTCCAGATCGTCAAAGGATGAGCCGCCTCGGGTCCTTAGTGAAGAGGAGATGAACAGACTGGGAGCGAGGATTGTGAAAGCAGAGCTCATGGGAGACACGGTAATGTCTGTGAAAAACTGTCATGATTTACTGCAATTTTTCTTTAAAGCTCACAGCGATTTAATTGTTTGGGGTTTTTTTTTAAGGGTATTATTCAAGCAAATAAAGACTTGCAAAATTTGGTAGGATTTGAAGATACTGGTTTTACAGTAACTTCTGCTTTAAACACAATGGTTCATAGACTAGAGCAGAGGATTCAGGACCCCGGGCTTTGTAGGATAAGCAGCATACCCAAAACCATTTGTTCTCTGCCATTTTTGTAGTATTTATTGTCTTTTTATATAAAAGGGAGCAGGTGAAAACTACAAAGCTCCCTGTCTATGTTGCAAGGTAAACAGTGTCTGGAGCTTTACTTATTTCATCAGCTTTGTCATAAGTAGATGCTTGTGGTCCATAGCTCTGCTGTATAAGCGAGCTTATTAATTACGATATGGAAATTGTAAAACTGAAAGGAACAGCATATGCCATTGCAGCCAGCTCTGCATTGAGAACAGCTGTGGAATGCTTTGTGGTCCTGACCTGACTGAGGCTGGTCTGTGGAGCTGGAAGAAACAGCTGCATATTTAATGTGGCTTGTTTCAGCCAGCTACCTGAAGGAACAAGACTTTCACTCTTGTGGAACATTAAATTCTGGAAGTATATGTATTTTATTTATTACATTAAACATGGCTGTGATGAGTTAATTCCCTTTAGTAGTACTGTCTGGAAGTTTCTGTTATAGTAAGGTCAGAGTCTGTTAGTTTTTAAGCTGTGATTTTCATGTGTTTGGCTCTGAATAGCTGCTCTTAAAAGGAACTATTTTTGTATTTTTTAGAAGGAAATGCTATCACTGTGGGCCTTCGTATTTATTTTCTAAGATTAGTTTTTACTGCAGCTGTTTAGTTTTCCTCTTGTGATATAATATTTGACCCAAAATCTGCATCTTTAAGAAATAATAAATAAATATTTATTTGTAGTAATATATAAAACATGTTATGTCTCTAAGTGGTAAATTAATATTTATCAAGAACTATTGATTCTTTGATTTGTGGAAAGTTTAAGTATATTTTGTCATGATTGCTGGCCTAGGACATGGTGTTGACATGGTGTTGATACTTGTTAGAGCCCCTGTCAGATAATTCAGATTTTGTCAGGAGAAAGTGTCCATTTTATAAATATTTTCTATTCAAACCCATTTTATGTTGTGAATTCTTTTCCCACAGACTTTAGACATAGATGTGTGTATGTAGCTTTAAAAATTTGAACAGCAATACCTTATCTAGAAATCCTGTCCATTTGAAACGTTACCAGCTTCAAAGGTGAATTAAAAGTCACTTCAAGCAGTGTATTTCCTACTAAGATACAGTGTTAATGATTTAAATAGATGTGTCCATATGTTAATCTGTAGTTTTCGTAGTTAATACTAAAAAACATACACTAGGGAGGAAAAATACATTTATGAATGTAATTATATGATAGGTTTGTGAAGGACTGGTGTAGTCACTTAAGATATTATATTATTTAATACATTTTCCTGCAGGGGAAAATGATTGAAGCTATCTATACACTAGTTGCTAAAGTACTGGGGAGGGGAAGGTTTTCCAGAGACTCTGATGGAAAGCAGAAATTTGTAAACTTTTTTTTTCTGATACTGCTGAGCTTCAATGGCATTGCCTAAACAAAACTTTGGGCACAAATCTGATCTTTTCCTTTTCAACCTGATAGGAACTGAATACAAGCAATTTGATGAAAAGTATACAGGTTTTCAGTGGGAGAGTGTAATTCATTTAATATTCTATAATTTTGTTTTGTTTTGACCCAAATCATGTAGCAGAAACCAGTATTACAATTTTACTATTATTTTTAAATACCCATTTTTCTATATGTGCACTCTGAATCAGCCTAGTTTAAAAAAAACTAAAACAAAACAACAGTTTAAATAATAAAATAGCTAATATAATATATATAATATATAATAGCCTTCTGGCATTTTAAATGTTTTTCATGTTCTTTCTCTAATCCAGTTGAAAATACAGCTTGTTTAAACAAGTTCATCCCCACACACCAGAACAGATGGTTGTGTAACAGCATGTCCCGGTGGCTGGAGCTCAAGGTTGGCCATGTGGGCCAAATGAATTCTGAATCTATTTTTTTTACTGATTTGCTGCCTGGTGTTGGTCAAGTGACTTAATTTTGGGGTGGCACATATGGGCACAATGGTTGGAGTCCAATCAATGAAACTGGCAGAGGGGTCAGAGTATAAATGGTTCTATTCCTTGCAGGTTGATAGGTTGGCAATTCTTAGAAATCCAAGATATTCTGAAATACTTGTATTTATTTAATAGGTAGATGGATAAGGGAACAGGAGCATCAAAACCAATTTGTGCAAGACTGTAAACAGTTCTTAGTTTCTACCTCTTGTACATTTTAATTCTCAAAACAAGGTCTTAAGGGCAAGAGTTGGACATGGAGTGTAGAGAGATGTGAAACTCCATAGCAAAAATTTGTGAGAGATATTTTCCTAGACCCACGGAGGGGATGTATGTGTGTAAAGGTGTGTACGTGTGTGTACAAGAAAAAGGAGGATATGATGTGTTCAGGCTTCCTTATTTAGCTTTCTATACATAAAGCAATAGCTATGCTTAGTTATGCAAAGCATTTATTAGTATAACTTAATAATGTCTAAGAATACTTTTTCTGGTCTTTTTATGTCAATAATTGTTCCCATACTTCAGATGCCTCTATTCTGAACTTTTTTTTCATGTTATATCCTATAGAGAGTTGTGTGAATTATACTGGCATGTTTTCTTTAGTCTTTTGTGTCATTAGAGTTTAAAATATTTATCAAAACACAAAAAATGAAATGAAAATGATTTTGATATAAAAGTCTCTTAAAAGTTTAAGATAGTACTCCCTTAGTTTAACTAACTTTCCTTGAAGGTTTTAGCTTCAGAGCTTCAAGCAGAACTTGACAATGCTCGCAAGTTGAGAGAAACTCAAGGACACATTCCAGCAAAGGCTGGCAGAGAGGTAAGTGGAAAAATATTTTTCTTTTCTTTGCACTAACACAATGGTATGATACAGGTAGCAGCTGATTTAGAGAACATCAAATGTACTTAGGAAGATTAGAAAGTGTGACTTCAGGTGAGTAACTGTCCAAACTGAACTGTACTTTCTGTTGGTAAACAAAACTTTCTCCATTGTACTTTAGCAAATTCAATGGGATTTTTTTTACTCATAATATTTTCTCAGCCAGGATATATGTCTTCCATTAAAAATGAAACTCATATGTGCTGGCTGTTACTTAATTTTTCTGTCTCTGAAGAAGCTGGCACTTCAAATGTTGTTCCTTTTGAAGGGTGGTATTTAAGAAATGTAAGAAAGCTTCTTCCTTACCAACACTGATATAAGGAAACGGGGGTAATAGCTTAAGTTATGAGCTCTGTCCTCATGATGGAGGGGAAACTTTTAGGCAAAAACTAATATTCTTGTTCAATTTGACACCAATTCCACAGTGAAAATTCAGCTGCTAGTGAGTTGAGTTTGAAAAGCCACTAACTTTTTTTTTTTTCCAAAAAGGCTTCATGTCAGACCTCATACACTGACTAGTATTTCTCCAGTCTTTAAAATATAAACTGAACTGGAAGATAATGTGTGGCCTCTTGCTGGCTACCTTGTGACAATAGTATTAAAGTCTCACAACTTGAATTCACAAGAATTTAAAATTACAAAAGCTCTGTGTAGGTAGACTCTGCTCATTGCAGTGCAATTCTTTGGCATGTTTTTTGTATATGTAAAAAAACCCCCGAATAAATCAGATTGGAGTTGTGTAATTACACAGGAAAAATCCATTCAGATTTTAAAATTGGGAAGTAAAGAACGTGTTGTGGGTGGACACTTACTCCTTAGAAGCTGAGTTATGAATAACAATTTTGGTCAGCCCTGGTCTTAACCATATTCTGATTTTTATCTTCATTTTTAATTAAACCATTTTTACAACTAACAGCATGTAGTCATTGCAAAAGTACCAAATGTAAATACTTATGAATATGCCTTGCCTGTGCCTCTTTCTTGGCTTCTTCTAGCCTCTGTTATGTGGTGTTTGAGTGTCAGCTGTCCAGCAGAGCTGACTAAGCCCTGTCTTTGTGATGCCAGGGTAGTCTTACTGGTTTTACAGCTTTGAATTGGTTTTGGACTACTGGGACACAAGCAGGATGTGTTTGGCACTCCTGTGTATCAAGGGCCAGCTATGCCACACTGTGTCTCAACAGCCCAGATGTTCAGAAGCCATCTCATAACACAAGGGAAGCTGGTTTGTGAAGGTGTGTTTGACTTGGTATGGCTCAGCCTTTCTGTGGCACAGACCACCCAAGCGACAGCCTCAGCCACTTCAGCCAGGTGTATTGCAAGGGAGGTACCTGAAGCAGTTTCCACAGAAATGGTTTTCCAAATGGATGTCCTGTTGATCCCAAAGTTTGATAGCTTTGCCTCCATTGCTGGTAACAAACATGAAGTATTTTGTTTCAGGCAGGTCTGTCTCTGCTTCTGCAGAGCAGCATGGCCAATGTCATGCTGGGAGGTCCTAAAATGTGTCTTTGCCTTACTTTAATTTCTTTGGTGAGCTGGGGAGATAAATCAGGAAGCAGTGAAGGCAATTTTGAATGCATCTCCCTAGGAAGTTTTTTTCTTAATTAATTGGACACGGATCAATTTCCCAATTCTGTTCCCGGCGTGACTGAGTGAAGACTTACACAAGTATAAGGGGGTCTATGAATGGCTGGGGTTTGTACAGGGACAGGATCGATTCTTTTGATAGTGGTGCTGGTTTATTCTGCCTTAAAGTGATCAAGAAAATACAGACTGAAGGGACTACAAAGTGCTAGCTTAAATCCTAGTTTAATTTTAAATACTTTTATTTTGTTTGTAAGTGAGAATAGAGGCAAATATAGCTTTTACAGTGTGACTTAGTGACTAGTTCTGTAGTTTTTTTTTTTGACTTAGACAAGAATTCTACCCCAAGCAATCCCAAAAATGTGGTTTTGAAGTATAGTTTTCAAAAACTGATGTTTGACGTTTAAAATCCTTGTGTTTCTCAGCTGATATATTTCACCAAGTCTCAGCTTGGGCAGAACCCCTCTGTTCACTGCAGGCTGCCTTAAGTATATAACCCTATAAATTTTAGTATGAATACAGTTAAACTATCTGTTAATGGAATTTGGAGTCTTAATGGGTATTGTACTTAAATACTTGAGTCATGTGTACAACTGCAATAAATGCATATGGAAAGATCCTTCTAAAAGGATGAATTAAAATGTAGATTGTGCTTGTTTTGTCTTTAAGTTTGAGCAGGAGGCAACCTTCAATGTCTGTGGAAATCAAAAAACTTTTGATTTCATTTGGGATAGAATGAAATGATGCTTATTTTCAGATGCTTGCTGTCTAATTTGTCATGGGCATTTTGAGAAAGCAAGGCTGCGCTTTGAGTCCTAATGAAACTCTGTAAAGGCTGCTGTGCCATAGGGTTTCTGGGTTGGGATAGGTGATGAAAATGATACCTATTGAATGTAGGGAGACAGCAGAAAATTGTGGAGACTTCAGCATTTAGAAAACAACTTTCACGTGTTCATAGTTTACCTCTTAAATACAGTTTGTATTTCTGTTCTGAAAGTGCTACACAACTCTGGATTTTATTACATTGGTTATGGGAGTGTCACCTCTGCCATTGACAGTAACAGTCACAACTGACGTAATTTATACTTTTATTCAGTATTTTTATTTAACGAACTATATCTGGAACATTAGCACTCCTTTGAGGCACATAATTTGCAGTGGGTTTTGCTAGTACAAAAATTGGAAGGTAAAAGTTGAAATGAGGAAGAGGGGGAATATAGAACATATCTTTTGGAAGGGACTTACCATGAGCATGTAGTCCAACAACGTGGTGGTGGATGAATAAAGTGTAAGAGTATGCATCTTTTAAAACTGTTTTCAATCTCAAATGAAGTATGACTTAGAATAAAAGCTTCTCAACCCTAAGCCTATTTCTGTATTCCATAGTACTTAATTAGTGTGCAGGAAACAGAGAGTAGTCTCTGCTGAGCAAATGCTAGAGACAGTTTTCAATAATGATGAGTTGCATTTGAAAGACAAATCAATACAACCCTGAATGAGAGCTGGAAGGTGGTACTTTAAGCAAAATAACATGGTAGGATATACTGTCACTGAATATTTAAAAGAAGAGAGTTCTGAAAACTAGAAACAGCTAAAGGCTTTTCTGTTATTCATTTGAGAATACGTAGGGAAAATATGATTTATTTCATCATAGAAAATCTTCACTTGAATAACTGAATTTTCTGTGGAAGTCCATCAGCCTTTGGTCTAGTATGATTGTTTTTCTACTGAAGAGTATTCAGTGCTTCTGTGAAGCCTCTTGGGCACAGAAGACATCTGTAGAGTAAGACTTGAATTTTGGAAGGCACAGCATTTCACTTTACAGTAGATATATGGCTGACATGATGCTGCTTTAAAGGAGAAAACCTTTTTTAGGGTACCTGTTGCAAAGTAACAGACTCCAGTCCATTGCTTGTGCATCTCAGGTGGAGAAGATTTGTAGTGCAAGGAAAGTTAATTTAGTGAGTTTTATGGCATAAGTAGGGCTCATCTTTTAGTGAAAGCCTTCATAATATTAAGAGCTCCATGTACTTCAAACGCTTCTGCTTTTTTATTTAATTATTCTTCTTTATTATAAATAATAAGGATGATTAAGTTTCCAATGCCTCCTATCTGAACACAAATTTTGATGTATTGAAGGTCTGATGAGGTATGTTAGACTCCAGACTGAGGGAGAATTCTATGGAAACTAGCTCAGTGTAAATAATATTTTAAAAATTCTTTTTGAAGAACTAACACTGTTTTTCAGGAAAGAAACTGAATAAAACAGCTTGGCTTAAATCTCAAATCCTGCTTATCTGAAGTGGGCCTACAGGGAAGCCAGAGAGAGACTCTTTGTTGGGAAGTGTAGTGGTAGGACAAGGAGTAATGGGTGCAAATTGAAAGAGGTGAAATTTAGGTTAGATATTAGGAAGAAATTTTTTACAATGAGGGTGGTCAGACACTGAAAGATGTTGCCCAGGGAGGTTGTGGATGCCCCAGTCCTGGCAGTGTTCAAGGCCAGGTTGGACAAGGCCTTGAGCAACCTGGTCTGGTGGGAGCTGTCCCTGCCCATGGCAGGGGGGGTTGAGACTAGATGATCTTCAAGGGCCCTTCCAAACCCTTAGCATTTATGATTCTATAAAATTGCATCCATTGCATCCCATTGTGTATAGTTCTGCATTAGGAGACACAGGACAGAACATGCTGGATCTTTATCCAGAGAAAAAATTTGCAGCGCAGTTACTGTCCTTAGACAAGTAAACCATTAGGAGTAAATAGCTGAGAGGATCAGATGTGGAACAAACCTGAAATAATATTCTATTGGTTCTAGTAATGATAATGGGGAGAACAAGAATGTATGTTTATTTTTCATATGTTTTCAAGATTGGTCTGTTCACAGAAAGCTTAAAAATGACAGTGATTCCTTGGAGAAAGAGACAGTTATCTCAGTAAGCTGGGGTGTGTGTGTACATGTGTGTTTGTGTATATGTGTGTATACATGTAAAATTTAGATAGTGATGAGTACTTCAGAGTAGGAAGAGAAAAAAAGAAGGAAAATAATCAATGCTTCTGATGTCTGGGGGTTTTTTATTTGAAAGGAAACCAGACTAATGCTAAACAAACACAAAAAAGCAAAAGTCGAATCACCCTGAAAATTAACATTCAAAATTGCAGGTGTGCCAGGATGTTTAATTTTAGGTTTGGGAATTGAGACTATAAACACAGATATTTTTCTGCAATGAAAATATTTGGTTGTCAAAATTTACCTGTAATATATTTTGATAACTTTCATTCTGACTTAACCAATGCAGAACCAAAATACAGCTGTAGTAATGCTTATAGACTTACCATATATGAAGAATCCTTTTAAAATTATTTAAAATTGCTTTGCATAAAGGTATAGCTGAGACACTTAGAAAGCTGGGGATTAATGAGCCTCACTAAATGCACAATAAAAATCTCAGATTTTATTTGGAACTTCAGATGGTGGGGAGATACAGCAACAGATGGCTCATGGCCTGTTTACTCTCAGATGTTTTCAGCTCATCATAATTTCTGATTCCTGCTGTTCCATCACACTTGAACCTTGTCTGCAAGATGGCTGTGCCATCCTTTCTCCAGAAAAAGTCTGTGTTTTCCATACAGAGTTGAGTAGCTCTAAATGGAACATGGAATAATGAAGGGGGTATACTTTGGCAGAACAGCTTTCATATCATTAGTACATACTTTGAAAAAATAATAGGTGTATCCGGTTATTGATTAGTGTATTTCCTGAACACTCTTTTTGATGTCAGTAAGAGAGGATTACACAATTATTTAAGACAAAAACATACTAAGACAAAGTGGTTTATCTTCCTGAACGTGATTTATAGGAAATTGGCTTTTGCAGTTAAAACATATTGGAGAAATTGTACCAGTAACTAAGTGATGTAAAATATCTTATACTTTCAGTACACGTAAAAAGTATAAGAGGGCAGAATGGCTAAGATGTCTTAAATTTCAAACTGAGAATATAAAAACTTTGAAGTATGCTTTGACACCAGAGAAAAAAGCCATATCCAGGTGCTATGCAGCACTTGTAACTGATGGTGCCCTTTTTTCTGTCTCTCTTTTTCTCCTAACACCATATTAAATTTCTACATATTTTTACTGCTATATTTATCCTTTCCCTGTGTTAAATCAGTTGATAAGATGAAATGGAGTTTTGTGGACTTAAGAACCAACATGCTGCAATGTCAGTTGATAAGATGAAATGGAGTTTTGTGGACTTAAGAACCAACATGCTGAAATACTTCTCTTTTTTTATGGTCTGAGTATATATGTTTTGTGTCAGATGTTCTTGCTGTAAAAACAAGCCATTACATTTTTTACAAGTTTTCTTACATCTCACACCTACAGTGGCTCATTAATGTGGCTGAGTGACTAACCATTTCAAAGCGTAGCTAACAATTGAGAGTATCAAATGGAATCTTTAGACCTTTTTTAAAAGTTGTATTTTCAAGGCTATGTGGCTTTCTGATGTCCAGTATTATTTTAAAGTTAGACTTAATTGCTTTAGTTTTCCCCATTACTAGGTGCATCCCTGGACAGACACATTACAGGCTGCTGTAAGTTATACATTACTAGTTCCAGTTTTACTTCCACAGGCTGGCAGTATGACTCTTACTGAATTTGACTTTAGATTGGTGTGTGTCCATTCTACCCAAGAGATGATATTCTGATCACCCTATCCTAAAGATGCTCTAAGAAAATCAGTACTGACTGGAAATAGAAAGACTTCTGCATGCAGGACTGATCAGAGGCGTTCATTGTAAAGGGGAGATTAAAAAGGAGGCCAGGTTGCTTATTCTGAGTAATAAACAGTGTAGCCAAAATAACCTTTTTGTAATAAAAGAGCAAAGAAGTGCTGAATTTAAAGGACAACTGACTTTATATCAGTAAGAACAAATGAAGTTTTTCACATATTGTGTTATTAACTGGTGTCACTCACTGACTGGTGTAAAGAAAGGACAGAAACCTAATTATTTTCCAGGGCTTGGAGCTTTTGGGTTTTTTTAATCCTCATGCTTTACACACAAACCAAGCACTGCCTGATAAAGATTCTCTTCTGTAGAATAGTTCATGTCTGTGTTGCAGCCTGCATTAGATTTTCTAATGCTTCTCTTCACTGTTATACACAAGGGCCTAATTATGGCAGACCAACTTTCCGGTCTTTTAAAACCTTTTTAAAATCCCATTACTATGTTAGCACCTTTTGGACGTGTAATAGTGACTCATTAATATATTTATGAAGTCTTTCTTGAAATGCTAATTTTTTAACCTAGTTTTTAGAAGTTTTCTTTTGCTTTCCTTCCTCATGCTGCTAATTCTCTTAGTCTTTTCTGCTGTAGGAAACCCAAATTAAAGGTACAACATGTATACAATGGACTGCTGTTACAGACCTCTGACCATTTTAATTTCATCTTGCTGTGAGATCCAAACCTCAGTCTTGCTGTAGAGAGTGGTTAACCTACTGATTTTTGTAAGCATTCATTGAAGTGCATTACAGTGCCATTATTCGCAACAAATGTCAGAGCCTGAACGGGAGCTTAGATGCTTTGAAGCCTGTTACATGGGGACTCCAGGTTGGGAATACAATGACTCCTGAATATGAGACATGATGCCCTTAGGAACAGCCAGCACTGAAGGAGGCAGATGCTCCTTCTAGATGGGATTTACTCATCCTTCTGGTAACTGGTGATTATGTGTGAGTGCAACCTGAGAACCTAAGAGAAGGGTAACTGGAGTGGAAGAAGAAGGAGCAATGGAAGAGAATGGGAGACAGTGGATGGAAGAAATAGCTGAGCCTAGCACTCTGAGAAGTGCTAGATATCTTTTAGACGCTTATTGATACTATAACATAAGGACAGACTTTTCCAATAGAGGAGTAAGACAATATTCAAAGCATTTCCATTTGCCAAACACTGTAGGAGAAAGGAAACAGGTGGCAAGCTTAATGCAGCATCTGATTTGACAAAGCTAGCAAGACTTCTTCCTTGCTGAAGAATGTTCCTGAGCTTTGTTATTCCTTCATTACACTGTGCTTGTACCACTTGAATGTAGCTCTCAGTAAACGTTTGCAGACACCTTTCAATTCATGCAGCATCCAGCTTTTTGTTGGCTCAGTAATTTAAAAAAAAAGTTTTTTTCTAGCTCTAGTTGTTCCCTACCCCACAATACACTGTCTATTAAAATATATTTTATTCCCTTTAGCTATTAGCATTGAAAAACAGTTCTAATTGAGTAGATCTTAGCTCAGATACTTGGCCTGATTACTCCATTTGTTCACCTGCTCCAGTGTCTGTTCCTCAAATTAAGCTGTGCACCTGGTGTGTGTGGCAGAGGATTTCCACTTCCTCCTGCTGGATTATGGAACAGGGATAATCTCTGGAGAGTTCAAAAATCTTTTTCGGAGCTGTATCTTATTTATTTATTTATGTATTTAATTTAAAGCTTTTATCTTTCAAAACCAGACTTGTCTGCTTCTTTTGTTCAGTTGGGTGTTAATTGCTGTATAGCAGTTTGTACATTTGGTGAGAACAACTGTGTACTTTGCATATTTAATTGGCCTGAAGTAAAAATTCATGTTCCTTAATTAATGGCAAAAAACAATTCCTCGCTCATTCTGGAAATACATACTTTTTTTATTCATTTCAGACTGTAAATTATATTGTTTGTTTAGCAACCATCACAAGATTCAGGGATAGTGACTGAGCCTCTTCTCCAGTTTCAACTTTAACATTTAACAATAGGTATCATATTTAAAGTACTGTAATATAGGTTTCTAAACCTATGTTGTACTTAATAGAAGTATTATTCATCTGATCATAATTATTAATGAGTATTTATTACATCACAATGACCACATTGTGTTACTATATACCATGCCATATATTCATGGGAATGCAAGTGTAAAGAAAATATCAATAGATAAAAAGAGAACATTAAGTAATTCTTGCAGTTAGATTGATATCCACACTCCTTTGAAAAAGTCTATTTCTTCTGTGAGTTGTGGATTTTTCCTGCAAAGGCTCTTTCTCAATATGGCGTAGTTGTTCAAGTGTAGAGGAATTCTGGTTCTTATTTTACTTGTGTGAACTTGTCCATTATAGATGTTAGATACATTGCCCCAGAATTCCCAGAATCAACCTTTGGCACATTTTAAAGCCTTTTATTGTATTGGCCACTTTCCATTATTTTTGTACTGAGACCTATTTAAGGGGTATAGTCTGTGCTGAAATATGTGGACATTATATATTGGAATTCTTTTTTGGAAGCTCTAGTGAAAATCATTACTTCATGGCAGCTTGCTTAAAAAGCTCCTTTTACTGATATTTCAGTTTAAAGATGATTTCTAAAGTTTATTCTAGTTTTTTTTTCTTTTTTCTTTCAGAAAGTGTTGTTAAATAAAATACAATGAATTAATTTATTATTCAAATGTCACCTTCTGATAATGCTGTAACCACTTGAGCATCTTTTTCTACCAGAAAACTTTTTGCTTCTGATGTGTTTAGAAATAGCTTTACTAATTATTGTTGCTAAGATCCTCCTAAAAAACAATTTCTTTGTGTTAATACAATTAACTTTCTGTTGTTATGCAGTGTTTTTAAGTCAGTTCTATTTAGATAGGGTTTTGAGTTCTGAAGGATGTCTTTACCTCTAATAACATCTTTAATCTTCTGAATAATCATGTTTGGCTTGCATCCATTGGATTCATCTTGGTTCCTAGTATGCATTTGCTCTTAGTCTCTAACATGACTTCACATTAATCTTCATACTATCCATAGTTATTTTATCCTTTTATCTGCTTCCTTTAATTTCTCTTTGAAGGACCACTTCTGGTTTTTTGTACTTTGTATTCTAGAGCTAAAAATTACTCTAATTTTTTGCCTTTTTTTTTTTCCTCTGGAATATTAAATCTAAATACATTATGGTCAGTATTACATGCCTTATGTCAGGACTGTGGAAATTAGTGAGAAAAAACCTCAAACCATCATAAAGCAGACAAAACCTTGCCAGCTGTTGGGTTCTGACTCAAAGAATTCAGTATGTGTTAGATCTACTGCTCCCCTCTCCATTCCCTGTCCCTGTCCTAACTCGTTCCATGGTTCAGATCCAGAATATACTCTCCTACTGCTTGTGTGTTAGTGTGTTAGCATGCAGAAATGGGAAGAAAAATGGTAGTGCAAATGTGGATCTAACATTTTAGAGCCTTTCTTCAAAGGCAAAGAAAGTCTGACACGTAGAACACCTTGTGAATTCCATTAACTTTTGGGAAAATAACAGGCTGCACATCAATGACATCTTTTCCAAAATGCCTGTATTAAGAATTTTAGTGAAGACAAATTTCGGGATGGATGTCTTTAAAAGGATCTAGATGCCTGTAAGTTGATACGAGAATCTGGCGTTTACTGTTCTTTGCAGTTCTTGAAGCACTGCTATTGTAATGACTATTGTTTTTAGTGATTTGCATTTTTTAGAGGTCATGTATACAATGAGGTAAAGTTTACAGACTAGGAATGGAAAAGTTCATCTTTTTTCTTGTCTCAGTAACACAAAGGTGTGGGGCAGGAGAGACCTGAAGTCAGCATCCTTTTGGAGACTCTATAGGGGCAGCAGGTAAAAGGAGCTGAATTACTGGAAAGATGCTCCTGACTGAGTTCACATAAACAGGACCCTTTGGAAGTGGTTACTTGGTTGATTATTCACTGAAAACTGTAAAGGGTCTGCTATGTGGATTTGACTAGTCCTCTTGGGAGAACTTTGTATCCCTACTTGGCCACGTGGGTATGGTTTAGAACAAGGTGGGTTTTTTTCCTCTGCAAAGGTCTGTTTCATTTCAGACTAGTTAGCAATGCTCTGGGTTTTTGAGTTTTCACTGCAATATCTATGGTTATGTGTTCAACCTTCAAACTTGTAAAGTTACCCAAGTTTTAAAGGAGCTATGGCATTTAAGAAGTTTCCTTAACATTCTTATTGGTGTTAACTTCATCTTTGCTTTCCATATCTGCTGTGAATAGTTTTGTGGCATAGTGATGACCCGAAAACATGGTCCCGCCAGTCTGGCTGTTTGTGTCTCAGCCTGGTGTGACCTTTTTATGATGTGACACGTGTGGGGTGAATGCACACAGCCTTTTTCTCCTATTGGGATGAGTCACCTTTTCTCCCCCTTGCAACAGGGAGAAAAGCCCTTACGTTGTGAAAAAGTAACAGGTGAGGCATCTATCTGGCTGATGCCAGAAATAAGGTTGTGTTGTATTCTCTGAAAATATCATTATTGTTATTGGAGCCACAGTGATGTTGGACATCTTGGTTTGCTTTGCAAAATGAAATTTGTCTTTGGTGTTACATAAGAGAGAGGTCTGGCTTACCTAGGCAGCTTTTTGGTCCGTAACTTCTACCTTCACATGACTTTTCTTCAAAAAATGTAGTTAAGCTGTTGAAGTATACTTCAGTATCTACAGGTTTTCCAGACTTTTTTTGGGTTTCTGGGACAAGCTTTCCTTAGGTAAGGATGGCAGGTGGAAATCAGTTTGGTAGAAAATAGCTTCAAATTGAGATTAATGAAGTTGTTTATAAGATTTGACAAAGGCTGTCCTAATATCATCTGATTAAGTGGTGACCCCATTATGTGCTCTAATTTAATCAACTGATATACCTAAATATCTGTGGAATATAATCAGGAAGTTCTCAGGCTTTTAAATTATTTTTTAAAATTATTCTTAATATTTTAGAAAGCTAAGTACTTACTTTTTGGTGAGGAATTTCTGCCTTTTTCCCTGTCCTCTCTGTGTGTATATATATAATATATCTTTATTTAAGTTTGAGACCACCTCTATGAAGTGGGGGCCCTATGAAGGACTTTCCATGAGGACAGGTTCTGTGACTTTTTGGGGGACTGAGGTGAGGGTGGTCATTCTCCACACCCCCAGCTGACAAAAGAAGTGGTAATGTGCTGTAGCTTTTCAGATGGTTTTCAGGAATACAGCATTATAATGATGATGGTATATATTAATTCAGTATTATCTATTTAAGTCTTCCAGAACCTTTGTGTGTCTTTTGGAGATAAAGCTTTATGAGGATACAAACCAAGAATACAAATTTGGTTCTTTTGGAAAGAAAAGCTCTGCATTTAACTAACTGAATATATTTTTAATACTTTTTTCTTTTTGAATGTGAAAAGAATACCTCGCTAAGTTGAAACTGTCTACTTTGAATTATAATGAACACACAAAATGTAAAGAAGCTGTTACTTAATCTTTAGGATTTTAAACATTTATTTAATGTGGATTAGGTATTTCTTTTGGCTCGTCTGTACCATCTGTTTTAAAACATGTCTTAAAACCTGACACAGGCTTCAAGCCATCAAGAAGATGAACAAGTGGTCCTTGTGAGGACAGATGGAAGTGGAAGGGCATGGCCTGTGACGGGACCAGCAGAGCCACTGGAGCCAAAAGGAGGACGAAGAAAGCAGCAGATGGTAAGTTTTACAAATCTGAGTATTAAACTGCAATTCTTAAATTATTTTGTAGTTTTACTTTTATGATGCCATAATTAATGAGTATCTTATCAGAATGTCAATAGGTAGTTAAAAAGTTCCCTTCAGAAGATGATTGTAATTAAGTGTTAGAGCACATATTTATTAAGCATATATTAAGTTTATTTTCAGATTGCATTTCCCAAGGGATCACTTTAGTGCTTATTTAAATGCACATTCAGGGAAAAGTTATCACAGTCTCTTAGCCAAGTAGTTTATATTAAAGAAAGTTATGTAAATAATGAAGATTAGCAGAGCTGAATATTTCCGAATCAAGAAAAATTTTACTGAGACACTCAGGTCTCAGGGGTAAATTTCACTTTTATGCTAATAAAAAATATGGCTACTGATGATAATAATAATTATGACCTAATCTTTGTAACAAAATGCTTTGGGGGACAATGAGAAGCCTGGAAGCTGGAACAGTGTTTTATTCTTAGGATAATTGCTTCCAACAGTAAATATAGTAGCACTTTGATATTTTTGAGATAAGAGAAGGTATATGAGGTAAAATGAGGATACTGCCTCATATTTCTAGCAAGCACGTTCTTGATTAGTAGGACAGATCAGTTTGCAACACTGCTATGGAGAAGTGAAAGGCACAGGAGGGTGAGGATTTTGTCATCATCCTGTTTCCATTTTGAAAAATGCTATCCTGCTTTATGTGAATGACCACTCCCTGTGCTCCTTCAGAATTTAGTTTAGTCCTGCCGTAAGGGGCATCTCTGTTCTCTTGTGCACTCTAAGATGGCAACATTTCCCAGCAGAGGTACCATATTCATACAAGTTTTCAGTACTGTCTGTGATTACTGTGTTTCAGTACTGCCTGTGACTTTACAAAAGCTTTAGAGTTGTGAATAATGAAAATTGCTTCTTAAAATATTTCATTTTTATGAGCTTATTAACTTTTTCAGTGAAGTACTGTATATCTTTCCTGAATTGTTGCTCTGATACCTTAAGGATGTAAAGGATATAATGACTTTGGAAAGAGGTATATTTTTATCTAGGCGTACTGATGCAATTGAAGAAAGGGAAAGATGTTCTTCTCCTTAGATAAAATGGAGCTGTTAGCCCAGTTGTTTTGGACCTGCTTAGCTTGATTCATGATTCTTTAAACCTGTTGAAATTGTTAGGGTCTGAATTTTATAACTGATCTTTCTCATTAGGTTAATATTTATTTTTAACGTGTTTGCTTCCAGGTCCCTACTCATGTAGATAAAGAGAGAGTAAGGTATTTTCAGGATGATGATAGTATGAACCTGAAGGATTTGGTAAAAAATGAGAAGATGAGAACAGCAGAGGATCAAAACTCACTGTTCATGCATATGGCATCAAAGGTAAGGTGTTGTGTGTATGACTTTTTAATTAAGCATGTAATTATTAGAAATATCAGGGAGGATGTGAGGCCTGAGTAAAGGGAAGGCCTGCAGGAAGATGTGAATTGTTTATGGTTACATAATTATGCAGGACTGTCAAAAATAGGGGTCACTGTAAATTATAAATTGTAGAATTTCAAACTACAAAGCAGGGATTTTTCTAACATTGTGGAACATCTGAGGTGATTCTTAAGATCCACTTTAGAGAGTTGCTGGAGAGACGTACGTATTTTAGTGATGCAAGTCACCTGTCCTGTTTTAAATGCTGTCTGAAAGGCATTATGGGTATAAAAGGAATTCAAATATCTAGTTCAGACACAGGAGATTATGCTATAGAACTCTCAAATAAAAAAGAAGAGATCCAATTATAGGTATTGAGGCAATAAATTCAGATTAAAGACAGGGTTGATGAATGCAAATGTTGGTAATCGTGAAGCTGAATGAAGCTGTGTCTGTACATGTACAAGAGGCTGTCAGTGCTTGATTTGAGAGTCATTTTGAGTCTGCAAACATAATCTCAGGCTGGTGTGATTAAAAGGAGAAGCAGAATTTTGGAGGTTATGAAAAGAGAGAATTTAGGAACATTTTAAAGCATGTAGTGAACTCATGGTGCACCTATATCTTGAATGCTACCCAAGCTGGTAAAACATACCCTGTAATCAGAGGCACAGAGCGGTGGCCATTTGAAGAAAACCTAAGTAAACAAAAGTTCTTCAGCTTGAGGGTGTGAGTGGATGGGTAGGGGAAAGCAGCTGCTAGACTAGAACAATTAGCATAAAAGTTGAATAGAATACAACTGTTTTTGTTTCTCATATGGGAAGTGGCCACAGAACAAAGTTTAACATGAAGGAGCAGTTTGGGCCTTTTTTTCAGTGAAGAAGGAAATTGTAGAACTTGTGTTGTAGAGCATGAAATGCTGTGGAGGCCTTAATTGTGAGTGGGAGCAAAAAAAGATACAGCAACTTAGTGAAATACAGTTTCATTGTTAAATATTAAATAGGGAGATCGAGATAGGTTTTGGCTCAGGATTTCCACAGTAAATGCTGAGAGCTGCGTGTGTGTAGCAGAAGAGTCAGTTCTGTGAGCTTTCCCCCATACGTTTTAGCCATTGCTGGAAATCGATTTTGCAACATAAAATGATCACCCTGGGTGAGAAAGCAACTGGGTTTGGTATGTTTCATTCTAAAGCCTTTTTTCCTTTTTTTCCTCTTGTTTAGTTTTTGTTTTTGTTTTCTTGTTTTGTTTTTATTTTTTTTAAGGATAGAATTTATTAATACTGTTGCAAGAATGTATTATTTTTCCTAGCCTATGCAAATACTTTATTTTAGTTTTGGTTGGCTCTGAATTCCTACTGACTTCAGTGAGCTTTGGATCAGATGCTACATAATGTGTTTCTTTTTTGTTACTAGGCAAAGATGTACTGCATCACATTATTTTATTAGAACAAGCTTCTTGAATCAATACTTAGCTCTTGACTAGCCTTTTAAGACGGAGCCATATTATTTATTTATTGGCTAAGTCTATTGGAGCATGTGCTCAAAGTAGATATTTTGTCAAAGACATTACTGTTGCAATGTCCAAATTTTAATTCATGGTACTGTAATCCTTCAGTGCCATGCAATGTCACATTTAGGTTTTGAAGGTACTTTGGTTTGGCTTTCATAGAAAGAAGTATCTCAGATGCCAATTCTTCTTCTCTGTTAAGATCTAAAATGTTTTTGATAGTTTCTGTACAGGTGATTCCCAGATCCTGTCACTACAAAGTGTGATGGTCTTCCCCAGATGGTGATTGTTTCTTGATCTTAAATTAGGAAACTGGCTCCTAGGCCTCCCTGAGGTTTCCATGTCTGTAGAATGCATTCTTAGTCACAGCACAAGATCAGTGTTACCACTGAAGTGTTGGCAGCAGTCTGAAAAATTTGTGCATGATCTCAGGTATTCTAGACGATTATTTATGTACTTTATAAACCTATACTACATGGAGTAATCTGCATTATGATCTGGGGCTCAGAAAGATAGTCTTCAAAATTTTTTCATCTCTCCTCAGTGGATTCAGCACGTGTTTTATTCCAGCAGGAAGTCTAGCAAACAAACCTCTTTTGCCAGTTTTAGTTTGGTAGCATAGTGCACAAATTTGACACATACAAATTACTTTCTCTTTCTGCCTTTCTTTGAGAAATGGAAAAATTATCCACAAAAATTAATCTGTTGTATTGCAGAAGAGCGGTGGGAGGAAACTGCTTGCAAGTCTACAAATGATATCCTACCTAGGATGGGAGAAGGGAGATCCTGTCCCTTAAATTCTGTTCAATAATTTCGTTCATCTAATCACTGTGAATTGCCTAGGGCACTTTTGTTTCCTTCATGGATTTTCCCAGGGCTTTTATCGCTTTCCCAGACTATGCCCAAAAGAAACTTCCAGCCGCACGGCCATTGAGGATGGAGGAAATCGGCTCTGCTCTCACAAATGGGAACAGAATGAGAAAACAGCATGTTTTCTGGCTTTTACACAGCTGAATGCTCTGCTCTAGATCAGTGTTACTTTCCTGATATTTAGTGCTTTAATGATATTTCAAATGAAATACAGGCTAGTTGTTATTGAAGATAATAACATAATTGCAGTTTTGTAGAGAGAGATGGGGATGTTGAAGTAGAAGGGTATAATTCATGAAGGGATTTATTTTCTTAAATGGGACTTGGAAGAAATATCAGTATGTGGACCCAAAATCTCTCTCTGTGAAACCTCTGTCTAATCTCATTGGCAAGTGAAAGTCTATATGTTTTCTCATGCCAGATTCCCACTCAGATAGACAGACTAAACATCTGTAGTATTCAAGCTGTACTCGTCCTTGTTAAATCTTTTTCCCACCTGTCCTTTTCTCAAGAACTCAGTGAGATGAGATGGAGGGAATTGGCCATCTGCTTGCTGTTTGTTGACCTGTTGAGTCTTTGTTTTAAATTTACGTTCTGACTTTTTATTGCCCTCTTGTCCATTCTTATTTTTCTAGTCATGGTTTTAAGACAACCCTGCTGTACTTGAGGCTTTTACCTCCTGTTGCCCTTTGGCCTCTGTTTCGAGGTGGCTGATGTGGATGTCACTTATCTCAGCAGTTTGGAATGCTGCCTTTCCCACAGCCATCCCATGCATGCTATTACGTCAAATGTATGCATATTGTGAAAAACGCCCAAATCTTTACAGTGGTGAAAAAAGCTTTTTTAAAACCCAACACTAATCTTTTTGATATATGGAAAAAAAGCAGACCTAGAGTTTTATATTTTCGTGTTTCACTGTTATGTCTCAAGGCACCTATTTAAATCACTATTTCTACTTTTTACTTTCTTCACCTTTAAAAGTGGTTTTGGTTCTCACTGTCGTAGAAGCATGACTTTAGGATACAAAAAAGTCAACAAAACATCTGAAAACTGTTTCTTTTCCTGACAGTTTTAGAGTACAAAATATGTGTGAAGTCTTAGGTTTTCGCTACTGATAGCTTTAAGTACCCTGTCTGTAGTTTCTTCAGCCCTTGACTGTTGTAAGTGGTTCAATTTTCCCAAATTCATGCTGTTAAGACTTATGTAATCCTTTCACTTATGTCAATAGACGCTTGTGGGTGTTTAGAGACCGATTCCTAGAACATTACCTCAAGAGAAATTACCTTGTATTTGTATGTATTAATTCCACTAAGGCATTTTTTTTCCTTATTATGTTTTACTTAAAGAATGTGACAACAATTAATTTCTGTTGTTCATCGGGACGTTTTAATTTTGGCCATAAACTAATTTTATTTTCAAATATGTGCAGTAATTCCTAATGGGAATTTCAGCAGTGAAAAATAAAGTGCTTTATTAGTAATGCTGACCTTCCTTTATGGATTTAGCCAAGAGGTATGCTGGTATTATAGGTTTGCAGAAAGGAAATTTGCATGTTGCTTTTCCTTGCTTCTGTAAAAGTCTGTAAAATGGAAAATTGCTTTCAGCCTTATCATTTTTACTTGCTGTGCAAATCTACCTCTTCACATTTTTGCATTTCCATCATCATAAACCAAAATAATAGTCTAGAAAAAACCTTAGAAGCTAAAGTGAAAAATGCAAAATGTTGCTGCTGCTGCTACTATTATGTAATGAACCTTTTTCTTCTCTTTCTTCACATGGTGAAGCAATTTTAGCACAATATTTAATAGGCATGATAAAGCCAGCAAAGCTCTGGTGCCTTGTTGCTTTTTACATTTACTTAAAGATCCTGTGCATGGTTTGCTGTAAAAAACTAATGTGAAAACCCAAGAAAAATAATTCCCAGCACCTTGTTCTGCTACATTTCAGTGCAATGCACAAAACATCCTTTTGTGTATATTGTGTGGACACAAAGTTAAGGCTGTTCCTGCAGGTGGAAACAAATCAACAGCAGTGACAGCTGGATGAGGGAAGAAAACCTGGGAACACAGTAAGAACTGTGTAGATGCAGCCCATACTAAATGACTGCATAAGCATTTAGCATTCTTCCAGAATTATGTTCAAATTACAAGATATGTTGGAAATGAAGACTCGTGCAGGACAGTCTTTTCCTAGACATTAAAATTATGGCCAGGGATAACTGTAAAGTGGAATGCTAATCACACTTTTAATAGCAGAATTCTTGGCTGAAGGTATTCTGTTTGGTTTACATTTCATGTCAGTGACTTGTATAAAAAGTTTTATCTGTCCTAGTAACTAATTACAGCAAAATCTACAGTTTTCATTTCAAATAGCAGAAACAAAAAGGAGGTTGGTCCCTAGCCATTGAGCAGTCCTCTGTCATCCGGTTTTTGCTTGACGACTTCTGCTCAAAGGTAATCCTGAACTACCTTGCTCACTTGACATGATGGGTAATCTTTTCCTGTCAGTGACACAGGCCTTAAAAGCACCCTGTGCATTGATATCTTAAAATCCTTTGATACTATGTGTTTAACATAGTCTTCAGTACGATGATAGGTTTTGAAAATGCCTATTTGCTAAATTATATGATGGATTAAACGTACAAATTCAGATGTCTGTGTTCATAGGGAGACTGGAATTGTAATAAGGTTTACATGATAAAATTCTGCCTTTGTTTGGCTTAAGCAAATACTATTTGAGATCAGAAAGACTTTTAGGAGGTGATTTTGTTGTTCAGAATAGGTGCTACATGCTGAATAAATTTAAATGTGATGAGATGTATTCCTGTGTCACTCAGGTTTGTATTCTAAAATAATAGATTATTCTTCTTTGCAGCTTCCTAAAATATATTATGATACAACATTCCACAAATATTAACTCTGTCATTTAAAGTTGAAGACGTCAGTGTTGCCATGACAATTTAAACCCAAACTGATACATTTGACTTTTTTTTCCACAAATTTTTCAAGCAGATGCACTTTTATTAGCTTATATGGAAGTAACTCTAGCTATGATTGCGTTAGCAAGGAAACAGGAAAAGCAGAAGTTCAATAGTTGCATACAAAATGGAACAAGAAAGTAAGCAGAAAAGAAACAGTACAAAAAAGCTGAAAATAACCCACACTGGAACCATGCAGGTGTCTTTTGTTCCTCTGCTAACTGTGTTTAATAGAATTTCCCATTTCATCCTCAAACTTTGAAGGAAATTTGAAGAGAGGAAAAAAGTGTACTTGAGGTATTATGCAAGCATAATCTCTGATCATTAGGAGTTCTGTCTCTTAAGGTTTCCTTTCAGTATCACAATGATACTAATTTTTTTAGTAGGGCTTTTTATTCCAAAAGGCCACCCAAAGAGCAAGTAGTAGCAGCAGAGGGAGCAGTAAGAGACACAACGTGCAGCACGCTTGAGATGGAGTGTGTAGGAAGCCAGCAGTGTATAAGACTCCAGGGGTTTTACTGTGGAATAAGAAAACCAGAATTGGTTTAAAATTAAGCTATGAGATAATGGTTCCAGTGGTCTGAACATAGGTTGGCAGAAAAATGAGGCTGACCTCAAAGGAGTGGACCTTGCACAGATCTGCAAGAGTTACTTTAGGAAGTAGCCCCATGCTAAGGTGCCTGATGGCTTCACTAACATAAAAAATTAAAAAGGGCATCAATTATTTTGTAAACAGAATGTTATATAATGAAACTATTCATGTAATTTATTCATATTATTCGTGGTAATTATCATGATAAGAATTTAATCAGAAAATACAACACTGTAATTTTTCCCTCTCTGAAATCATTCTAATTTATGCATAGTCAGATGCTGATTTCTTTCTAAACTCCTGTGCTGAATGGTTAGAGATCTCCCTCCTTTTCTTGGGTTTTAGCCACATTTGCACTGCATTTGAGCTGTCCAAATGAGAGCCCAGAGGGCTCCTGAGAGAAGTTTGGATGTCTTCCCTTACTGCTCTTTAAATGTTTGTGTATTACAGGCCTCTCTTGGCCAGGGCAAGCACAATTGTGATTCATCTCTGTTGGTTAAACCAAAACTGCATCCTGGTTGTGGAAAATCAGATGAATGTAGAAAAGACATAGTTGCACGATTATGCCATGAGATGTGGGAGGCCGTGTCATTTTGCCTGGTGCTAGGAGTCCTAAATCTGCCTTTGTGTCCTCTGGTCAATCAGTGCTTGTCAAAAGAGAAGGGAAAGCTGGAAAAAAGAGGGTGTATATGAAGGAAGAATGTGGCAGATAAGCCCAGAAAAAAGAAAAGTGAAGTAGGAAAAAGAAGACTGGGGACTGTAGAAGTGATCTGTCTTATGAGCATGTCAGTTTAGCATAGCTCTGGGCTTTGGTCAGTATCTGGTAGAAACAAGGACTTCAGGTGCATTGCCTTTATAGGTATCTGAATTTCCTTTATTAGCTTTAGGTAGTTCAGTGATGTAGTGTAGGACATCCTAACTTTAAACTGATAGATCAAAATGACTTCCTATTTTTTTCTGATCTCCGTGCAGCACCTGAGCAGCAAGGGCGATACGAAACAGTATCAATCACGGCGAGGGAACTAAATACACAACTTCCAAAATGCATTGGCTTTCATGTTTAGCAGGTGTGGTGCCACATCTATGATGCAGAACAGCAGCTTTCCAGCAACTCTAATACGTCAGCATAGTTCCTTCTTTGGATGTGTACCAGCTCTGTCTTTTGTATGGAAGAATATATGTATGAAAGAAATCAGTTTTTAAATGATTAGTTGCTTTCCTTCTGGCATTTTAGAGAATGGTTTCTTCTTGTTCTTTCAATTCCCCTTTAACTTTTTTTGAGAGATTTAGTTACAGCTGAATAATGCAACTGGCTGAACTCACTGGGCACCTTATTGGACAAATAGAAGTGTAAATGTTTTAAAAGAGGGATGGAGCACCTCCCCTATGAAGACAGGCTGACAGAGTTGTGGTTGTTGAGCCAGGAGAAGAGAATGCTCCAGGGACACCTTATAGCACCTTCCAGTACCTAAAGGGGGATTAGAAAAGAGAGGGAGAACAACTTTTCACTCACACAGGCCAATACAACAAGGGATAATGGCCCTAAACAGAAAGAGGGTAGATTTAGTTTAGTTATTTGGAAGAAATTCCTCGCTTTGAGGGAAGTCAGGCACTAGAACATGTTGCTCAGAGAAGTTGTGGATGCCCCATCCCTGGAGTGTCCAAGACCAGGCTGGATGGGACCCTGAGCAGCTTGGCTTAGTGGAAGGTGATCTTTAAAGTCTCTTTCAACCTAAACCATTCTGTTGTTCTATGATCTCTTGGTCATGACTGTACCAGAAAAAACAAAATCTGGATTTTAGACAGCACCTACTTTTTAAAAGTTTGCTACTTTGTATGTAAGAATTTTGCTTTGGGTCCCAGATATCATGTATACAGCAATTTATCCATGTTGAAGAAAGGCATCTTCCAGGCTGTTTAATAAGATGAATATTTATTCTATCACAAGGGACCCTGTGGAGTATTTTGGAAAGTACTATTATTTAAAAGAGATTGTGTGTAACAAACCAGGAATTTCCATGACTACTTCTAAGAGCAAGCAGAGCAAAGTAGTAATGGTATTCTGTGCTACGTGTGATACTCCTGATAACCAAAGTGGTGTGATTTCCACTCTTCCTTTCCTTTCTAGTCTGCCAGTTGTCATGTTTCCTGTTTATATCCATTCTTGTGGCAGAATTTTTATTAAAAACCCCCCCCCCAAACTTTATGTTTAGTAATAACAAAATACTGCTATTCTTTAAGCTGTGCTTTGGCTGCAGCTCTGACTTTACCTTTTTAATGCTTACATGACAGAGCGGAACAGAGGAACAGAGACTTGATTTTAGACACCCAAACCACTAAATATTTTTTCTAAATCTCAGGAATCTCCTTTTTCTGTTAAACGTAGAATTACAGCATTACGGTAAGACAGAAAAAGAATGGAGTTGAACTCTTGAACTGTTGATTTTAGTCTGCAGTGCCTTCCAGTAGGAAATGCACATAAGCAGTTAAGTGTATTATAGCTAAATAAAGGAATATTAAGGAGGCTCCTCCTCAGATGTTTGGTAAGGAAAGTACTGAGCGTATTTAAAATAAGGTATTGATCTGTGTTAGAGAACTGCAGTATTTGGTAAAAGCGAGAGCTGTTGTCTTTTATGGGGAAAGTTACTTATGTACTGTGAAAAAAAAAAAAATCTGTCTTCCTTCTTTTTCTTTTTTTTTTTAAATATCAGATTATCTACACAAACTATGCCTGGGATATTTGGAAGAATTTCTTTAATTTGGAGACTGTGCTTCAGTTATGATAGCATGCCTTCCAAATGTCTTCAGTTAACAATAGTCCTTTGCTAGGGCTACCCTAGTCAGTATCCGAAAATATATTAAGATTTGTTGTGGAGTGCAACAGGTGCACTAAGAAAGACTTAGAATTGAAGGCAAAGACTGTTTTCTTCCCAAAATGGCTTGGTTCTATTCACTTGGTAAGAATGACTGTTGGCATATTTTCACAGAATTGTGAAGTGCAGAGTCATGGTCTAGGTATTTCACAGAAGATGATTTAATGCTAGTTGTAATAGGAGAGAAGGAGGAGAAGGGAGAGGATAAAATATATGATATAAATGATACATAAAATTGCGCATCTATTTAAAGATAGCTGAAGTTATAGCAAGATACTTTTGAAATACTTAGCCCTTAATTTGAAATGGAATATAGTAATATACTCTTCTCACTGCTGTCACATATCTATATTTTAATAACTGTGCTAAGATTGTGTATGACTGCTCTCAGGAGAGGCACCTGATGATTCCATCTGCAGCAGATGCCATATGAAAGGAAGAAATGCTATTGCTTATGTACTTTATGCTTTTCTCAGTGAAGGATACTACGAAGAGCTAAGTATTTTTTCTTGCTACTTTATAAATATGTGCAATTTTTCTGCATATCTTTTCAGCTCATGGAAAAAACTGACAGAGAGTACTACACTCTGGATGACATGTTTGTTTCCAAAGCAGCCAAGAGAGCACGCAGTGGGGAAGAGGAAGAAGTACAAAGAAGAAAAGCAATCCGTGAGCACCAGCAACTTGCTGCGCGCATGGAAAAGTGCCCCTACTGCTTTGATAGCAGTGAACTTTCTAAACATCTTATTATTGCAATTGGCACCAAGGTAAGAAAATGGCAATTTAACACAAATGTGGAAATAAAGAAGAAATTATGTTAGAGTGCTTAAAATTAGGAACAAAATTGCTTCTATGGAAGGATTTATTGTTCTGTATCTTACTTTGCTTGCCCTTTCAGTTGATTCCACAAATTCGTCAAGGGTGAGGAAGAAAAAGATATAAATCTGTCATGAATTTTAAAGCTAATCTTTGATGTCAGGACTTCACATTTGTAGAAGACAGGAGCAATAATGAAAGATCTCAGTGCAGAGATTAGACTGTAGGTGGATTTATGGAATACTAATCACACTTCACTGGAGGAAATTGGAACTGGTGAAGAACTGTATCTTGATATCAAAGAAAATTAGGTGGAGAATTCGAGTTTTAAGCTTAAAATCCTTTGAAATAGACAAAAGTTTGGTTTGGAAACCTTTCTGCTTCTGTTAATGCTTTTAAAAGTTGCATAAATATTTGGATTTATAATGTCTGAAATACTTCAATATAGCCTTTTTTGTCATTTTTTTCTCTACAGTTTTCATTTATTATTGATGTTTTCATTTGATCTGAAACTATAGGTGAAGGAATTAGGTGCATAGCTATGTATTAAGGTACATAGCATTCCTTTTTTTTTTAGAGATTATATATATAAAAATTAATACAGATGCATATCTGTGTGTATATATGTGTGTATAAGCTGTGTTTATGTATCCAATAGATAGATAAATATACAGAGTGTCCTGATTTTGGCAGGGTTAATTTTCTTCCCAATAGCTGATACAGTGCTATGTTTTGGATTTAGGATGAGTGTAATGTTGATAAGACACTGATGTTTTCAGTTGTTGCTAAGTAGCGCTCAGGGACTCTTCTGCTTCTCATACTACCCTGGCAGTGAGAAGGCAGGAGGGGCACGAGAAGTTGAGAGGGGACATGGCCAGGACAGCTGATCCTAACTTTCCAAAGGGATATTCCAGATCATATGATGTCATGCTCAGTGGATAAACTCAGGGCAAAGTTGGCCAGGGGCCAGTGCTTGGGAAGTGGCTGGGCAACAGTTGGTGGGTGGTGAGCAGTTGCATTGTGCATCACTTGTTTTGTGTGTTGCTGTTGTTGTAGTCATCATCATCATCATCATCATTTAATTTCCTGTCCTTTTGAACTGTCTCAACCCACAAATTTTACCTTCTTTTTCGGATTCTCTCCCCCTATCCCACTGGGGACAGGGAGCATGTGAACAGCTGTGTGATGTCCAGCTGCCTGCCAGGTTAAACCATGACATGGAGTATGCAATTTACATGTATATATATATATATATATATATATATAAAAAAATATTTTATTAAAAATGCATACAGCTATGTATCTATATTAAAAATACTGGAATGGACTAAACAGTGTGATTTCATAACAGCTATGATACCAGCTGGTTTATGAAGCTGATATTACAGCCTTGGTGGTGGAACTGCTGTCTGGATACTACTGGTTCATTTGAGCTACTGGTGGATAATGGGCCCTTTTAAAAAGCACTAAAGTTGCTAATACTTTGCTGTAATTAGTAGCTAATCGCTTCTCTTGGTTTGAATTCAGCAAATGATGAATTTCTTAGCCTCAGGATTGGGAAAGTTTTTAATGCTGGAAAACTGGGCACTTGAGTTTTTGTTTGCTTTTCCTAGGTGTACTTGTCTCTACCAAGCAGCCAGTCCCTTACTGAAGGTCACTGCCTGATAGCCCCTCTACAGCACCATACTGCAGCCACTCTTTTGGATGAAGACATCTGGGAAGAAATCCAGGTCTGCTGAGAAACTGTCTCCTATTTTAAGAGTTTTGTAAAATAATTTTGTTGTGGATAATAATATCCTTGTCGTAAATACGTATTTTCATAATTTGCAGTCTGGCAGCTCTATTCTGATTCCACTAAGGGGCAGAACGTTCTCACATTGTGGATGAAAATTAGTGGTCAAATATTAACAGGAAAGAGAGGCAGGGTAAATATTGAAGAAAATTTTCAATTTATAAAGACTAGAAAAATTTTCCTGGAATGCTGCAGACCATGCATCCTTGGAGGTCTTTGAAACCATGTTAGAGGAATGTCTATTGGAAATGAAGTAGGTACAGCTGATCCCTTACAGGAAATCGAATAACTGGCTTCATAGGATTTTTCTTGGGAGTGCCAAGGAAAAGAAAAGAATTGTCAGAGCACACAGATCACTTAAAATGAAATACAAGTATGTTGTTTACATATCTTCAGTTTCTTAATCTGTGTTTTGGGTGGATATCAATTAAAAGAGAACTATCTTACTCTTAAAATCAATGAGATCCCTGTTCGAATCCAATTTTCTACCTTTTTTGAAAAGAATTATTAAAATTAAGTCCCAAGCATGATGGATTGTGCTTTCCAACTCTCTTATGAAGACATTTTGAAGATTTTGAGTTCTGTTTTCTTTGGAGATGGAAAATCAAGGGAGGCATGTAACAAGCTTCTGCCTAAGAGATTGACTGTGTTTGTCAATCCCCACCCCCTGCCATCAGGTTTATTACAAGAGGAAAACAATTTGCAACCTCTTATATTGAAATATTGGAGACTATATCAGACTAGAGAAAGGTTTCATTGTTGTAGTTGCTGAGATTTAAAACTGGCATAATTTATAAGTTTGAAATAATTTAAATAATGTTGGTCTTCCCTCAAGTCTAGGGATGGATTCTCTGACTTTTCAAATTTGCTCCCCACATTGATTCTCATAGTTAAAGTTGTTTTTATACAGTGTTTCCTGGTAAATTATGCTCCCTTTCAACCAGGAAGGAAAAGGAGTTCTCTTGTATATGACAGAAGTGCCTAAGAAAGTTGGATACGTAGCAAATAAGTGCAACAAGTAGGATCAGGAGGAACAAAAGAGGATGCAGAAAAGTGATAAATATGTTTATCCTAGATCTTCTGTTTTTCCTAGTCTCTTAAGTAAACAATTACAATTTTTCTAAATTGTATGAGAAGGAAAATAGGATAAGGAAAAGATAAGCAAATGCAGTCCCGGTATTCAACACTAGTCTTTTACTTGCTAGAAAAGGCAACTAGTTGCTAAAACCATTATCCTTTGATCCTGTGAGTATATTCATAGACAGCTTAGGTATTTCTTTGCAGCAAAGTATTTTGGAAAGTGATGGATACATGATTTTTTTTTCTCCCCAACTTATATGTATTACAGTAGAAGGAATCTGAAAAGCTTTAGCAAGAGTATAAGCAGACATTCAGTGACTAAACTAACTTTCTGATGCCAGAGACATATTTTTTACTGTTAAAGGGAAATAAATTGTCACACTTTCAGCATTCACAAGATGTTGTATGAAGCACATGTTTTAGCTAACTATTTTTGCTGGTATTTTTTTTTAGGATATATTGGAGTAAAGCAAAAAGGATTTCTTTATACTATATGCCTTCAAGCACTTGATTTTAACATATTGTGTAGTTTAGACTGATGTGCTCACTTGCCAAAGTCAATATGCATGGAATATTTTTAATATGAAAGGATATAAATCTTTACACATTCGGTGTTGACTGAACTGTTGCATGTATTAATGTTGTGTGCATCCAAGCATAAGCCAAGCCTTCTTATTTGTCCTTGTGGATGGTTTTCTCCTTTCCAGTCCTAATTATTCTTGGTGCTTTGGCCTGCTCAGAATTGGGAGGAAAAGTGCATGTATTTAAAAACAAGAAAATGTAGCTGGGGGAGTGTTAGCTAATATCTGCTGATATTTTAGGCTTTTTGGTGGATTTGCATTTCAGTTGATACTGCAGGGTAGCAGCTGTAAGTAATAGTCTCTCTCAACCTTTGGTATCTCACCACATTGCTTGCTTCAGTGTGTTTCAGAAGTAGAGGTCTGGTGGCTAGAGTGACAAGGAGAAGATAAAAAGCTGTTAATTCAGAGTAGTTTGTCACTCTGTGCTGTGAAGTCCCATATCAGTCATGGAACACTGGGCAGTGTCTTCTGGCTGTAATTCATCAGTTGTTTTAGGGAATGATGATAGCATTTTCCTGCCACAGCATGAAGCAGCTCATTAGTGAGGAAAAATTCAGGGCACAAGGACCTGCTTTGAAGAGCTTAAATGCCTAGTTTAGATGTATATTTGGCCATGTTTTTTAGACTTTTAGTTTGATTTATTCTCTGCAAGATGGCAAAAGGATGAAGAGCTCAATTTCTAGTCCTATTGCATTGAAAACCTGGTAGTGATTTGTTTTCTTTCTATTTTATTTCTATACTTGCTGATGTTGATGATGTGTATTTATGTTTGTTTGATTCATCAACTCTCTATTTATATTAAGATAAGGAGTCTTAAACCTTCAGATGGGATTAGCCTTTCAGTGGTGCTGTTTGTACTTCTGAGCATTGTTAATTGGAAAAAATATCAGTGCAAAAAGGACTACCTATAAATTATGTGAGTCACAGGGCTATGGTACCTTGGTCTATGAGGCTCCTACAGTTTCAGTGGTTTCTTGGGTTACACTGTGGAAATGGTATAGAAGCATGTGTAATACAAAAATCTTCATTTTTAAAAAGCGTTTTTCAAGATCTTGAGAAACTTTCAGAAAAATTCACCCTATCAGAAAGTTAGATCTTTTGTGCACTTGAAAATGAGTTTGAGTGACTCTCAGAAATCATCCCTTGTGCTTGATATTTTAGTTCAGCATCTGAACATTGTAAGCTATAGAATGATGGTCTTGCGTATCTTGGATGCAAATGCCAAATGTCAGGAGCCAGGGAACAGCAAGAGCCAGCAGCTCTGCAGGAAAGCAAGTCAGGGGTGCAAGGTGATGGGCAGGGCAGGTTCGGGGAGGTCATCTCACTGACAAGGCACAGTCCTGTGGTACCAGGCCAGGAGAGTTCCCATGACAGTAGACAGGGTCATCCATGGCCCAGTGGTGGCCAGGAAAATTTGCAGTGATGACTTAGGTTTGAGATGAAGTCAGGTCCAAGAACTGCCAGGTACCTGGCTGGGCACAGGCATCCCTGAAACAGCTCAGACAAAGACCAAAAGTGACAGCCTGGACTTAATTGCAGCTCCTGAGTGACAGGGGGCCAGGTCCACACTTCTTCACCACTCTTCACCACACTCCAGCTCTTTCTGCTGGATCTGATGCAGTCCACAACTGCAGCACATCAGAGCTGCCCACCCACACAGGCAGCCAGAGCTCCAGCAGGTAGAAGAGGCTGCAGGGCCTCTTGGGTATGTGCAGCACCCTGACAGTGGAGCTATCAGAATTGTTAACTGAAATACACTTTGAATAGGTGCAGCACCTAATCCCTCTGACAGGGAACTGGTAAATGTAGTTTGAGGCCACATGTATTGAGTATTACATTTGGTTTGCTTCCATACAATAAAGATGGTGGCTTTATTTTTTGAGGCAATGTTAATATTTTACTTAAAGATCAAGTATGCCTAGTGGAAATACTTTCCTTTTTAAAACTTTTTTTTTTGTTCAACTGTATAATTGGAAGGAGTAGTAAAAGGGTAATTGTAACTATAGTCAGTAAATTGTAACTGTAGTCAGGTCATTACCTGCTTAGAAATTGCAAGCTTGGGACCTACTGTTAAAGCCATGTTGTTTTATGGAGCACTGCAGCTAAGAAGTTCAACAAAGTTTCAGTTCCAGCTCTGAAAATATGTGATATTTATTAAAACTAAGTTTGTAGTGTTAATTACATTGTGTATTTCACAATAGTTTTCTAGACTTCCTATGTTTTGTCATAGGAAATATAGTTAATACTAAATTAGTAAATAATACAGAATTTTCCTGGTATGATTGCTACTGTTTTCCATTTTGTTGTTAGCTTATTACAAATATAATATGCTAGTGAAATAATACATTGTATCTGAAAGATTTGAAAAGTGAGTTCAAATAACACTTTTTTTTTCTTTAAACAGATGTTCCGAAATGCGTTGGTGAAAATGTTTGAAGCTAAAGACTTGGACTGTGTGTTCCTAGAAACAAACATGAGTATGAAGAAGCGGTATCATATGGTATATGAATGCATTCCTCTTCCAAAAGAAGTAGGAGATATGGCTCCAATCTATTTTAAGGTACATGAAAATGTTTTATTCTAAAGTCATTTGGATGTATATGTCATACTTCATCTATTTCTGGAAAACATTTTTGATATTCAAGTGCTGTTTTTGAAAAGATGTATTCTTTGATCCTTCTTCTGGATCCATTCTTTGCTAATAGTCCTTGATCTTAAAGTAAGCTCTGTGAGGTAATTCAGTTTTCCAAGTAGTCAGTGGAAGAGCTGTTTTTCCCAAGTCTGCCTGCACTGAAAATTCTGGAAGAAGATGAGAGAATTGTAGTGTTTTAAGGATTGCAATACTTCTCACTTAAGTCCTGTAGTATAAACTTAAAACACAATACTTGTGCCTTGGAAAGCATTAAATGAGAAAATAATGTTAACTTTTTTAAGAAATACCAATGTAGATATTGTTTCATCCCCATTTCATTTCAGTAAGCCCAAATTTTACATGTATCTTAGGCCTCTGATGAACATTCTACAGCATGATAGATGTTTCTTCTCTAGCTTTTCTGGTCTCTTTCCCCTGACCCTTTTGCCTGGAACAGAGTCTTTTCAGCTTTCAGCAACTGAGTCATGATTTGCCTTTTATAAGAAAGTTATTTTATTTGATTTTTGAGATACTATTTATGTTTTCTGGAAATAATGTGATTGGGTTTTGATGAAGTGGAGCAGCAGTATGATGAACAACAATACAGTAACTTTTACCCCATTTGAAACCCTCCACCTGTTAGATCTGACTGCTGTGCTTCAGGTGCTGGTAAAACTTGTGTTTTCTTTGAATACTCAAGGAAAGAGAAAGAACACGATTTAAAGCAATGTCATTTATTTCAGAAGTATCTACCATTAAAATGCACAGCAAATGAAATGTAAATGGTACCTACCCTACACTATACCCAATTCCATACTATGGGGAATACAGAGTCAGCTTTGGGTTTTTAAGGGCAATCATCCTTCTAATCTGCATTCTTCTCTTAGTGTTTAAAAGAGAAAGAAGGCTAGTATAGTGTAATGAACTCATAAGAGGTTTTGTGTGGGGTGAGAAAAAAGAGAATGTGACCTTTTATTTGAAATTTGTGTCAAGCAAAATTTAAAATAAAAAAAGAACCAGAGGAACAGAATTGGGTGGGTGTGAAGATACTGTATGATGTCTTTTTAAAGTAGCTTGTGGAAATGAGAGACGTTACCAAAAATAAAGTTACTTTGTTAAGAAGTAATTGTTACTTGTAGTACAATGTACTTCACTACAGTTAGCTCTTTATTTGCTCTATGAAGGACTATTTTCACATTTAGATAAAATCATTTTGCAGAAAGCTATAATGGAGTCTGATGAAGAGTGGTCCATGAACAAGAAGTTAATTGATCTTTCTTCAAAAGATATTCGGAAATCTGTAAGTCATGAATCCTGAATTTGTCATCAAATTCTTCTAACTTTTTTTCAGTATTAACTGTTTCAAAGAGAGAAGAAAGGGAACACAATTAGATTAGTGCATCAGAAGATGGCATAGGTATGAAGAGAATTACCAGTCTGAACTCCTAACTGACATTAGGGAAGAGATTCCCATTTATTTCAACAGCTGGTGGACTAAGCTGCCAGCATTAGTTGAGAACAAAGCTGACACTTTGAGGACATGTACTGGCATAATTTTCTTGATTAACTTTAAGAATTAAGGTAGATCAAAGACTTGCAAATTACTTTCCTGGAACAAATATGATGTGTCTTTTTCATTAACCTAGAACAGCCGTTTGTGTTGCTAAGTTTATGAAGTGAAAATATGAATAGCATTATGAATCTTTTCTTTATAAAACAAGGGAACAGTACCCTCTCTGTCTCCTGGATACTGAGATGAAACATCTTTATATAAACAAATCTTAAAGGAATAATGCTGGGTCTGCTAGGTTCAAAGATTGTTCTGTCTTTTTAATATTAAGGTGGAAGATGTGTGTTACATAGACTCTACCCCAAGTAGTTTACTACTGTGTAGTAATAATACTTAATTTCTAAAGGTGGCTTTTAGTAGACATAGCACCTTTGTACTAAAAAAAATCCTAGTTTATGAGAAAAAGATGAGTTTTAATAATGAGATGTGAAGCCTGATATGACAAAGAAGGAGATTAAATGCAGAAAAGTAAGGTATTCAAATAATTTGCAGCAAGGGTTTAGGGAAGACTTTAAACTTAAGGTGGATATAAACACAAAACAAAATAGGCTTATTTGGAGTATCTTCTACTCGTTGCTTCAGAACAGGAAAGCCAACATCTGTCCAAATAAGTGGTATACCGTTTTCTTGTCATGTATGCATTAGGACATACAATTTCTTCAAGAGTCTTCTTAGCCATACATTTTTGTGACCATTATATATTTATTTGAACGTAGGCTGGTTTTCAGATTAAGTCAGGACAGTTCTTTAAATTAATACATTGTATCTGAACATAAATTGTTACACAGTTGTGTGATTTTAACATTATTGTAGGGTAAAAGAAATGTCTGTAGGCTTCAGGAAGATCACAGAGTGTAGCTTGGAGACTGAGCTGAGGTTTGGGAGTTCGGAGAATTGTATTGGGAGATGGCGATGCCTGGAATGAAGGTCAGACATGGCTGAGACATCACCTAGTGGGTGGATTGTGTGCAGAAATTTTGAGAAATAAGACGAAGCTGACTTTTTCTTTAAGGTGTCACCTGCCAACCGTTTTTCCTTATTTAATGATTTTTTTTTAAAGTCCATTTAAAATGTTAAATGTTTCTTGCTATGCTACATTGCTCCTCTGTATTAAATCTTAATTATTTTTAGAGTCACTATTTCAAGCAATATATGGAACATGCCTCCTGAAAGTTGTAAAGTTATTTGGACTGTAGCAGAGGAAATGCTTATGAATTGGAGGCTTTGTAAATCTTATTGGTACAGAAACATCCTCAACAATTAAAAGAGTGAAAAATAACTTGTTGCAGTGAAACAGCAGAAATTACTTGCAGTACTATAGCAATAAATGGATCCACTTCTGTCAGATTGAAGGGTCTTTGTTGTGGCAGGATATCCAGCATCTCCCTTGCAGGCTGACAGAATTATTAAGTTGTCTGATTTGTAAGTTAAGGATAATATCCTTCCATTCACGTAGAGGGGGTTTCTGGTAATCTGTTCTCCATAGAGGTGTTTCCCCTTCCCCCTGAGTGTCAGTGTTTTCACTGGATAAATATTTCCTATTACCAGTCGACATCTTACCTTTTAATAAATGTAGTTTGCTAGTGGTTGTCTTAAAATTTCTGCTAAACCCATGTAATTCAGAGATGTGGAGTCAGGGAGGCATTTGCTTCGTGTGCACACTGCGGCCTGGTGTCCCCATTTCTTGCCTGCTATTCCAGCTGTGGCCTCTGGAGGTTCTGCCACCCAGTCATCCTCTCTTCAGTGTCTTTTTGTCCAGTTGCTGTATGTTGTTCCCTTACCTTTTTGCTTTACTGTTTCTCTGTTTTTATCCTACAGGTAGTTGGTTGAGAGATGGTTTAAAATAAAATATTATATTATTAACTGCAAAACCATGTTCAAATTAATTCTTTTGTGGGGAGGTTGACTGAATGCCAGCAGTTTGTTAAACATCTGTGTTTAACATTTTGCATGTGTAGGTTCCTAAAGGATTGCCATATTTTTCTGTGGACTTTGGCCTTCAAGGAGGATTTGCTCATGTGATTGAAGATCAACACAATTTCCCTCATTACTTTGGAAAGGTATTGTTATGTAAAAGATTATTTTACCAATTATACTCTGCTTTGGAAAATTTAAGTAATTAAAACAGATGCTGCCAGAACAGTTACTTTGATGTACTTTATCTCAGTTTATTATCTGTCTTTTCTTGATGAGTCATTGTAACTTGGCTTGTTGAATAAAGGAGTAGTTGATTTTTTTTACTAGCTGATACTGAGATTGTGATTCTAAATTTGTGTTTCTTTTCATTTGATCGGAACTGTAGATATTTGACATTATAAGCATATAATCTTATAGATGGAAGACACTTGCATCTACTTAAGAATTTTCATGACCATAGTATTGACAAATAGGTGCACTGACACCTGGTTGTATAAATGAGTGTGCATACACATACAGACTCACAGATAACTCCTGCTAAAATCCTCGTGTGGCTAAATTGCGCCTCCTGGTATGTATAGTGTACAATGTATAGTATATACAGGGAGAACTTAATAAATTCTTCCTTTCTTTATTATGTCACAGCAAACATTTTTTGAAAGAGTCAGTGTTGCAAAAACATGAAGAGTAACTGGGGAGAAATATAACACCAGGAACAGCAAAGTGGGCAGCTTGCTTTCTCTGAACTTAACCTTAATCGCAAATTCACTAATGCATTAATGGTCTTGGAGTATTAGGATATGTAACTGCACATTGATGTGCTGTGCTTACAAGAATTTTGCTGAGGCAACCGTCTAACAACTGCAGTTCTATGTTTAAATTGGTATCTTTTTCAGAATTTCAAGTTTTAATTAGCAGTTGAAGGAAATGGACAATCTCTTAACTTGAAAATACTATTTCTTTTTTCTGTGATGAGATAGTGTTAAGTAATACAGTAATTCTGCATTTATCATTATCTATCTTACTTTTACTTGCAAAGGAAATTATTGGTGGCATGCTGGACTTGGAACCGCGGCTCTGGAGAAAAGGAATCAGACAGAACTTTGAGGAACAGCGGAAAAAGGTGTTGCAGTTTGCACAGTGGTGGAAACCATATGACTTCACCAAAAAGAAAGAATGAGAACAACCTGGAGTCAAGGACTATATCAGCCATAAATTACACTAAAGGATATTTCAGATGTTAAGAATAACACCAGTGTGTTATGTCTTGCTAATATATTTTAAAGTGTAGGATATTGTTTAATTGCTGATGATCTGTTTTGGACACTGGATCACATGTACCTGCAAGCCTGAAAAACCAGATTTGTACAGTGAGTTTAGTTTTTCCTTTTTTAGCTGAGCCAAAATGATAATATCCATGTGGCCATTTGAGTTCTTAAAAATGTAACTTTTTGCTTTTGGAGTTTTTATAATCTTTGAGACAACTGTTATTTTTTTATATTGTATTTAGCCAGTGCTTAATTATCATGGTGAACTTTTGTAGAAAATTGTGTATATTTTAAGAACATTTTGGTTAATACAAATGCATTGCTGCAGAAGAAAATTGTACAGAAAATAGTTTTCTGATTTTTGTGTCCTTGTGGTCTTTAAGTTGAGGTCATTGCAGTAACACAAACATTCACAAAGGATGTGATTGATAAACCTGCTGTTGCCCTCCTGCACAAGAATGAATGCAATTTTTTGTACTTTCTTGCAATATGAAGTAGTGGTTTTCAAGCACAAAGGATAATAAGACAGTCCATAGCTGGTGGCAAATCACAACTTTAATAGTAACAGTTACTTTTGATAACAGTAAAAGAAGAATCTCAAGGGAAAATGCTCTCTGATGGCCAGCAACAAAGAAAATCATTACAGGGCTCTCCCCAGGTGATTCTTCTCCCCTGGGCATCCCCTGTAGTGCCACAGGTGGTTTGCCATAATACTTTGCCCTAACAGTTTTCATCAAGACCAGCTCAAAATCCCTGCTTGTTTTTCCTGCTTGTGATGCTGTTAGAGCTGGTTGAAGCATGCTCTGACCAGAGGCAAGAGTTGCATGTTAATTGATTGTTAAGCATGGATGTCTCTAGGAAATGCCTGCATGCTGTTTCAATGACCACTTTCCACCATTTTATGTGCTAGATTTTGTTTTTTCTTTTGTGTAAAAGTTAGGAAATGAGGTTAGGGAAGTGTAAGGTGGGGAAAGGAGGATTCTTGCATCAGTGTCCACCACTTCCTGTGGAAACCCTGACATAGCAGGCTTGGGCTTTGCAGGTGCAGAGTTGGGAAAACAAGGAGAACAGGAGACAAGGACAGAAGGACATGGATAGAGACATTGCAGCACCACAAGGGAAAGGGTGCAGACTTGTGTACAGAAGGCTGCAGTGCTACAGGGAAAGGCTGCAAACGGTGGAAGGTCCTTGGTATAGGAGAGGTTAAGGCTTTCTGTGTCTTGATGTGCTTCCTGTGTCTTTTCCTGCTGAACTATTGCTCTGTACAGCTCTGTTAACTATTGTGAACTGCTCAGATTAAGAAATGGATCACTAAATATTACAGGGTTGAATAAGTATTCATTTCTAGTCACTTGGTGGTCTTCTGCAGCTTTGCTGAAGAGCTGGTGCTTTCCCTGTTCCTACTGCCACGTTTTGGCAAGTAAGTCTGGTAGAGATAGAAATCTGCTGTGTTGTGAATTATTTTCTGTAGGATCTTTGTCAGTTGGTGTCACTGGAAGAGAAAAAAAGTAAGCTTTGATGATAATTGTAGTGATCTAATGACTGATTTATACTGTGTTCACCAGCAAGCCATGGATAAAGGGAACAGTTCTACTGTTCTCCAGTAAGTTGTGATCTTCCTTAGGCTACTGGGAAGATTAGTTACCAAATAGGATGTGAAATAGTAGCTGCTAGTAGTTGCTTAGAATGTGGTAATGCTGAACCAAGTTTAGCTAAAGTGCAGTCTTTGGTGGTGTAAAGCATGTCTAAAAATTGTTTTCTCTGAAAGCATATGTAGCCTCCAGTCTCATCTGCCCCCTGGGATGGTAGCTGGAAGCAGCAGAGGTGACTGTCTTTTAAGGCCATGGAAAAGTCTTTATCCAATGCTGTCCTGGAAATGCAATTCTTCTGACATCACTTCTCTCAGAATTTGTGTTCCTCAAGGGAAGTGCTGTGCTTTCCAAAGGATATCCAACTTGTATGTAGAAAAGTCCTCTGACTCATGGTCTGTGCGTATTTTATTATTCTGGTTTCAGCAAAACTACTGATATTCTTTGGAAAGGACTCTGAAATATGGGATAAGGGTAACTCAAGCTGGTGATATAGGAGAATGTTTCTTACCCTGTCAGAAGTTTTCAGAATGGGAGACTGTGTTTACCACATACACTGAGAATAGTTTGTTCTTGTAATTGGTCACAGACCAGACACGCATATTGTCAGGTTTAGCTGTTCCTCTTCATTAGTATCTCTAAATATTCGTGAGGCCATGACAGTCAACACAGCTTGTTAGGGCACTTGTGGAAGGCATGGTATGCTTAGACTTCAGTCCTTACTCTTACAAATATTAAAATATTTTAAATAGACCTCTTTAATCTGGAAGAATACCCAATAACTAAGTTCTTTGGCACTAAGAGGTAGAAAATATAAATTCAGGTGTCTTTAGGGAAAACAGGGATTGGAAGCTTGATTTCTAATGTTGTTATACATGTGTTTCTATGTACTCTTTTGTGTGACCAGGGAGGAAAAGGATCTTGTTTCTTCAAGTGAATCTACATGTGTGATTTAGGTATTGGATTATATCCATGTCCTGCCCTGTGTTACAGGAATATTGTGTAATATGTGCTGCTACTCTTCTGAAAGGAAATGTGTTAAAATTAATAGTAATTCTTATGGCAGTTCACCAATCTTTTGAAATCTCATGAAAGAAGAGAAATTTTGATGGTTCCCTTGGGAGTTCTTTCTTTGGTTGAAATTTCTTCAGCATTTCCTGTTTTCTGCATTTGTCATTTTATCATTAAAGTATGTTTTTCTAATTCTGACTGGACTACGTATGAAAAGTCATGGAAACATAGGCTGCTATGCTCTTGCTTTAAGTGTAGCTGTTTTGTAAACAAGATATTTAATATCTTAGGTAAACTAGGACTAGATACTAGAGTACAAAACATCTTTACGTGCCAGCATCTTCCCCCTCCCTGGCTCCTGGGTGTTACCTAAGCACTGTACATAGAGGCACATCTCGCACATTGGTTGCGTTAGAGAAAGCAGAGTCTGAGCTCTTGATGTGTTGGTAGTTGTAAAAAGTTCATTCCTCTGTGCTCAAGCTGCATGTGCCTTTGTACATGTGGTCTGAGGGCAGCAGGCAGCCTGAAGTTGCTCTGATGAGCTGACTTTAGGTTCTGTATTAGAACTGAAAATGCATTAATTCATTATTTTAAAATTTTTAGCTTTTGTAAAGCCAGTATGCTACAGCATACATGCAGTAAAAATAAATTTTGCAAAAACCCACAAGCACAATTAACATTTTAGAATAAAGACGTAGGTATTCTTCATGGACCACTGTCTTTGAGGTAGTATTTTTATTCAAGATTTTCTGGTTTGTGGTTTCTGGCCATTGATGCACAACTATTGGTCACCTGCCAATCTGGAATGAGAGATAGATACAGTTTGCTTTTGAGACCAGACAAGATGACTTTTCCAAGTCTCTCCTTGCTAATTCTGCTGGGATTTTAAGATCTTACTTGGTTCTGATGTTTTATGTGAAAATCTTTTGGAACAGCACTGTAAGACAAGATGTGAGCAGCTAACAGCTGATAAATATTTAATGGGGCATAAATACAGTTGCCACTGTACAGCTTCCCCTTGGCTGTTGTCACAGGTTACAGGCCTTCGTTTGGGATTGCCAAGTGATCTTTTATATCTCTAGACGGTTTTTATAGGCAGTTTCAGGTGTGTGCTTTGCAGTTGTTTGAAAGCATTACAGCTCTTCCAATATTCTCCCTTTTAGTGTAGAACAGCTCTTTGAATGTTTGACCACAGTTCAGGAGGCCTGAGAACTTGCCAGTGAGGTGGAAGACAATGACTAACAGTCATAATGGCTTTATGGATGATGGCATCTCCAACTGGAGCTGAGTATGTAGGCTTTTAGTTTAGAATTAACATGGGCAGATTGAATCAGAAATGGTGACATTGTGATCTTTCAGTCCCTCTCTCTTCTTTCCTGGCTGCTATTGCAGGACTTAGATCTTCATTATCTTATCCAAGCTGCTCTTTCGTTCGGTTACTCATCTTAGCAATACTTGCTAAGACTTAGCAAGTACTTGCTAGGAATGGCTGGTTCAGCCTCTTTGCCACCAAGACTGAGCAGTGTGTACTACAATGTTGGGTCTTTGCCTGAATCACCCTTTTCCCATAGCTGACAGTGAGGGTTTGCTAATGTTACATAGTGGAAAAGGTGTAAAGCCTGGCGTGGCTACTGTTTGTTCTATACCAGCACTCTGGGTCTCTGTAACTGTGTGTGTTGGGAAATGTACTGGTTACATTTAGGGAACAAGTGCTGAGACTGGATGGGATTTCACTAGAGTTACATGAGGCTTTACACCATTAAACATGTCAGAGAATGTCCCTTATCATGAGGAGAAGGTAGTTTTAAGTATGCAAAAGGAATTATAACTTCACTTGTTCCTTTACTTAATCTGCTAATACTGGATTTATAAAATGGATTAAGTAAACTTTAAGCCTTTCATAAGTGGTTTGTGGCATCCATAGAATCAGAGGAGGAGGGCAGGAGATAAAATTATCTATCTGATTCAAAGAGAAGTTCAGGTACTTTTGTGGTATTGGCATTCCTAGGTCTGTTTTTCATCATGAACCATTTGGCTTCTTATCTTTAATCTGATTTGTCCATGATTCAAGTTCAGTATTTATCGTCTTGTCTGTTACAAATGTGTGAAACATTATTTCATTCTTTGGAGGCTGCTTTTGCATATCTGAGGACTGCAGTTAGGCTGTCTCCAAATTCTCATCTTCAGGTTAAACTGTGCATTTTCTTTCAATGTTTTCCTGTAGGTTGTTTTTTCTACTTGTCATTCTTTTGTGCTCTAGAGTCTCTCTGGTTCATTAAGATGGGATGTGATGGAAGTCTCAAGAGTGGATATGATATCTCAGAGAAGTGTTATCGTTGTGTCTGAAATGAGAGGGTTGATGCCATTCTTGGTGGAATATCTTCCTGTTCACAGGCACACACACCCCCAGTGCAGTTTGCCTATTTCAGGAGACTATGACATAGGGAAGCCCCTGACTCCCTGCAACCTTCAGATCCTCTCCTGCTCTCAAGTCAACAGTTTGCTATTACAGCAAATTATACCCAAGTCTGTGTTCTTGCTCTTATAGTTATTGACTTAATTTCCTTTTTATAGACCTTTTTTATTTTCATTTTGATGAGATAATTTTGAATTCTACTTCTGCTTTTAAATTATTTTTTTACACCCTCTTGAGCCATCTGCAAAATTAGGCAGCAATGCTGTATTGCGGCAACCAGCAATTGATGCCACATCCCTGTTCACCCTGCAATATTTGTGTGCACTGGCTAAACTGTTTCCCTACTATCACTTGGACTGTTGCTGATGGACTTGCTGCAACTTCTGGTCCTATTATTCTTGCTACAGGTGTGGCTGCTGTGGGCATCTCAAGTACCAAATGCAATAGAAAGAGTTGCTTTAGTAGAGTCAGAAACGTCTGTGAAAGTTGAGATAGAAATGAACTCCAGGATTATATTCTGTTTTTCCATAGGAAAAAAACGGGCTGAAAATGAGACATTACTGTGATACCATTCCCATTCAGGTAATCTGCTTGGCTGTGCCCCTTCCCAACCTCTTGCATGCTGAGGGGGCAGAGGGAGAAACAGGAGAGGCCTTGATGTGAAAACACGGCTCGGCAATATGTGAAACTTTTAGTGTCCTATCAGGATGGTTTTGGTCACGGATCTAATTCACAGCACCATGCAAGCTTTGCCCTTTGCTACTGGCAGATAGTGACAGGGCCACCACCCAGCAGGAAGGAGTTTTGGGAGGCTTGGTTGTTATTATGTGCCATGAGTTCTTGCAGTGATTTACAGTCAGGCTAGTTGAATTTAAAAATATATACTACTGGCCATTCCTGAAAACTCTGAGGAAAATTTTATCTATAACAAAAATAGATTCAGGATTTTAAAAGCCCTAAAGAGCTTGATAGGCTTTAGAAGGCAGAGTGGACAGAAAATTTGGCTATTACCTCTTTTTACAAATAGCACATGGCTTCTCGAGAGGTTCCTGTTCACCAGCTCCCCACTTTTATTGAAGTGTAGTCTTCTGTGGAAAGCTTTTGGATTATTTTCTCTTTAGAAGAAGAATACTTTGGCCAGTATTAGAAGAGAAACAGATGATACGGAATTCATCTCACATCTGTGTGAGTAGTTCTTGTCTCTGTATGTAGCTGTCTGCAAGACTCTGGATAAATAGCATTTTATATTTCCTATTAAATACAAAACCTTTTAAAAACTTAGTTTTAAACTGTGGGAAAAAAAGAATAGCATTCTCCAAGGAAATCTTAATCCTCAGGACCTTGATCTTCACAGCTTCCTGCAAACATGAACTTTGTGTGTCTGAAGGTTTTGACAAGCACAGCTCCCTCTGACAGCTGCAAATCTGCTGTCTCTTTGGACCAAGTGAATTTGCCCCAAGCCTTTGCACATCCCCTGCCCCAACCCAGTGCCTGGGATTTGGGTTGCTTAGAGCACCTAGAAGGTCCTCTCAGATCCCTGCTCCTTGTGCACGCCTGGGATCCCATCCTCTTCAGTTGAACACATCATCCTTGAAGTGCTCTTTGTCCATAAATACAGTTTTAAATGATTTATGAGTGCACAGTCTTTTATTTTTAGCTTCTGTGCAAAGCTTCCAAATCAAATCTTGATGGGAACTGCTGTCTGTGATGATCTTGTCTTCACTTCCACTAATGAAAAACAAGTAAGAGTCTTGCAGTTAAACAGTGTGGTTGTCTTCCTTAGTGTATTTTTTACACAAATCAAACAGGAATACAGGTAGATGAGAACAGTAATGTGATTCTGGCGTATTAAATAATTAACTTAAAAAAGGTCAGTGAGTCCCTGCCTAACAAAACGGCAATGCTAGAAAGCTTGGATTGTTTTTTAATGTTGGGAAGTGAGGACATGCAAGAGGGTTGTAAGGACTCACAAAAAGTTGTGAGCTGGGTGGTGCAGTTGGCACAACAGAAGGATGGGATGCCATCCCAGGGAGGCTGGACAAGTTTGAGAAGTGGGCCTGTGAGAACCTCATGAGGTTCAACAAGTCTAAGTGCTACTCCTGGGTCAGGACAATCCCAGACATGAGAACAGACCGGGAGAAGAAGTCACGGACAGCAGCCCTGCCAAGAAGAATGTGGTGTTGCTGGTGGATGAGAAACTGGATGTGACTTGTCATTGTGTGCTCACATCCCAGAAAGCCAATTGTGTCCTGGGATGTGTCGAAAGCAGCATGGCCAGCAGGGCAAGGGACATCATTCTGCCCCTCTGCTCTACTCTGGTTTTTATCATCATGTCATTCCTCAGTTCTGATGCTACTGCTCCTGCAGCGTTTCACACGTCTGCATTATTTGGGCAATAGAATTGTGGTGTTTCATTTTCTTAAATTACCCTATACGCATTACTTGGGTTATGCAGACGTCTTTGTGCAACTTCTGGTTGATGTGTTTTAGCTTCACAGAAGATTTCTGGCTATGCAGTTTTCATTGCATGTTTTTGTTTTTTGTTTTGCTGGGGTTTTTCTTCCCATTGTAACACATTGACTGCACTATGTGTTTGAGGGTGCCAACAAGAGTGCTTCTCCTGCATGGTATTGTGCTTAGCTCCTCTGTATGTGGCTGACTCTTAGTTAAGTGACTGGCACTGCCTGATCCTGGGCAGTTCTTGGAGACCTGTGCTGCTCCCTTTCCTAATAGCTGGGGTCTTGGAGAGAGGGTCTGTTTATTGGAGATGGGCTTCATGGTTATTGATCGTCTCCCTCTCCTGAAAGGAGTCTGTTGTGCAAGAGGACAGGTCTTGGGGAATAATCTAAAAACTATCACTCTGACCTTCTCAGGAGCTGTCTTTCACATCTGGATCAGTTTATTAAGGATATTTACTAATGAAGCCCCAGTAAGGTGACACAGCAGCCAATTATTTTTTGCACTGAGTTCCCACTTGTTTAATGACTGACAGCAGGACCTTTTAAAACTGCAGGCCTGACAACTTTGTGTTAAATCTGTTATTTCAGTTTAGTCTTTAACAGCATGTCTAAGCCCCAACCTGAATCCCCAAATATAATCACATTACAGACCTATTATTCTGCTCGCTGAGTCACTTTATCAGTTTGACAGCATGCCTAGCAGAAAATTTTGATTGCTTTCAATTCTTTGATTAAAGAAATGAATTAATTCTGAGTTTTATTTTGTTTGGAGATATGGAAATCTGACTCGCCCACTGATTCATAGTCACCATTTGAAGCTGGAGAGTTCTCTTTTGTGGTAAATCTAGTGAGTAGTCACAATTCTGAGCAAAACCCTTGTTTTTGCCATGCTGTGGTGAAGATCCCTGTATTTGAAGGCCTACTCCCAGCTTTTTGCTTGTATTGGCCAGAGGTTGAGTGTATCCCACTCTAGCAGCCATGAATGGCCAAGGCAACAAGCAGTCCTGAAGAGGGAGTTGATCCATACAAAGGATGTCTTCCTGATGGATTATTACTTAAAACAAATATAAAAAGATGTGTAGAGAGAGTTTGGAGCTGGGAAATAACCTTTTCGACTTGGACAAGTGGGTCTTGAAGTTGGAAGTTAGCAAATATTCATAGTGCTTGACCTTCAGAATATTTGGTTGGCTTAGGAAAGTTGCAGTGAAGACTGAGAACTGTTAACAAAATCATACTGTCATAGATCTCTGATATATTTTTCTACTCTTTCTAATGGGAAAAGAATACTATTAGTATTGGCATTTTGAAACTGTTTCTCAAATACCACAAATACATTATGATTTAGAATTTACAAATATTGTATTGCTATCAGCGTGCTGCAGACAAAATCAGCTGTTGTCCTGGCTGTTGCACAGTCACATAATTAGGCCATGCATGTCATAAGGAATTAAAAAAAAATCCCACTCAGAGCAGAGGAAAAGTTCATACTTTTCATTCCCATTCTGCTAATGAGGAATGACCTGCAGGAAGATTAGAGCTGGGAGGGGGTTTCACTTAGCAATGTGCAGTCCCTGCTGGACGGATGTGGTCAGCACAGGGCAATGTTTGATGGGAGGAATCATAATCCACTCAAAATTAGGGAAAGGAAAATTATTAGAGAGCTATGTAAGGGCATAACAGGAATGTGTAGGGATGAAATCAGAAGGGCTAAAGTGTGACGTGGATCTAGTGACTTTTAGGCTCATGAAAGACAAGGAGAGAAGTTTAACACCGGCATTAAGAGGAAGGCAATGATACCATGGTGTCATTGCTGAGTTAGGAAGACTCTCAAATAACTGATGGTGCAAAAGAGATACGAAGTAATTTTTGCTTTTAACTTTATAAAAAAAGAATAATTTTGACCAGACTCTAAACACAATTAAGTTTTCAAAAGGGAAAATAGTTGTCAGCAGTGAGGGAAGAAGAGGTAGAACAAAATATTCAGTAAGTTACATGCATGTCATTTTCTAAAAAATCAGCAAGAAGCTATCTGGATGCTGTAGAATATTTGGGGGAGATGTGAAAATACCATTAATAAATATTTACAGATACCTTCAAATACGGTATATAAAATTGCCTAGACCTATATCCCATAGCTTTGTTCCTGTTCTCAAGGACTTTTTTGGGGGGAAAAAAAGAAGCAAGCAAACTTTCAAAGAGAATACGTTTTTTTATGTTCTCTCCATGAGAATTTTCACACTTCCTTAAAAAGTTACCTTTCCATCTAAGCAAAGCTTTCAGTATATCTACTTTGAGTTTTCTGTCATTATGCAGTCTAAATAAAATTCCTCTTTAAAAAATTTCTTTCAGATAGAGCTTTACTGCCAAGAAAAAGAGTATAATTTTCACTTTTCTCTTGGGAATTTGTGCAGCAGAAAGGTTGTTTTGAAGTGCACAAAACCTGCTCTTTCTGCTGGGTAATTTTGCACCCTCCAGTGGCCATGAAGCTTCTTTTTTAGTCCCAAATTCCCTGAAGTAGGTAGAACACATTGCTGCAGGAAGCAAAATGTTCAGATTCTGAAAGCTGTCTGTGTGCTTTCTTCCTATAATCAAGTAATCCACAGCTGTTTCCAAAAGGATATATTCCAATAACTGTGCTTTCATGAAAATTTTCTTCTTCTTTCTGATGTACTCTACCACTGCTGGGGAAAAAAAAAGGTAAATCTCACCTGTGACATTCTGTTTATGTTTAATAACTGCCATAGGCAGGCAGGAATCCTGCAGCATTTTCTAGTCACCTTTGGCAAGTTTTGAAGTATCACAGAAAAATGGCCCTTAGGAATTTAAAATAATGAGCTGTAATTCTATGTCTGCATCTCCAAGCATCTCTTCCTTCTGTTGGGACAAGCTCTCTCGAGAGGAGAAGGTGCTGACACCATTTCTGTATTCTTTCCAAGGCAGGCATCAGCAAGAGGTAGTGAAGTTCTGAGTACCTCAGTGATTGCCTGTGTTTGTTCCCAACTAAATCACAGACCTGCTTGACCCTTTGTCCATATGTGGAAAGAAATATCTTTCAAGTGTGCATCAGTATCCTCTGGAAGAGAATCTGATGTACGACTGTGGGTGGATTTCAAGCAAGACCCCTTATCTCTCTTGAATTCAGATTTTATGTTGAAAAATTTACCGTTTGTCCTCGGAGAAGCCACCAATGGCAGTGTTCCCATGCTGGTACGTAATCCTCAGCCTTCAAATCTTTGGTAACATGTTAGAATTTGCTTGGAATTTAATTCTGCAGTTTCAAGAGGAAATGTTTCAAAAAGTGTAGGTTTTTCGCTACTCAGTGGTGAGATGCAAAGAGTAGAATACATCTCACCTTAAGTTTGGGGGGGTGATTTACCACCAGTATAGGGAAGATGTTTAAATTCCTGTTTCAGTCAATGTAGAGAGCAGAGTCTAGGGAGTGATTCAGTCTACCCAGTGTGGGTGGTGTTCTTGGGATGAGCCAGTGGGCTCCAAGCCATGTCCTCTCCTGCCTGGCTCTCCATGGGCTGCAATGGGAACTCAGACACCTGCCGCACATGTAGACATCTGTGTTGTAGAAACTCAAATCCAGGAAGGCTGGATTGTAGCCTGTGTTTTTATGTAGAAAATTATTGTCATTATTTTTTACTCCCATATAGGAGTTATATCCTTTAGAATATAACTTTTCTCCTGTGAGTCTTGCAGCAGGCGTCAGAACACTATTGAATTTTCTTGCTCTAAGACATTAGGCAAATTGTGTCTTATTAAAGGTGGGGAAGTTTAATATGTTTCACAAATTGAATGTTAAATGTTTGTTAATGTATTTTAATATTCTAACAAGGGATGGGGAATGCAGGGAGAACTGAGCACTCCTCTGTCTAGAGCCTCTAGAGTTAAGATCCTAAGCCAGGATCTTAACTGAGGCCAGCCCCAAAAAATGAGGGTAAGTTTTTATATGAACCAGTAGTTATATTTCAGAAGTCAGAGGAATTGGACAACATCTGAGAGGACTTGCAGAAGAAAAATATTTTTGTAAGAACCCAGGGACCGACACTCTTCTAACCCATACCTTGAGACTGGGAAAAAAGCAAGAACATATCTAATGGTTGATCTGTATGTGTAAGAAAAAAGCAAACAGGAAGGATTTTGAAAATTCTTCAAGACTGTTTTTTGTCTGAATGGCCTACAGAGAAAGTAATATATATGATATATGTGGAATTTTCATGATTCTCTAACTCTATGGGAGTATGTGTGATACTCCCATAAGCAACCTATGAGAATAATGAAACCCTGGAAATGCTGGTACATTCCACTATTCAATTCACATCTTTGGTCTCATGTAGCGGTGGGATCCAGATGATCATTATGATGCTATTAAATGTCATGTAGTTGTTAGGTTTAGGATATATATTTTTTAAAGGTTTAGCACAATCCTGAAAATGTGAAGAACAGCAAAGAGGTAATTTTGGAAGAATGGGAATTACTTTGACCTTGTATTTAAATCCACAGTCAAGATGAAGGACCTCAGAAAAACATTTTGCTCAACATGAGATGAGGCACTGTAGCAATACATGATGATTCTGGAGTGTAGTTTTGCTGCCTTTGACATAAAAACAACATGGTAAAATAGCAGAGTTGATAGAAAATAATGAAGGATGTAGATTGGACAGAAGCAGTCACATCCATTTTCTCCTTGTCCCCCTGCCCTAAATGAAAAGAACATGACTTTTTTTCCTTTCCCCAGTTAGGTCAAATATAAACATGTCAGTTGTGTTCTGCTGAGTTCCATTTCTCAAGTTCTTCTTGCACAAATGGTGCATCATCAGTGGCCTCTCCCTCTGTCTGGATAAGCCTGTGTTTAATTTTTGCTGACTTTTATGAACGATTTTATTTAATGATTTCAGGTGTTTTGGGTTTTTTTTTTGCTTTCCCTGGTACAGGCCCTTGAACAAGTGAGATCTCTTGCTTCACACTATTGTGGGTATTATGACACTTTCAGTCAGATCATCAGAAATCCCAGGGGCACGATAGCTCTGGTCCCTGTACCCATGCTGAGCACAGCAAAGAAGAGGAGTTGCTGGCATGGAGCTTATGCTGGCAGTGAACCTGTTATTTCAGATAGGATATGTATCTTTGGAGGATCTGGTGTTCCTTGTGGCTCATGTTCCTGGATGCACTGCAAGAGCATCAGGAAATAGAAAATTTAGTAAAAATAACATACAGATGTAAAGGTCAAGAGTTTGATTATGGATTCATGACAGCTTCTATTTGCAAAAAGGTCTCTCTTTTTTTTAAACTATTGCTCGAGGGGCTGAGAAGAGTCCCTGGCTCCAGACTAAACAATGTGGCATCTGTCCTCCAAAGTTCCCCAAGCAAAAAGTAGCACAGATATTTCCCTAAGCTTGAGAAGGTTATATGGTTGTTATGTGAATCTTGACTGCCACTGTGATTGCAATTACAGCAGAAGTTTTTGATATCCTTGTGTTTTGTTGCTTTGTTTTTGGGGTTTTTTTTGTAATAACTTTATTCTGGTGGAATGGCTCAAGACTTTGGGAATGATTTGCAGTGGTATTTCTGACTTTGCTCATTCCTGGTAATATCGATTTCAGACCTCTAACTCAGTTTTCTGTTAGCATGATGATTTTACTGTCTAATAGTTATTTCTTTGATGAAACAAAAGTGATTTGAAGAACAGAGAAAACAATACACTATTTTATTAATACTTTGGTCTCCAAGAGGATCAGACAAGAAATGCTGTGATTATACAGAACAAGAGCAGTTTCTGTCCCAAATCCATCATAATCTATGGGAAAGGAAAAGCTCTCAGCCTTTTATTTAGAGACGGGAAACTGAGGTACAAAAAGATATTTTTTCCTGTTATGCTACAGCTGTGACTATGGATACTTTTATTCAAGATGGTTGTTGTGTATTTTCAAGTCTTTCAGATTTGATGTTGAGACATGTTGAGGTGTACATAACAACTTTTAACTACCTGTATCAAAAGCTTTATACCTAGAAATTATATTCCCTCCTTTGGTGACACAGAGACAATTGGAACTCAAGCCAACACAATCCAGTTAATACAAAGAACCTTTGGTTGCTGATAAATGGACCAGTAAAAGACCTACTCAGCACAGCCTTGAATGCATCAGGCTCAGTTTTGTCACTGATAGGGAGGGAAAACATGATTATTGCTATTGTGTTCGGAATTTGAGGAGGATTTTGGGTCTATGTGAAGCTTATTATGAGATTTCAGAAGAGGTTTGTGGGATTATGTAAAATTTATTATGGGAAGTTTAGGGGAAGGGAAGGGATCAGGGTAAATGGGTAAGAAGCATGAGGCATTGAGAAGGAGGGATAGAAATGGCTCAATGTACTGAACCCTGTGCCTGCCCAGCATTCCTGTCCTATCTTTGTATTAAATCCTTTCCCCAAACCATTCTTTTGATGCCATGATGACTTTTTGCCTTTTCTTTTATACCCCTTTTATATACCTTTTTATAACTTCTGTATTCTTAGTGGTTTTTAGCCTACATTCTTAGACTTATTTGTCAAGCTAGAAGATTAAACATCTTAGAATCCTCGTAGTTAGGGATCAATATGCCCCAGACCCCAAGGTCCTCTGCAGAACACATTTTGTAAACTAAGATAGAACCATCCAGGGGAAGGTTCCCTGGGGAGGGGGGCTCACTCGAGCCTCTCATTGGGGAATCTTTGATAGATATGCTAATTAGTAAGACCTATAATGTTATACCAGATCTATCGGGTGTGTACATTGAGGTGCATTCCACTTGGACGTGGTGCTCCTAAGGATCCTTAAAATAAATACCAAGGTAAAATCCCTTTTTCCCTTCTAACTGTTTTTGATTCTTGATTTTAAGACCAGGAAAAGGCATCACTTTCTTTGTAATCTTGCTGTGCTCTTTGTGAGAGCTGCGTGGTGCAAGTGTCAGCATCTGGAGAAGAGCTGAGGAGGTCTACTTGTCAGCAACTGTGTATGAGACACCTAAATGCCAGTAACTGGAAAAATCTGTGTCCTGCTTCCTACAAGTGCTAACAATAAAAGAAAAAAGTGTCATGTCAAAGGTTGTGTCTTATTTCCATGAGTTACTAAAAACATGCTTTCCGAAAACTCCCACAGCACCAAATGTAATGACTCATTGCCTCTGTTTATTCCTTAATTACAAAGTTCCTCTGTGGGGGGTGTCAATTTTATGACAACACATCTCACTGTCATGAGTTTCATAATGACTCTGCTCCATGGCATGTTTGAGTGCAGGCATGGCATTAGGCTGAGGGAAAAATGTTTCCAGTGGGGTTTCCAGTGATGGATACCTCCATCATCCCCAGCTCCAGCACCTACTGACTCAGAGCTGAAGAGAAAATGACTGGCAAATTCAGGGGAAACTGCTGTACCTGCCAAGAAAGTGAAGCAAGAGAGCTGTAAGATTTAAGGGAGAAATCAGTGATGTACATGGTGGTACAGGCAGAGCCACATAAAGAAAATGACCACTTCCAGGTACATATTCCATCATCACACACTTCCCACAGTGCTGCTGGACCCAGACTGTTGAAAATGATGCTGTTTTACTCTGTAATTTGGAAGCCAGAAGGAATTGTAGTTATCCAGTTGACTGATGTCCAGCTTTTATCTGAAATTTGCTAATAAAATAACTTGACTGCCTCTAGTCTGCTAATGTCTGCTCCTATCTGTGGCAGAGCCTTGATTAATGGCTCTGGTAGTGATATTGCTTCTGTGATAGGAGGTCCTGCCAACCTGAAGAGACGCTAATCCCAAAAAAGAGACAAGGCACAGAAGGGGAAGCTGCTCTAGACGTGCTGGGAAAGTTGATCAGAGGGGACAGAGGAGGAGCTCTGATGGCCCTGAAAATATGCTGGGTGAGGTTCCTGAGGGTGCTTGGAGAAAGTACAAAAATGGTTTTTGGATATAACAAGGAAAACAAAACATTGGAAGAGCAATTGAGAGAAGAAACTGAGAGAAAATACTTTCCCTCTTATTTTCACCCCAATCAATATGAAGATTAGGAGAGACAAAAGAGTTTTCAAGAGGCCTAAGTCATTTCTTCTAGTGTGGGGGAGAAATGTTCTGCGAAGTCCTCTCTCCTTTTCAGGATGTGCTTCTGTGAATCAGTTGGCCTAACTGAGGTGGCTTTAGGCCTTGCAAAGAAAATTGGAATTGCACTAAGTCTACTTGCTGCCTTAGTACAAGCAGAAGGAAATGTGTGTGGGGTAGTTGCTGAGCTTGCAAGCACCCACTTTTGATGATTTCGGTTTCAAAGGTGGCATGTATTACCACTGAATAATTAAAGTGTTATCCTAATTAATCTGCACCTACAGATCATAGTGTCTCTGAAATACATTTTCTCCATTAATTAGGGATTTTAACAGTGTGGTTAGGTACAACAATTCTGCCTTTCCCTGGCAGGGGATTTCCTCTAGCTTCTTTTAATGTGATTTTCCGGAAGAAACTCAAATCTGATTTTCTTCTAAAAAACCTTCATTTGGCCAACCATTCTTTGTGAAACTGTACTAAAAGAAGTTTCTCTAGATGTTTGAGTTGAGGATACAGAAAGAAATAACTGACACACATTCAACCCGAGGAGCTGGAGATGACTTTTCCACCAGCCTTTCATCCAAACAGGTGTGGGTTGCCTAACACATGGGCTGCAGCTCAGCAATAAAGATTTCCTGGCAAGTCCAAGGACAATACTAGCTCTTGACTTGCTTCTTCTGTGCTGTTCAGAACATCACCTAACAAGGACTTGTGCTTATCTATTACTTCTGTTTTTCTATTGAGGAACCTCAGCACAATTTGACCCCTAACATAATTTATTTCTCTTGTGCAAAGGAATGACTCAGGTTTCTGTAGCTGTTGTGCCTGGCTAAAAGTATATTACTCATTTTGTATGAAAAATAATGCTGGAGACATATGACTCCGTAATGGCTGCTCTGCAGCCATTTTGTGGTCTTTCTCTCTCTCTACCATTATGAATCTTGTATTTTTTGAGGTATTTCCAACTCACTTATTGAAATTTGCATCAACTTAATGTTCAGCCTTCAAGATGCTGCCTAATTTTCTTAGAAAAATTTTCCAGGAGTACAAAAAGATGCAGATTCCTTAGTCAAAGGCAGGTTCTCTTGAGACACCACATTTCTTCCTCTCAGCATTATCCAAGTTTGCATGAAAAGCCTTGGGGAGGGAGGCAAACCCTTTGTTGTGGGGTCTAGGTGTCCCCTTACAGTAGACACCCTACGTACATAGTAAGATTGTGCTCAGCCCAAACAGCTTAAAATCCAAAGAAAATGAGGCTGAAATTGATAAAAGTAGTTGGGGAAAACTGATGTTTATGGATAACAGGACAAATTCTCCCTGCCCACCTATAGATTTTAAGCTTCGGCTGGGCAGGGTGCTGGGCCATCTTGTCCACACCATGATTTTGCCGAGAAAGGTTGGACCAGGTGATCCTTGAGGTCCCTTTCCAACCTGGTATTCTGTGGTTTTATGACTTTTCAGCCCAACAAAATTACACTAACATTGGAATGGCTTTATGTTCTTTCTCCCTTTTGCAGTTATGGGGACATGGTATCTGAAACTGCCACAAGGAGCAGAAAGAAAGATCTGTAATAAAGGCATCACTTTAGGTTTAAAACAGGTTCTGTACCGAGGTGGAAGACGCAAGATGACACTAAGTACTTTTTAGGCCTATTACCTTATTACAGACGACAGAGGTGCATTTAGACAAATCTGTATAAGCAGACAAGCAATATTTAGAGAAGAAGGGCAATTGGGTGCTTAGACAGTAGTTGTTTTTTGACAGGCCTTTGTGATGAAATGGCAAAAATTACCTGCATAATGAGACTTTGGTAGATGTAGTACAACTGCAATCAAGACACAGATATTAGCAAGATGATGAAATTATTGCACCTCCTTGGTGTCTTGTTCTTGTAAAACCAGATGTGAGACTTGAAAGCACCATGAGAACAGCAAATGGTGCTGCCTGCTTTCTTCATATAATTCATAGAGATTACAGCCCTTCTTTTACTAATGGACTTTCCAGAGGTAAATTTATCTTGAAATGACAGTTTCCAAAGAGCAAAGTGTCTATTATAATCTCATTTAATAAACTGTTAAGCCACCTAAATATGCTTTCCATCTGAATTTTCCTCTGGAAATATGAGCTTTAGCAATTAATTAACCCTCCTTCTAATTATGTGGGTACAGGCAGCACTCTGCTATGGCCCTGCAGAACCACAGCACAAGAAATTTTGCTCAAAGTACATGTTCTTTTGCTGAAAGTACATGTTTGTTTCTGAAAAGGGGCACAGAAAGGTCAGAGTGATGTAGTTGTTTGTACCCTCCCTTGGGTTTACTGGAATTGTTACTTACTTGTTCAGAATTAGCCATTACTTCAGTACAGATTTTATTACAGGTCAAAGACACACTTGTGGAAGCAAAACCGAATCTCCTACTAAAATAAAAAATAACAGATAAAATCAGATACAGTATTTCTACTTCAAGGAAAATATAAATACTTCATTAAAGATGTTCTAGAGGAAATAAGATGGCTTGAAAGAGCTTTGGAAGAACTTTGGGGACATTTGCTTAAGGTGGAGCCAAGTTCAAACTTCGCAGTTTTTCTGAAGGGAATGTGGTGGTCTCAGAGGATGAGAATGCTGATAAGCACCAGAGATCTTCTAGGCTGCAACATCTCACAGTGCAGTTTAGAGTGGAGTCCAACCCCTGCTGCTTTTAGGGAGGAAACAAACTTTTCAGGAGACTTTTGGGGCTGATCACTGTTACAGAGGTAGTTTGTTTGAAATGCTCAGTGCCTGGAAGTGAGTCTCTGATATCTGCCACGAACATTTTTCAAAGCTTTGAATAGTGCTGTTTCCCAGCTTTAGTATTCATTATTTCAGCTGTGTCATGCGACAGCGATGTCCAAAAGCTGCTAATGCACCAGGGGAACCAAACCTTGGAATGAGAATGGGGAAGGTCAAAACGTTCTGTGTCTTCCTTCAGTACTCTTGGAAGAAACACTAGGAAGATTTCCAAGGTGCTTTTCCTCCTGCTCTATTTCATATTTATTGTCTCAGTCCTGGAAGGGTGTTGCAGGTGTTGTGACAGCTGGGGGACAGGACTGTGGCTTCTAAGTGAGAAGTCACCTCACCTAGCACGTGAAGAGGATGCCTGCTAATGTGTGTGCTCAAGTTGCAGCAAAGATGAGAGCATGGACCTTCGTTCTGCTCCCTGGCTGCACAATGTCAAATGCCACAGGAGCCCTGGTCCATTACTGTGGATTTTGTGTATCAAGTCTGTCACCAGAACAGACAGTGAAAGTGAGACAGAGCCTCTCTGATAGTACAGGGGCTATCAGATGCAAATGTGAATGCTGCTCTTAGCAGCTGTCACTGGAACTCTCCCATTCTCCGCAGGGCTCTGTCTTTTGTGAGCGGGGAGAGAGGTTTGAGGGAAAGCAGGCATTATCCTGCATCTAGCACAGAAGGAAGTATGAAGTTCTGCATAAAAATTCAATGTAGAAGAATGTGTGGGAGCAGTGGGAAAGCAGTGCTGAGCCCTGGAGAGAGAGGGCTAAGGACAAAGGTAGATCTATCTCTTTGAGGACTTGCTCTGAACAGATATGAGCCTAGTGCTGCCTGTGCTCTGGATACTGGGTAGCTGTGCTGGGCAGTGCTCCAGTCCAGCATGGATATAACACCAGAATAACTGGTGTTACTTCAGTACCAGTTGCTGCTGCACATCACCTGTGTCTTTTGAGGAAGGGTGGCTGTGAATATCTTTACATATGGTTTTGAGCTCCGTGCATGTTCTGCCCAGAGAATGGGGGAAAAGTGGATGCTGCTGGCTATTTTTCACCACAGATGCCTAAAGGCAAGATATGTATGAAGTGAGGGATGTAAGATTAAACATCTCAACCAGCCCTTGCTGGTGCATCAGGGTGAGTAATTGTGCAAGAAGTAGGACCATTATTGAAAAGACTTGGATTTCCATCTGGTATTCCATTCAGGTTTTCCTGAGTTCTCTCATGTGCTGGTGTGAGTGCACAGGAAGAGAGTGCTTGACATGAGCCTTGCCATGTTCTGGTGGACTGTGACAAGCCCTGGGGTTCACTGTTGTAGACTAGTGACATACACAGTACAAAATCTGATACTAGTCAAATAATGAATCTGAAGGAGTAATGGACAGGGATATCTCTTCCAGCATTTCACTGTTAGATCTCCTCTGCCTGGAAACTGGGATATTTAGTGTTCAAGAGGATCTGCCATGGCATTTGGATTCAGCCCAATCAAATGTTTTTGTTATGATGGGGAGGGCTAAGCCTGAGTGGGGAAACCATGAAATGACTTTTAAGACTAGGTTTCTTGCAGGAACCTCCCTGTTGACAGAAACTCTTTCATGTTTAATGCCATGTAAAGTGCTGTGTTCAGCAACTTGCTTAAGTGAATGAGTAATGAGTAGTATGAAAGTGATATAATAATGCAAAGATAACCCTTGAGACATTCATGACAAGAATCCCATCTTTTCTTCTCAGTGTATTTCAGAGTGCTCTAGGGGAACCTTTTTTCCAGAAGAAAAGCTGAGATATGCGTTTTCCTATTATATCTAATTGTAGAGAGAGATCCTGTAACAAAAATTGAGATGCCTTTATCTCTTAAAATTGGAAATCATGCATGAGGATGTGTGACCTTTTTGCCAGATCACATATTCTGTGTTTCTCTTCTGATTTTAAATCTGGTACTCTCCTGAGATAACAGGTGGCTCTGTGGGGCTTACCAGTATAGGTATGGAATAAGAAAAGCACGTGGAGACCAACCAAACTGGCAGTAAAAATACAACAGCTTGGACTTTCAAACCCCTGTTTCCAAAAACTTGGCAGAAAGGGTTAAATATACTTGTAAATATACTTATTGTAAAGCTTTTCCTGGCTGCATGCCAAGTGGCAAGCAGTCCCTTTGGATGCATAAGGGCACATGGTTGTACAGTTAATGCTTCAGAAACCTCTGGAACATCTGGGATCCCAGCAGGGATTAAGCAAAGATAACACTGTCTGTGTGTTCAGATGTGTGCACGGAAGGTCTCAGCTCACAGGTGTTACTGAGGACCATTCACAATCTTCCTAAGCAAGACTTACCTATCAGAGAGAATACTGTAGTAAACAAATTTCAAACACATGAGTATGGGAAAAGTGGATGAACTTTACAGAGTTGAGGATATTCTCCTTCCCTCCTGTATCTTTCTCAGATTTCTGCCTCCTCTTTGCACTCCTGGGACAGAGGAAAGTGTTGAAATCTTTGCAATTCTCTCTGGAACTCTCCTAATCCTCGCTGTTTGTCCCTTTCCTCCTCGAGTCCTTCCTGCACACATGCATCATAATGCTCTCCTACCAACCTGTTCCTGCACAATGCCCTGTGAGACCCGGGTTTGTGGCTGATCCCTGTCTCACACTTGTGGCCACAGTCCTCACTCACAAGGTACTGCCTACAGCCCCAGGAAGCAGCACAAAATATGAACTCCAGAGGAGAGCTGAGCAGGAGGTTTAGATGCTGAAGGAGATGGTGGTGGGTTCAGGAAAGGTACCTATGGACATTTCTGACTGCAATACATGTGAATTACTGCAGTCTTTGGAACAAAAATCCTCATGGGGTCTCTTTTGCACGGGACACCTGCAGAGGTTGAGATGCCTTGCTGAGAAGGCTGGAAGGAGAGGCATGGAGCTGGGACAACAAGCTGCATGGTATATTTGAATTTATGGATGGATGGATGGATGTCTGATAGTGATCTCTCCACATCCTAACCATTATAATGGAAATAGGATGAAGAGTTCCCCTTCCTCTCCTTTGAAACCACAGTTTCTGCCAGGGCAGATGATGCCTCTTCTACTTCACTGTTCAACCCTTATAGTCCCACCTCCTGCCTTACCAACAGGTGTGGGAATCCCCTGTGCTCCCTCTCAGGAATTTTGTAGGTTATGAATTTGTTACAAAGCTTAATCACAATAAATACAAAGACCCTTCTTATGAAGTGCTGTAGCCATGGGATCTGGCTACCTTTGACAAAATAAGACAGAAAAAAAATGTACACTGCTCTTTGTGCAAGGACAGATTCAAGGTTTAATGCTGTAGATGCTGGCATGGGGTGGGGAGTCAGGTTTAATGACAGCAGAAGACTCTCATGTCATTGAGAGCTGTGTCATCCCACTTTCCCTGGGGTTCCTCCACCTTTGTTTGGAGCCCACAGATGGCCCCAGAGGTGCAGTTGCTGCTCCATGGGCCGTAGTGACCCCCTGAAAGTCCCCAGCCCTCCAGCTGTGTCCCGTTGGAGCAGGCAAACCTCACATTGTTGACGGCCGTGTTGTCATGCAGGTACTGCCACCCCTCCACGCGCAGCGAGAAGGAAACCAGCCCGTTGCTGGAGCAGAGCTGGGCCTCAGTCCAGTTTCCCCACCTGCCAGAGGAAAAAGCAACTTGCCAAGGCTTGTCCAGCCTCTGCAGTGCTGCAAACAGCACCACAACCTGCCCGGGGTCCCGGCAGTCCTGGGACAAGGGACCTACACGGGGGTGGCGGGTTTCTAGGAGCACCTGTTTCACTCTCCTTCCCCATCATCCCCTGGATGCCCAGCCACCACCAGCTCCAGGCTGCCCTGCTCCTGCAGAACCCCTTGGCAATTTCAGCTGCTTGCTTTGTACCTGTTACTTAATGTACTTTCCAAAGTAAGCATTTGAGGAAAAGGAGAAAGTACAGGTTTAAGGTCTGTAATTTCTGAACTTCCTCCATTTTCCAAAGCACTGTTCCTTCCCTGGGACCAGACCTTTACCCTGAAACCCTGACACTTTGTGGCCAAGGGGAACTCACCCACCTCCTCAAGAGGGGTGTTGAGCCACCTTCACAGGGGGTGGGGGTGCCTATGGAGAAACCATTGCAGTGGCTTCCCTTCGAGCTCCCCAGAAGCTGCTGCCCTGAAGGAGGGTGAGAAAGCGAAGGCTGCTCACCACCCCACGGAGGACTCGATGACTGTGCCATCCGTGCAGAGCAGGCGGACGCCGTTCAGAGCCGTGTCATCACCAAACAGCCAAAACCCCTGGTAGAGCTGGACCTTAGAAGAGGGGAAGAAAATGGGAGAGGTCAGCATTATACCCCTTTTACAAGAGGTGATGAGGCGAGCCCTCGTGGGAGGGTGGGGAGGAGGTTTTGGGGACAGAGCAAGAACATCAGTGCAGCTGGGCGAGGCTGTGAGGCAGCTCCACGGCATTTCTCAGGAAACCCTTTTTGCTGCTGCCCACCTCTGTCTATCTCCAAGTGGTGGAGCAGAGGCTCTGGACCCAGGAATGCTTGCTGGCTGCTGTCCCAGGCCATGCCCACCCTCTCACCATGTGCTGTGATACACAGATCTGGGCTGCTAGCTGGTGAGACTTGTCCCAGCCCCCTGGGAACAGGCTCTGCTGTACAAACCCCAGGTATTTTTTTACCCAAGAGACCCCTTTTCTAAGAAATTGCTTACTGACAGGGAGCCTGGAGAGATTTCTTGCTGAGAAGTCTGCATGATGCAGATACAAAACAAGCTGCTGTGATGGGGCAAAGTGCCATGGCCAGCCCTGCTATGACCAGAACAAAATAACATTGTCCCACGGCAGGTTTTTTCCCCACCCTGAAGAAGTCAAAACTTACCTTCAGTTCAAATCCCTTTGCGTAGCCACTGGGGCAAAATTGCTTGTGCCCCCAAGAGCCCCAGGGACCTCCATTTGGCACGGTGAGGATGGACTCATATTGCCGTGACTCGGTGCCCCGGAGGCAGCAGGAGCCCAGCAGGCAGAGGATGGCTGGGATGAGCAGCTGCATCACAGGGAACCTGCTCAGTGCCTGGCTGCATGGAAGTGTTGGCACAGGGGAATTTATTGGCCAGGAGAGTGGGTGGGAGTCCTTGGCAGTGTAAACAAAGCTCCCAGGGAGTGCTCATTGTTGCTGTGTACTGCTCCTGCTGACTGCCTGCCCTCAGTGGGGAGGCCTCCTGGTATGCACTGGCTGGGGGACTTAGAGGGCTGTGAAAGCTTGTGGATGCAAGGGAAGGAAAGGGGGGCAGAGCTGGGGTTGTTCCCCAAGGAGATGGTGGTTTGGAGGAGGGTCCTGGCAATGCTGCAAGGAGGGTGTTGAACAGAGAGAGGGGTGGGAGGAGAAGTGATGGACTGGACGGGGAAGAAACCTCTCAGGGGCTGAGGCAAAACTTGAGATGGAGCAGTCTTAGTCCTTCACCCTGCACAAGTCCTCACTTGTATCCTCCTTGCTTTCCTTCTCTCCTCACCATCTCACTGAGGCTGAGGAAAGTGCCTGCACTGGAAGCTCTGGGACATGCTTTAAGGGTAGGTGACTAAGTAGGTGACCCTACTCCCAGGATGAGTGCTCCTGCTGCCACCCACCTTGTGTGGCCCTTGCTGAACTCACTTCAGTTTACTTGCATCTTGTACTGGGGACGGGGGAGTGGGAGAAAAACTTCCTGTGGTTGCATCATCCCATGGGGCTGTGAGGTTCCCAGCTGCCCAGACGTATCTTTAGGAGGTGTGAGCATCCAGAGAGGGTGGGAGAGTCCAGCAGAAGCAGACCCTACTTCTGCTATTGTGCCATTCTCAGATGTGGCTTCCTGTTTCCTTCCTTGTTCCTCCAGAGGGACTAGCCAGAGAAGAAACCTCTGCTGACAGCAATATTCAAGGGTATCCTGTGAGTAATTTCAGAGTAGGAGGATCTGCTCCCAGTCCATTGAAGAGTCAGTGATGATGTCACCAGGGAGAGTTGCCCTGTGAGGTCTATACTACAGTATATCAGCATATGTTAGCAGTATAATATATAAGTGTATATATATATATATATATATATACACACACATATATATATATCAGTATATACCAGCACTATAAGCACAGCCAAAATAGGGAGAAAGTTATTCCAGGCTTTAATTACTGAGGAATGGAATGGCCTGCTTCTGTAAGAGCCACTTAGTGCAGGTGAAGGGGGAAGGGTTGCTTTCAGCTGAAACCCTCTGATGTTACCCCTTGGGTAGAATTGTAAAGGTCCTCAGGTACTCCCAGCACCCCACAGGGGAGAAGGAAGACAGGGATGTCCTACTGTGTTACTGTATCTCATAGACAGCAGGAACGTGTCAGAGAGAAAACAACACAGATGAAGGGCACTGTGGTCAGGGTTCTGCTCAGGAGAATGGATAGCTCATGGATATTTTGCCATTCCTGGTGGCATAGAAATTTCTAAGCTTGAGGTGTTGACTGGATTTCTTCATAAGAGTGGCTGCAGCCACAAGCAAGAGCAATGGGCTGTTGCCAGGTTCTGTGTCCAGTGAAGAGCTGTGAATGAGTGATACCATCAACCCTTTCCATTAACCATGTTGGCTGCATGATGAGGCTTTCAGGATATGTGGAAAGTTAGGGTTGAGCAGTGTCAGAGATACCTAGACCTGTACAAGAATCTTAAAGAAAAACAGTGAGGAAACCTCAAGATGACTAAAGCCAAAAATTTGAGATGTTTCACAGTTTATATTTATATTTATATTTATATTTATATTTATATTTATATTCACAGAGCTAAATCTTTCTCTGAGTCCCTGTAATTGACAGGGCCTGTTTTCTCTGTCTTCTGCTTTCACACATCTCCTGTTTCCTCTCTGTCTAACAGTCGGAGCTCCAGCCCCAGCAGTCCTGCAACTGCAGGTGGCAGAAAGGAGATCCTGGTTGCAAAAAGACCCTACTCAGCTGATTTTTTGTTGTTCCTTTTGGCTGTGTGGGGAGGAGGTGGCAGGGACAGTGACACTGGATCAGTGGTTCTGGGATATTCCAGCAGGCAGCAGTGAAAACTATTCACACAAGTAATTGACTGCCTGTGGGAGAAAGCGAACACTGGATGCATTTCTGTAACTTCGCAGCGGGGAGCAAGAAAACAAACAAGGAACTAATCTCAGCTTTATATTTCTCTCTCTTGTCTCTCATTAATTTTTAACTCTTCCAGAGTGATGAATCTTCATGGGTCAAAGAACTTTCCCTCCCCCTCTCTCTTGCCTCTTTCCCTACGGAAAACTTTCCCAGCTCTAGGAGTAAGGAATGGACTGAAATGAAAATGATGGGATTGATATCAGCAGCTGAATTTGTGCCGCTGGAGTGCAGGGCCAATGAGTACTTTTGGGTAGACCTGCTACATACAGTTCTGCCCAAAATACACTGAACTTCCGTGAGCATCCAGTGATGTCTCTAACATCCCTGCTAATTAACATTTTATCATCTGGGAAAGCTCTTGCTCTTCACCCACTGTTTCTTTTTCTCTTCAGTTAACCTGCAGGTTTCTAGTCAGGCAGGAAAAGTACCAGCTTGCAAGCCTAGGATGGGTGGATTTTTAATTATGTAATTTTGGAAAGCTGGAGTTTGAACTCAGTGAGTCTGGCAATGTCTCTGCTGGCAAGCTATGGCAGCTAGAGGTAGGGTCATATGTGACGTGTCCCCTCTTCTTTTAATCAAGCTATTGGAAGACAGGATAGCATTAGACTCAGCAACTGAAGACATGATGGTCAATGCAGAGCAAAGATTGGTTCTGTAATTTTGCAAACATATAAACTAAAAGGAAATACCTGTATTTTTTTTTTGACAACTTAAGTCCTCCACTGTCATATATGTCATCAAAAATTGACTTTTGCATCCAAATGATCTGTCAGTACACCATTCCTAAAATTTCAAGTTGTAAGAAATAAAGTTGCCATTGTTTATTAACTGCTAGCTTATATGCTGGAATCTCAAAGGTCACTCCAGACCTCCAAAGCTGACCCTGAGCATACCCTTGGAGTGACCAATATCCCACTTGGAAAAGTTTTAAATACTCTATTAAGACCACTCCATTCTACCTGTAGCTGAACCCGAGCATTCCCTTGGAGTGGCCTTTCTCCCCACTTTAGGTCTTAACTGGTTCATGAAGTTCTGAAAGTTAAGTATAAAGTGTGCAAGTTTAAGAGTTTATAGATGTAAGAGTTATATGATTCTATGTATACTTAAATATGTAACTGTTTTAAGAAGAAAAAGGAGTGGTTTTATATGGTATACTTCATGTTTTATTTGAGAATTAAGGTGTGCAAAACTCCAAGTAAAATCAACTCCACCGGGTTTCTTAACTGCCACACGCTAAAAATAGCTCCTCACTGACACCCCTGTAACTGGGCTCCGTGGCAACCGGAATTTTAATGAGGGGCTTTCCCGCCTTTAGACTATTAATAACATCATCCCCTAGACACAAGAGCTGATTGGCAGGGAAAGATTGCCTCATGGGATAATACCACCAATCCCACTGGACCATGGAGGCGGGACGGGGGCGGTCAGGGGAGGAGCCAACACCCTTTAAAAGGGCCCTCAATGGGAGGAGCCTGGTCTTTTTCGCCCTCGCTCTCAGGCCTTGCACACGGGTGGCTAGTGGTGGAGAAGCCTGGTGTCGAGCTATCGGCCTTATACTCCCTAACCGAGAGCAATCATTATTTTGCTTTCGAACCTTTCCATCCCAGGTTCGCCTCGGCACCGTACAGCTCCTTGCTGTGGGCAGTCGTGCGGCTGCCCGGGTGACCGATTCCCGCTCCCCGACTTATTTTTATTTTCACTTTTTGTGTTTTTGAGGATTTTAATTTTGGCTTTGGTTGTCAAATAAACCTTTTATTTGCTTTTCACAACAAAAGTGAGTTGTCTTGTTTTTATGACATCCACCCTATGGCAAAAAAAGAACAGAGTTACAATGAAGACAAAATATTTGAAAACAATGCAGGTGCTCAAAATAATCAGAAATCAGCAGAACAGTAAAATGTAATCACAGAGCCAAACCATCAAGATTAAAGAAGGAAGTGCTTGCAGTAGCCTTATTGGCATTGCGTGTACACATTGACATGGTAGATACCAAAGTGCAGGTTAGGTGGATCCCCCTTTCCCTAGGGCAGAAGGAATTTCATTGTTCACTGCCTATTTATAAGATGGTGGGGCTTTCCAGGAGCTGTGTTCTCAGCTGACGTTCTCCAGCAACATAAACCTTCTTAGATGGTGGTGAGAAACAGTCACTTTGTGTTGTGTGTGGGCTGAAAACATTCTTGCAATGGCCTTTGTAATGTCATTGGAGATAAAACCAGTTAAATTCTTCCCACAACTGTAAACTAAAGATAGGGTTTTTGATAAAAGACCTAGTATCAGGAGTTCTTTGGTGCTGCCAAGGGCATCAGTCAGCCTTTGACAGTGACTGACATTGTACTCCTGTTGCTGTCATGTCAGTTTGAAAACAGATGCAGTGGCTCAAAAGGTCTCTGCTCCCCCATGGTCCTCCATGGGCTGCAGGGGCACAGCCGCCTCACCGTGGGCTGCACCAGGGGCTGCAGGGGAATCTCTGCTCTGGTGCCTGGAGCACCTCCTGCCCCTCCTCTGCCCTAACCTCAGCGTCAGCAGGGCTGTTCCTCTCGCATGTTCTTACTCCTCTCTCCAGCTGCTGTGCAGGATTTTGACCCTTTCTTAAATATGTTATCAGAGAGGTGCCACCAGCATCACTGATGGGCTCAGCTTTGGTGAGTAAGTCCTGGGGCTGGCTGGCATTGGCTCTGTCTGACATGGGTGCATGGCAGGTGAGAAGAGCCCCTGGCATCTCCTTGCAGAAGCCACCCCTTCAGTTTCCCCACAAAGACTTTGCCACAGCGCACAGATGCAGCACAGATTGGCAGACCCCACTGTAGTATCTAAGCTGGAAAAAGAGGCCTGTAGTTACTCAGATCACCTTTGGAGAAAATTTTTAAAATTGACCTCATGTTTGCCCCTGTTTAACTTTGCAGTAATTTTAAATGATGCATTATCCACCACTACTATGATCTTAGCTCTTCCAGTTTAGAGACAGAGACCTTCTGGGTACTTATTGTCAGCTTTAGTCATTCATTGCTATTCACTCTGTGACTTTTAAAATCTCTCTTCTGAAGTAATTTTGAGTTCTACCTAATCTTTGTTAAGAACCCTAACCCCCAAGAATGGCTGGAGCCATCTGAACACAAAGTTTCTTCCATTATGAGCACCGAGCAAATAAATAATTAAAAAATGTCCATATCTGCTATGATCTTTTTTAATATCAGCTGGTCCTACAGATTTTCTGACAGGGTCCTGAATCTTTGATGTGAAGAAACATTAATAGTGTTAATTCCCTTTGCCATTTGTTCCACAAAGTGTTTTTTGTCTGCTGTGTTTTCACATGCAATCTACCACCAGATATGTTACTTCTATTTTTTCCCTCTGGCCTCAATAATAGCACTCACTGTCGCCTGCAGCCTCCTTTACCTTATGGTTTAACACTGACAATTTTCTTTTACCCTTCCCCAAGTACAAGTTAATAACTTGTGTTTCCTGGTCCTGGACTTCCAGCACCACAACCTTCAGGCCACTCCTGCTGTCAATCAGTCTACAAGCCCATGGGTTTTCTTCGAAGACTGCCTTTGGGTAGGAAGAATGGAGAAGGACCCTGTGCAGGGTCTGTATCCGTGGTTTTTCAGTGAGCAAGAGGAATAGAGAGCCAGGAGATACTCTGAGCACTCCTGAGGACCTGGCAACAGAGACCTACAGCATTGTCTGAGCCCTGAGGTGCAGAGAGAGATGGGCGTCCTGCAGCTGTGGTGGTGCCCCACAGCCAGCCTGGAGAGATTGCTAGGAGAGTTTTTCTGAAGATCTTAAGAGAGGATGGGGGATGCAAAAGTGAATTAAAATTAACTGAGAATTAAGTACTTCTCTTTGTGTATGAAATCTGCCAAGAAATTCCTTCCAGGTGGTGAGCCCTGGGAACTTTATCAGTGGCAAAGTTTTGTTGGTATTTCATACCAAGCAAAGCCATAGTTCTCCTGGCATGATGTACTGCTGCCAGCTCTTGCTCACTTTGAAGAGTGAAAATATACAAATCTGACAAAAGGATTTTTTGTGGAGAAAAAAAATCTTCAAAACTTGACTGGATATGACCTTCAGAAACTTTATGTTTCTTTGAAGTTGTCCCTCCTTTGAGCAGGGCGCTCAAGTTCTGTGAAAAAGCCATGTCTGCTGAGATGTTGTTTGGGACTGAACTGGTGTAAAACTAGATGTATGGCAGTGTTACTGCCATAACTGTGACAGCAAAATTCTTCTCTGGACTTGTCCTCTGAGTTAATTCTGAACACATTTCTTGCCTGATTTATGTTCTTCCTCCCAGTTTACACAGTCACTTCTCTACTTTAATCAATTTCTAGACATTATCTCATCCCTTCTCTTTCCTAAACCACACAGATTTATCCTTTTGAGCTCTTCCTTTGCACTTCCTTCTAGTATTTTCTGTGTTGTCTGGGAACTTTGGACATTTGAATAGTTAAATCCCCATTACTCTTGTCTTCAAAGCCTCAAAATTCTTCTTTAATAACATCCCCCCAGTCTGAAAACTGAGTTTCAGATATTCTTGTAGCTGTTATACTCCAAGGGCCCATTTGCTGGTTGCAAACAGAGGGGAAGAAAAAAACCTCAAAACACCACAGAAGAAAAATACCTCAATCACAAGCGAATTCTCCTTGTGAGACAGGATATTGAAAGTACAAGGGCAGGAGGTAGATCATAAAAAAGGAGAGGTTCTTTACTGTCATTGCAAATCCCTTGGTATATCCACAGGAGGAAAAATCCTTTTGTGAGCCCAGGAGCCTCCACGGGCACAGCAGGCACAGGGCTGTGCTGCTGAGCTCCTTTGTCCTGAGCATGCGGGAACAGAACCATCAGAAAGCGGCTGCAGAGGGTTTGCATGTAAATCTTGAGCCTACAGAAAGAGCAGTCACTGGGTAGCTCCTAGCTTTGGAAATGAGAGAATTCATACTGCAGCAACATAGGGTAATACAGCCTCCATAATCACTGCTGCCATCTGCTCCTGTGCCATCCGAGAGCAGCTGTCAGGGTGAGCAGAGCCACTGCTCAGCGCAGCAGCGAGACAGGAGACTGGCCATGATTGCTGAGGACCTGGGAGAGCTGGGCAACTTTTTTGAGTTGGTAGGGGAAACAGACAGACTGGATGTAAGTTAGGTCCTCAGCTGGCCAAGCAAAGGTGCAGCCAGAGAGCTTTTATCTTTTTATGGTCCCATTTATGGTCCCAAGGCTTTTGCCTTTTGACCCCTGTCCTGCTTTGGTGGTCTCCCCTGAGCTTGCTGATAATCTTTGCCCCAGCCACTGCATGCACCACCCTCTTCCATCTCCTCTCTGGGGCACGCTGGCACCTGGGAGGTGATCTTGATTTGGTGGCTATGTGACACACCCACAGCATAGGGACACACATCGGTGACTTGCTACTGGCTCTGACTGCTAAATGAAGCAGATGACATGCATTATGTGTTACTTTTTTCCCCCTCAGATGGGAAATGAGTAATAATCTGAATTTAGCTTTGTTTCCTCCTATCTCTTGCCTGAGCAAATCCAATTTCCACAGAAAAGCTTCATGAAGAATGAACAGGGTGGCCTCTGGGAAGAAATTCACTAGCAGGGAAATGCTGGGCCAGGTCATTATTAATGGTTGTCTATAAAAGAAATAACAAGCTTATTAACTTCGCAAGCCATAGCAAACCGGAATAGGCTGCAAGTACTTTGGAAGACACAGCTTGAGCTTGACAAATGGTCTTGTCAAATTGGAGAAATAGTTTGAGAAAAATAGGATGCAATTCTGCAGGGACAAGGATGAGCTCCCACTTTCTGCAGAAATAAGCAGCTGCATGAAGAAAAATACCTGCATTGACATCACTCTGCAGAGAAGGGTCTGGGGGTCATAAAGGATCAAAGGCAATGCATGAGTCAGCGGCATCAGGTCATCTCCATGCTGAGAAATACGAACCAAATTACAGCCTGCAAGACAAATGGAGTGAGTTTTCTTCTCAGCAAGTATGAGCCTGCAGTGGGGCTGCTCTGCTCAGCTGAGGGCACTGAACTTCCAGAAGGATGTGGCCTGCTTGGACAGAGTCCAACAGAAAGCAACAAAACCCGTCAGCAGTCTGGAAAACATGACCTGTGCATAACGAGCATGAGAGCTGGGAGCGTGTAACCGAGATGTGGGAGGACAGCGGAGAGGCAGGCGTGGGAATAGCAGTTCAGTCAGGGGTCTGCAGCCAGTGCTGCCGTGGGAGGATGTGGGAAGGACAGTGCAGGGAGCTCAGGGGACAAAGTCTGCCCCAGGTTTTTCTGTCTTCTTCCTCACTGGGCTCCCTCCGTGCCATGTAGAGCCAGGCTGGGTGGCAACTGTAAGGAGGGAGGCTGGTGGCTGTACAGAACCCCTGTGCAAGGGGGAGATGCAGGGAGTGTGTTGGGGAGGCAGGCGTTGCTCCAGGGACTCAGAAACCATATCACAGTAGGAGTGCAGTCACCTGAGGCCTGCAGGGAGTGAGAAGGTTAGAAAGTCCCCATGCATTGCAAACAGCTCGCAGCTGCTGCAGGAGAGGGACAGGATGAGAGCCTGCAACAGTCTGGAATACTGCTACAAGGTGGAATGGAATGGAGAGGACTCAGTCTGTCTGAGACAAAGAATAATGGATGAGTACTGCAGCAGGCTAAGATTGACCAAGGCGTACCCATAATAACAATAATTAAGCCTAGGGAGGTTGCAAGACTATCACTGGAAGATTTTTGGGAAAGTTTGGGCAGACATGCATCGGTGGTGCCTAGTGTGCAGTGATTGCTTTGCAGTAGGAATGCACTAGAAGACCTCCTGAACATCTTGCCAGACCTGTTTGCTCTGATCATATGACTAATTCTGCAAGCCAGGAGCCCATCCTGACCTTCAGGAGGCAGAGCCCCCAGGAGCTGCTCTCTTCTCGGGAGACTCACTGGGCATGTAACTCCTAGGGCTGATGGGGACCCAGGTTCTGGGAAGAGCCTCATGGGGAGCAGTGCAGCTCTCATGGGCATGGCTCAGTGTGCACCACAGGGACTGCAGCCACAGCCTCTCAGCTGAGGCAGTTTGCTGGAGGTGTGAGTGAATGGACAGGGGTGGGAGGGAGATGCCAGTTCTCCCCCTCAGCCATGTAGGATCATGTCACATTTGCCTGTAGGCTTGCTGGGAACACCTTTCCCTGGGGCCTTGCCTGGCTGCTTGCCTCAGCCCTTGCACCACTGTGCTCCCAGGCACCCAAGGCACCCTCGATGCCTCTGAGAGTGGAGAGTGAAATGTCAAGTGACAGGAGTCTACAGGAGCTTCACACCAGTAAATGGGTGAAGGCTGCTGCCAAAAGCATCATTACAAAGTATATATTTTCTCTGTATTTCCAGGGTAAAATTGGGAAAACATTGAGAATCTGAGTGAAGGCAGTCGAACAGCTGGGATTTGTTTACGCAAAATGTTGATGGAGAATGTAAGTAACCAGGGCCACATATACATTACAGCATGTGCTGTGTTTATTAGATTAAGTATATGAGAATATTTGTAAAATCTCATATTATTGCATGCGTTATGTTTTACTGTGAGTGTAAGTCTGTCCTGAATTTCCCATCCCCTCTGCAACTGGCCAGCAGACTGGAAGTCCTAAATAATCTTCAACCTTTATTAATACAAATAGAGTTGCAGATAAGAAACTGTGGGACATCAAATTCCTGCTGCCTATGGAGTCCTTTTCCTGAGCAGCAATGTAAGCCTAGCAAAGGGTAAATATCCCCCAAGCAGCAGTGAAGAAAATAAACAAAGAAATAAATCCAGCCTAGCACTGACATGAAAGGACTACCATGGAGCCAATTTTCTGGGATACTTGGCACTTTCCTCCAGCTACAACATTGTTCATGGAGCTGGGTGAGCCCGTGGGCCTGTCTGAGCACTGGCACAAATCTGGCTTGGGTTGTGGGTAGGAAACTCCCTCTCAGACTGGCACCAGCTCTTTTTTAAGGTAGGGATGGGAGGCGAAAGGACATTTGGGGGTGAAACAGGGAAAAGGAGAGTAGAAACAGTGGTTTACTTGAGTAAACTGTCTCTCAAAAAAACCCCAAACTCTACAAAAACAATCCCATTTGAGCTGCTCTACAATTCCCAGACATGGGCTAATTATTTAAGTGAGCAATTTAAGGAGCAGGACTTGCACTGTCTGCTTTGGAATACGTTCACTTTTTTGCAATGCTTTTCTGGGACTGGAAGACCTCTCCAGTCTCTGTGTCCCTGGTGCAGCAGCACTGAGAACCTGATGTGGGAGCAGGGACAGCAGATCTCCAATGCACCAGTAGCAGCCAGTGCCATTGCAGCACCTGAGACTCCTCGACATTGCGCACCTCTGCAGAGGTGCAGTGTGTTCCAATTGGGACTTGTTGGGGTTTGGACCTGGAATTCGCTGTGCTGCTAAGGAGATTTGAGCCATTTTATTTTGTCAAGGCATGTTCATTTCCTGACATTGCTGAAGAAGGCATTTTCAGTGGCTAGCATTTGAATTCTGTGTTACCTACGAGTGAAACTGAAGTGGACACACAACATGGTTTCAATACCAGTCCACGAAGTTGACTATTTTCTGAGTATGTCTTTCTCATGCTGGCTGTAAAGCTGAGGTCCTGGATCTTGTCTTCTGCCTTGCCCTTGTCTGCCCTCTCATCAGCTCGTTGTCCCCAGGCTCCAGCAGAGCGCTCATTTCTTGCAGCAACACAGAGCACATAACAGTTCTCAGCATCATGGGAGGGAAGAGCCCAGGCTTGATTTGCATTAATTTATGCACTAAGGCTTCCTTTTGTCTGAGGAACTTTTAGCTAATAGATCCCTCTCTGGCCAGAGCCAAGGTCTAATTACATGACAAAATTGTGCAGATGTGGCCACAGAAGAAGAGACTCATGCTGTTAATGGAGTGTTTTTCCACGGTGACTTGCCCTAGTTTGGAGAGAGAATTGTGGTGGTATTTTTTGAAATTGTTTTTTCTTTTTTTAAATTTTGCAACTGTGTTTCATGTAGGGATACAGTTAAAATAAAAAAGCCATCAATCAGCCTCACTGGTGAAACTACTGTGGCCAAGCTGGTTGGACCTGAATTTCAAGAAACGCGTGGGCTTTGCCCTTCTATACCTGATTGTGGGTGAAGAAGGGACAAAATGACCAAAGCATTGAGGAAAATCCCCAAAGCAAGTGTTACTCAAGTGAAATGTGCAGACACCATTTGTAGTATGCAAAGCCCTTCAAGTGCAATCCTACTTGGAGGAATAGGTAAAGATGAGGAAAACAGGCTGATTTGGCTCAAATAAGGCATTTGTGTGGGAGGTTAACAGGGTTCATGGATTGCCCTATTTTTGTGCAAGATCTTTTTGAGAAATGTCCATAACTTTTCAAGGCAGGGAAGAAATCCATATTCCAGCTGCATAAAATGGGAAAACTGGGCATTCTGAGGGAAGTCTAGATACGAGATAGTTTTTGGCATGCAGACTAGGAACTGTGAACTGCTGCAGTCACTGCAGGTGGTAGTGCAGCGGAAAATCATGTTCTGGGATCAAGGAGGGTTTTCAGAGGGAGTTAATGACATGGGCAGCTGGCAGAAAACACTACTGGCAGCAAAGAAGGCTTTTACCTGTAGTACAAATCCAGTGCATCCCCTGAAGTGATAGTGGAGATTTCCCCCGGTTGCCCGAGAGCCTCCTCATTGGGAACAGGGATGACAAAAATGTGCTTTGTGCTCCTGCTCCTTGGAAGCAACAGGAGGAAAGGAGACCAAGCCCTGGGTGCGTGACCTGGCGAGTACCTGTGTGTGAGCTCTGGCCTGTTGATAGCACAGCCATTGCTCCTTGACACAGAGCTGAGCAGATCTTCAGTGACCTGTCCTGCCTGTCACTGACACCGGGCTGTGGAAGGGCGGGCAGCTTGAGAGCAGTGTTTTGCTTTAGCAGCTTCCCTCTGCTCATTCCACTGCCTGGCAGCCCTCATGGGGAGCCCTGTGAGGGGCTTCCAGCAGTTCTGAAGAGAGGGGTGAAACCCGGGGTAACCCCAAATGAACAGAGAATTAAGTGTTTGGTGAACAAAACCTTCTGCCAAGGAAGGCTTCCATGGTTGCGAAACCTGGAGCGCTGCACACAGGCAGCTCTTAGAGGCAAGGCAAATTTCACAGTAAACAGTGTGTAGCTGCATTTTCCTCCCTTGGAGGAAATCAGAAGCCCTTGTGATAGCATGTTTTCCCTGTTAAAGTTGTGTCTACCTCTTGCCAGCACAGAAGTACATCTAACTTTGATTGAGAACATGCAATGGCTAAATTTTTTAGCTTTGCCTGACACTTAAAGCTTGTTGAGGGCAAATATTTTCTTATTTTCAAACTTTCCATTTTAATATTGCTTCTAATTATTCACCACTCTGAACAAAGTCAGATCTTTACAGACAGTAATTCCATCTTCTCTCCAGGCGTTTGTTATCTAGACCATACTGTTTTATCTCTCAAACTCTTCCACCAAGGTGCAGGGGGTCCTCCAGCCCTGAGGACCTTGGGACTCCGGCCCTAAACCTGACCCCACCTTAACTCTGCCATGGGACAGAAGAATGGTGTTGCCGAAAGACACATTAAGAGCAAGGGGCTTTATTTATTTGTAGAGTGTATTTATCTTTCTTAGTTTTCTCATGTTTTCTGTACTTCTTGCATGCACAGCCCAAGTCTTTGTGTGCACACTAAATAAAGCCTCTTAGGTGCCACATTGAACATACTACCTTTTAAAAAAACAAAAGAAAAAAAAAATCTCTTCTAGGGTTCCATCTGAAATAAATTTCAATTTTTAAAAGGAACTGCAAGATATCTGGACTCAGCATGATGCCAGCATTTTCTTCTAGAAGGAGTAATATGCATTATTGCTGGTTACAGTCTGGCTAGCAATGCCTGTTGAGACTTCCTCCTGTTGCTTCTCTAAGACTGATTTCAGTATCTTGTAGCTTTTGCAGCTTATATCCATTTGTGCAGAAATTTTCCATTTGTGGTTGCAGTGCCTGACTCAATGCAAAAGTTTTTCTGGAAAGTTTTGTGGAACAGTGATAAGGCTATGGCTTGATGGAGACAGATAAAAAATTATGTACTAAAACGGCAGCTTACATCTCCTACAGTAGTGATCCCCCTCAGATGGTGGAGGTTTGTGTCATGAATTTTGCAAATTTAAATTCTACAAGTGTCACAGTGTGAATTTCTTGAGGGGTTATAGCTCCTTTGTAAATTGCTTAGAAAATGAAACGCTCTAAGGAGTACACTGGAAACTCAAGAACTAGTATATCATGAGTAACCAATTATTCATCTGATTCATTATTTTTGTGTAATTAATTTAATACCAAGGAAAAGATGGGCTCAGCAAAGTGTTGCAAGAAAAATAATCTTTGAAGGGACCAAAGGCAGCAGGACTGGAATACAAAGTCCCACTCCAAAAGGACCTGGTACCAGGAGTTTTATCTGAGTGCAAAAGAGAAGGGACCATAGCATAACAAATATCTGAGAAAGGGAGATTTTTCATCAAGACATTAACTTTTTTCCCCCTGAAATAAGAAAACAAGCAAGAACCCAAGAGAGTAGCTGAAGGGCCAGGTGTGTTTGCTCAGGCAGGGTGACACAGTGGCAGCCAGGGACATCCAGACCTGCTGTTTGGGTGCAGCCCACACAGACCTAAAGGAGTGAAGAGAACCTCTGAGAACGGGCTTAGACCTGCAGGTGATGCCATAAAAGGAATAAAAAGAAGCTGTCTGCTTTCTTCTCTCCCTCTGCCATTCCTGAGGTCCTTCAAGGTGGCAGGGACCACCCTGCAAGCACTCTGGTATTCCTTCAGCCTTCGTGCTCAGCCTGAGGGTCACTCCCCTGTCTAGTATGCTATGAGGGATGAACACTGGGGGGAGAAATGGAAACAGCAGTGTCAGGGTTTCAAGGAGATGCCAAAACCAGCATGACTGGCAAGTGCATATAGGCAGACTCTTTAGAGCAGTGAGATAACAAAGCAGAGCCCAGCATGGTCATGATAAGTCTTCCAAGAGAAGAAGCTCTCGGGCCTGTCTGAAAAGCTGCCCATGGCAGCAAAGAGAAAGAGTCGGGTGGGCTTCCTGTAGGAGACATGCTGTGAGCAAGACCCTGCACGGCCCAGCTGCAGTGGCAGGCTTTGGTGGGGACCAAACAATATTACACTTGCTGAAGAGTTTAACCCTTTTCTAATATGTGCATATAAATTTACAAACGTGTATAAAGATGAGCTGTCATTACATGCACCTATCCTCTCTGTGAGAAGTTCTCAGGGCAGGGGATTTTCATGGGTACCGCCACAGTAATTTCAAGTCTAATCAGAGGCTGTCAGCTCCCATGAGTGTGGGGTGTACCTCTGCTCTGAGGTGACTCTGGAGAGGAAGGGATCAGGAAGCTTGTGCCCACTGGTTTCAGCTAGGAGGAGAGTGATACAAACCAGCATGGGTTCAGTGCAAGTTGTAGTGGGTAGGGATGTGGGTAAGTGGCTTCTGAAAAAAAAAGAAAAGAAATGATCATTTGAGTCTTTCAGAATTATCATTTTCAGTCTTCAGAGTAGAAGATTCAGAGGAAACTGTGGAGGGGAGGAATTACAGCTGTCCTGACTGGGTTCCTTTCGAGTGATTTTCCACAGGTTATAGCTTTGCCACATCAGAAAAGTTTGTGGTGAAACGTTTTGTGCTGTGTACTTGTCTGTTCAACTTCAGGTTCAGGTCTTTCTTAGGAGACTTTCGCACTGTTGTAAAAAGTTAACATTTCAGCAACAGGTGTTTTTGGAACAATGTGAAGCCTGACAATGTATCCATCATATGAATTCCCTCTCCACATCACTTTGTCATCCCTAATTAGCATGAACATTAAACACAACAAAAACATTTGCATTTTTCACCTATGTGGACGAGCCTTGGCAGCACTTGCATTAATTGGACTGGTTATTCCATCCCTGCTGGGTAAACTTCAGCCCTGAGCAGAGGAGGAGTATTGCTGCAACAGCATCTGGGGGTGATGCACAGCTTCACCTGTCCTGGTGCTGGACAGAAAGGAGAGACACAGCCTCCCCTGTTCCTGAAATCCACCTGTGCTGTACACAGACAGTATAGATTCAGAACTTCCCAAAGAAAACACAGAGGGCCCAGAAATCAGACATGGGGAGTATGGAAAAAATAGGCATACATGGTCTGAAACGGGAGGTAGGGGCTGGGGTGAGGGAAAACCATTGCCTTTTCTAGGATGCAGGATTGCCTCATGTCCAACCTCTCTTCCACAGCAATTGTTCTCCCTTCCCAGCAGTTGGCTGCAAGCAAGCACCCCAGGTAAGGAGATGGGGGAGCTACCGTAAGCCACTGGAAGAGAAGCATCCTCTTACCAGCAAGCACTGTGGTCCCACTGTCCCAGCCAATATTGCCTTCTCCAGGTGGGCTCCTGTGAATTCACAAGGCTGGGGGAAGAGGTGGGAGGGGCTCCTGTGTCCCACAGCACACTGCAGGCATGTGGATGGTACCCTGTCCTGGGCTGACAGTGCCTTCTACCCGTGGCTGTTCTGGCCTCTCCTGGCTTTGTCCATGTTCACACGGTGCCAGGACAGAGACATCTGCCTCCTGTCTGTCTCTCCAACACTCCTTCTACCTCCTCAGGACTTCCCTGCTCCCTGCAACTCTCAACATCACCCATGACAGCATGAGCTAGTGGGATATGGCACACATGCCCCATTTAGTGCTACCATTTTAATGATGCTGGGATAATTGTCCCTTTTTTCCTTTCCAAGCCTTTGGGCAAGGGACAAAGCAGAAAATGCTGCAAAGGGGAGTGGATCTCAGCACCAGGATCAGGTGCAGGGAGCCAGGGTCTAGATGTGGTCAGTTGGGGATGACTGGGCAGCAAGATAGGTCCTGGGGACTGAAACCTGAGTCCTGACTGTGAATGCTGCCTTGGGCATCTGTCATGACTCCCTAGGTGGTTCAAGGTGGATTATTTCACTTATCCATAAATGAATTCCTGATCATTGGTTGTTGCCTGAGTTGTTTGCAATGAAGCACTATGGTCTCAACTTCAGAACGGTGTTTTCTTCAAGCAGTTGGAGCTTTGCCTGGAATTATTATATCCTATGTAATACTCGAAACTTTGAAATATAGTCAAGGAAATCTGGCACTCCGAGTGAATGGGTGCTTCTGTCTTTAGTCTGTGCACCTTGGTGCCTGGACTATTGCATGGAAAAATGTCACTCCCTTGTTTCACAAGAGAAACTAATGTTTGTGAAGTCCTCGGATACCTCAGTGAAGAACACTATGGAAACTCACCAAGTAAACTGGACCTTTCTAGATCAGGGTTTTAACAGACTGTAAATAATAAATGGATCATGCCCCAGGCAGCTACCATTGTTTGTAGGTGGTGACCAATTCTCGCTCTTGACAGCTATGATGGAGGTGAGGTGAGGGATGTAGGTCTGGATCAGTGCATTTGCAGGAGTTGAAGTCAAACATACAGCAGGTTTAGAACCACAGCAAAAACATCTGTTCATAACTCAGCAGGACTAGCCTCCATGTTTCCACTCCAAACTAGTCCCAGGTACAGGATATCTTGGGTTAATCTGTGCCTGACCAGTGTTTCCCCCATATTCATCTGTTCCTGACAGAGACCCCAGACCAACCCACCAACAAAGCTGCTGAAGCTGTGGCAGGGCCAGGGCTGCCTCCCAAGTCATCACTTCACTGGTCACTGGTGAGGGCTTTGGGACCTTGATTTGAAGGCTGCTAATTGAAGATCTGAAGTTTTAAGGTGCTACAAGCTCAAGCACAGCAAAGCCCTTTAGCACTTGCTGAACATTAGGAGTCCGGAAGCCCAGAAGATTAATGCTGTGCTTAAAGGCTTTACAGCGTGAATTCCAGAGGTGGGTGGCTAACTATAGATAACAGGGTCTGTTCCACAGTAAATTCCCTGGGTCAGCACGACTGACTGTGAAGAGTTCTTGAGGGAGAGAAAATACTCTGTTGGAACCCACTACATGCCTCTATCTAATTTAGGGGATCGGACACCAGAAACGGGGGTCCAGGAGTCGAGCTGAGTGCCCCAGAGGGCACTGCCTTTGATCTTTGTCCTTGGAGAACTTGGCCAACTCTGAGAGATGAATTACAGGCCACAAGAGTTTAATATAAGCATTAATAGTTAATTTGCACAGGGTGAAATATAGTATATAGAATGTTAGATGATATGTACATGAGGGTAAAAGATGTACAGGGGGGTTAAGATGGAGTCTAAAGGGTGTGGTCACCTTCTCCTTCTTCTTCTCCACTGTCCACCATATTCTTGGTGACGGGAGCACAGATTCATTGGTAGAATAGAGATAAGACAGGAAATTGCATGTCTAGAACAGGTTAGGATTAATTGGTATAAAGTTATAAATAAAGACACGTACCATCCTCTGGTTGGGTCTGTAACAGGGTATATAAATCACGGGACGCCCATCCAGGGGGCAGAACCAGGGTACTTCGGCTGCTGGGTGGACCTGTGGCTTTTCAGGACACCGCAGCTACAGATAACATTAGAATAAACAACCTCTGCACAGCAGCTTGCGGCCTCTGACTGAGTTTCTGGGCAAATGCGCTGAACCTGGGGTTTTGACAGCCGTTCCTCTTAAATGTGCAAAGACCAGGATACAGGTCGGCACAATACTCTTGCTTGAGTCTTTTCTCAAAGTGCAAACATTCAGACTGCAGTGGCCAGCAGTAATTGCACATGGTAATTCCCAATGACCATCATTTATTTCTACTTTTCTCTGGACTGGAAAGGAATTGTAATTCCACATATGGATTTCCTGGAAGAATTTGGACTCTCTTCCATGGATAATGGCCTCAAGACTTTTTGTCAAAACAGGAGGCATGTCTAGACCATTGCATTGCCTGGCTCTGGGCATAGATCGAGGTGTAATCTGCTCTTTTTATGAGAATGCAGCTCAGAGTGATGGCTGAAGTATTTTCAACCACACCTGAATTACCTTAGGAGAGAAAAAATTTTGATATAAGAAAAAGGGTGTTTACATAAATGAAACTTTTTTAGACATTTTGATGTCAAAGAAAGACATGCCAGCTTCTTTCTTTTCATCTTCCCCTTAACCTGTTCTCAGGATCTGTTAATAAAGTCATTTATTTAAAAAATAAAAGGAACTTTGAATGATCTGGTACTTATCAAAATAATCTACAAACATTCAATTTTATTTTCAGAGCTTTTTGCAGAGTTTCTTTCTCTCTTTTCCTTCTTTCTCCCGCCCTCCCTCCCTCCCCCAACTCTCAGTAGAGCTTAGTCTGTTTTTTTTGTCTTGGCGTTCTTGAGCTAGCACACAGAGCCACCCTGCTGCTGCAGGTGTGGCCAAAACCCAGCCACGGCACATGCTGCTGTTTTCCATGGGACAATTAAAGAGGAAGGAAAGGAACTGAAGAGGATGGTCAAGATTCACCAGTAGGAGCTTGGGGAAAGTGACATCGGTGACAAGAGCAGCTGAGAGGTGCCAGCTCTCTGAAGGGGGCTGTGGGAGTCTGTGGGGCACTCCGGGACTGAAATACCCTTGCTGGCATTCCTGTTAGCACCAGACAGCTTTCCACAGCCAAGTGGTGGGGCCTGGCTTGCCCCATAGTGCTGATCAATCTGATCCCAATGCAGACGATACTGTAATTCATGCCAGTCTGCCCCCACCAAGGGACCCACCTGGTTTGCTGGAGCAGAAAGCCCAGGTGTGCACCAGTGTGTATGCAAAATATAAAACCAGAGCAGTGCAGCCCTGACATAGAGCAGGGAGATGGATCACTTTGGGTACACCACAACACTCAGTTTCAAGGGGGTGGAACAGCCTTGTGGCTGTGGTTAAGGATAGGTTTCCTGAGAACTTTTCCCAGTGGATTTTCGGAAGTTGCTAGAGTTTTCGTATGTGAAGTGATCTTTAGTTGAAGATTTGCTGTGGGTGTAAATTGGCATTTGGTCTCTGGCTGTCAGTAAATCTGCACTACAGGAAGGTTTGTCTCTCCATTTCTTTGTGGGTTTTTTTTGTTAATTAGCAATTGGAATCAATAATAAAAAAATGTTGAAAGCCTGATACAACTGTAAAAACACATATTGAGCCATGTCCCACAGGAGACTATTCTAGGTCTGAAATTACTCATATTTTTATTTATTTTATTGCACAGCAGAATAGAGAGTTTGCTTATTGAATTTACAGATGTCATCAGCCTGGGAGACGAAGACACTAGAGGATTGGGGATAGAATTCAAAATAAGCACAGGTGCGAAGTATTGCACTAACATGAGAACAGTCACTTTCAAATAGAGTTGGGAGACTGACTGGTGAGGCAGCAGTTCTACAGGAAGAGCGGTGCAAGTACCACCCTTGCTAAAATGCTGGGTATTTTAACTAAATTAACAATTAGAAAACTTCTGCCTTTCAACTATCGTGCTGCAGTGACAAGATCTCTGTTGAAATGCTGTTCAAAACAGTGTTTGCCCAACAGAGTACAATCCAGAAGAGGTCAGCAAAAATGATGAGAGGTCTAGAGTGCAGTGTGTGCGGGATTAGATCTTCAGAAAGGGTCAGGTATCAGTACCAAATGAGGCAATGCCTTGGTTTCTGTTCCTGCCCAGTGGTGTCCTGTAACCCGGGCAGAAAGGGACTGAGTTGTCTGCTCTGGCTTTATCTGCAGGTCCGAGATGTTCTCTTTACAGCTTCCCTTCACCTCTTTCCAGCACACCTGGACTGCAGCCAGACAGTGTTTTCTCCATCCTCAGCTGCCATTGTACAATCCTGCCCAAGCAGATACTCTGACTTTTTTAGCTACTGTTTCTTGGTCCTTTTTCATGAACCTCCTTTCTTGCTAATTCTGGCCCGTAACACAGCTGTGAGGAAAAGAAGTGAATGTCTCAGTGCAAAAGATGTAAAAAACCATGAGACATAAGCAAAGCAATTTCTTTGGTACTGGTCGTGGTCTCTGCTTTCTTTCTGCTCAGCAGGTTTCTTAAGGATATTTGATTTGCTTGCTGGCCATCGTATGCTAGTGGAAATCACAATGAGATTTCAATGACAAGTGGAGATTTTATGTGTTTTCTGTTCTTGTGTGGGCAGGTAATGCTGAAATTAATTTAGTAGGAAGGAAAAGGGCAGGAATCCTCTGTCAGTGTAGCGAGTCATAGCCTGAGTATGAGCCAACAGTATCATACCTTTGTGAAAACGATAGCAATTGTTCTAGGGTGCTTAAACAAAAGTGCAACATTGTTCTGTTGCACTGTCTAAAAACAACCAACCAACCAACCAACCAACCAACCATTGTTTTGGCATGCTGGGTCCCAGACAGAAACGGGAAACTGAAAGAAATTGAGAGATTCCATGGCAGGGGGGCAGGGCAATCAGGCTTTCACAAGAATGTGTTGAAATATTATTAGTAATTGTAAACAAAAATTGCAATGGGCAAATAAAGAATAAGGCAATAGAAAGGAGACATACATAATTCACAGATGAAGGTAATTAGTTCTATTAATTATATAGGAATAAAAAAAATGGGAGAAACTGTAGAGGTTGTAATTGCTCTGTTAAAAACAATACTGTATGCTCAGCCTAGTAGGTAAGATAAATAAAATGTCTAGATTTTCAAGATAAAGTTTTATATGAAAGCTGGGGGTTGTGGGCAGGTGGGAAACTGCCTGAAAATAATTTCACAACAAGGGGAGCACCACCTCTACATGTAGGTCTTCTTTACATCCCATCACTAATGTGAAATTATCTCCTCTTACATCTCAGAAATGGCTATACTTATGTTATTTGCTTTAAAGTTTCTCTCTCTGCTCATGCATCTAGAAAATCCTGGCTCTTGTCTCGTTTCTGATGTCTCTCACTTATATTTTTCCTGCTATTCAAGTTTCTATTAATCTGAGTCAATTTAGCAAATGAGAAAATGAGGACAAGATAGCACATAATTTGATTACTCATTTTCTCTTAAACATTTGCCCATATTACTGAAAACTAATCCTCATTCAGCACTACTGTTTTTAGCCTGCAAAAGCCTAAACAGAGTCTGAGGTTATAAGACTAGTCCAGATGGGGATCATGCCTCCCTGTAGTCAGTAGAGATGAACAGATGATTTTAGGGAGAGGTTCATGTGAAGGTATCTGTTCCTCTCTATTGTTGTCATGTTGTCTCTCTCAGCAGCTATAAAGGAAGCCCACTGTGATTATTTCAGATGGAGACATCTGCACTGTAGATGTCTGTGTTCATTCAGAATCTCACCTCTTATTTCTAAATAATGCAACCCTTTGCTTATTCATATTTTGACAGAATAAAATAGATTCTTTATGGCCCTTTCGTGTTTCTTTGGCACTAGGTGTGGTTTCCACGTCTGCTGGTGTACCATTTCCATGAGATAGCGTGCTCCTCTGCAGGATGCAATTAGCTGTGGAGTGTCTTACCTACATCCCATGCTGCAGGTGAGGAAGGTTTGGCAGAGCCAGGCTGTGTGATTTACAATTGATTTATACCTAATTGTAATGGTCAGTTTGACATTAGAGCTGCTGAGGAACAGTGGCTACTGAGAGCTGATGGGTGGCAACCAGTACCTTGGTAACAGTGTGGGAGGAGTGTAAAATGTCCTAGAGCACGCAGAAGCACACAGTCATTCAGTCAAAACCATTCCTCTGTGTTTATTGACTTCTCTCCAGCAAATGCTGTTTACTTTCATTCCTATTCAGAGTTCTTGGGCACTTGCTGCCTTCAACCCTTCCTACAGCTCACTCAAAAGAGTCCAATGTCTCAAATGATCTCTGCCCTTTGGGCAGCAGAAGGTTTATGTGAATATGAGAATATAAGAAAGACAACACAACACTGCCAAAGTTTGTATCCCTAAGTGTGCAGTATTTTTAGGGGCAAAAATCAGAAATTAATGAATTTTCAGGAACAGCTAATACATAACTTTTTCAATAACTTCATAAAATAAGCAAATTTTGTATGGTATATGTTTTTGTATGTTATAGACATAGATTTATTTTCCATGTTCCATGTCGGTTTCAAATATGTTATAGCATCACAATAATAATTTTATAAAATCAATATACTTGATTTTATGTTTATTAGATTAATGTTCTATTAAGCTGTTTATTAAAAAAACAGAAGATTTTATAAGACCTGAAAAGTAGTGGCAAGATTTTTATGCTCTTCTGCCTGCAAAAATAATTGTATTAAATGGGATGAATAATGAAAGGATGAAATACCTCGTATCATCATCATTTTGCTGTAGTCATGTTTCATTAATCAAATTCATCAGTTTTCCAATTTTCTTTAAAACTTTTCTGACATTTTCAAGGATATTAAAATACAGGAGAGGGAGCAAGAAAGCAGGGTAGGTGCGTCAGTAAGAGATCCGGATCTCACCATTGTAGACTTTTTTTGATTTTGATAGTCTGTGTAAGCTGATCTTTGGCAACTTGTTGAGGCATCCAAGCAAAATTGGGACTGTTATGTGGTAGCAGAAATCAATGTCTGCTCTGCATGTATTAAGTGCTATCTGAGCCATGTGCTGTGAAATCAAGTCCAAGGCATCTCACATTTGGCAGCCCAGGTTACCAGCTGTTAGGTTATAAATGGGAAAATGGTACTTCCCAAGTGCTGGAGTAACAGCTCTCGAATAATTCTCCTCTTGGGCTTGCATTTTCTCCTGTACCTCTGAGGTGTGCACAGGAGTCATTTCTCATGGCCAAATCCCTGAAGGTGGCTTCACCTCCTGCCTTGCCCACTCCCCTGCACACTGGAGGCTCACTGTGCCCTAGGATCCTCCTCTGGGGATGGGAAAAGGCAGGAATCTTATGATTTGAGCAGAGTCTGAGGGGGAAGGTGGGTCCTGCCAGGCTGTGGACCTGCATCACTGCTGCCAGGGGTGAAGTGGCCAAGGATGATGGTGTTGGGCCAGCAAAGGAGAAATGAATGGGGGAGCCCTGCTTCTTCTTTTGTGACCTTAACCATGTCCCAGCCATTTCTGTCTGACCACTTCTGCTCCTTTCCATTCATGTGCTGTCAAGGGCAGGTCTGAGTGTCCTCGGCTACCACTCTGTGACCCTGCCTGAACAAACACACCTGGTTTGCCAGATGTGATTACACAGTCCTTGTGGGAGAAAACACCTCTCTGGATTTTGACATCCCTTTGGAGAAGTAAAATAAAAGTTCTGGTTTAAAAAGGAAAACAGGCTGTGCCTCCATCACATGCTGTGCTCTTTTGGTGCCTTTCACAAAAAGGATCATCCAACTTGCCATCATCTTAATTTGCATATATTGCCACCTGTACAGACCACTGACAAGCATAAGGGGAATGCAGAGTCAAGAGTGGGAAAAGCAACATCACCTTTTAGTGGGACAGGAGCAGAGGGAGTAGAACAGGGATTGGAAGAGAAACCTACAAGAGGGAAATTCTTTGTCTTCTTTTAGTTCAAGGTCTGGCAACTCCTCTTGCTATAAAATCCTGAGGATCAAGATACTTCTCTAAAATATATTCTCTCCTTTTTGCCTATTGAACAGAGGGAAAGCTTCTGCTAGATGCTGCAAGACTGACCAAGGGCCCTCCGAAGCATTGGTTAACTCTATGTTAAGAGACTCTCAACTCCAGGGTTTCAAATTCACCTCTCCCTGCATTGTGACATCCTCAAAGACTGTGCCCTCAGGTTCAGTATCACCTTTCTGGAAACCCTGCCTTTCAACTTTTCCCCAGTGGCATTTAGCCCTGAGAATCTCTGTGAGTATCCCAGCATATGTGACTTCGGTTAAGCTTGCTGCAAAAGCAAAGCATACAGTTTTTTATCGAGATAAAAATGGCTGCTGAAAAGAAGGACATTAAACCCATAAATTACCTAATCTGTTGAGCTTCCCTGGAATTCTATTCAACAGAAGGTATTGGGAGACACAGGGCTTGAGTTTGCTTATTCTTTGTTCCAGACCGGGTCCCTTGTGTTTCTTCATCTAGTTTGACCTGCCTTGCCAATAGCAGTAGGTAAAATGGTTATGGAAGTTACTCTCAGAAGGCAAACATTCCCATGGCCAAATACCTGCATATCCAGAGGCAGAAATTGATATTAAGCTTCTGCCACGAGCACAGCAAGGAGCACGTAGGTGTTCCCACAGCCCTTCAGTGATGGTGAATCCACCCATGGCCACAGTATCCGCTGCGTGTCAGCTGCTGAACTCCCAGAGGATCTCCTCATGGGCACGGTGAGCAGGTCAGCAAGTGCTGTGTCACTGCCTGGGTGGAAACTATTGTACCAATGGTGTTTGTCAACAGACTGGTAGGGAAAGGCAAGCAGCCTCGGAAGGCTATAAATTCCCCAGTCCATACACCAGCTCTCCTTCAGCAGATGCAGAGCACGAGAGATGAAGTTCCTCATGCCAGCTACACTCATCCTGCTCCTCCTCTGCTCCCCAGGCACAGGGGTGCGTGAATACACCTCTGTCCTCACTGTGCCCAACGGAGGCCACTGGGGCAAGTGGGGCAGCCGGCAGTTTTGCCATCATGGCTATGCCAACGGATTTGCGCTAAAGGTAAAATTCTCTCCATTCCCTACCATCTCCTGTCCTCAAGGTCCTTCTGCAGGTTTTTCCTCTTCTTGAGTATGATACTCTGCACATAAAACTACGAGTCTTCTGGCAAATGTTGCCGCTGTAGGTACACCAGAAAAGTCTCCATGTGGCTGATGTTGCTGCAAGAAGTCACGTGAGTGCAAAAATCTGGATTCAGGGAGAGAGGCATCCACCACCACTGTCTCTCCTGAGACTCTGAGTCTCTGACTTCCCTGTTGGGTCAGAAATAGTTAGAAAACACAAAGAACATGTTACAAGGGTTAGGTAGTTTCCCAGCAATAGCCATCTTTTCCCATGCGCTTCCCAAGACATTTTCTCTTTCCCTTACAGAAAGAAGCTGGTAGTGTTTATGACAGCCATGTAAAGGACTTTTCCTGGGTCTTTTGCCCCTTGCCTTTACCTCTGTCCCTGTGTGACTTCCATTGCAGGTGGAGCCTGACCAGTTTGGAAGAGATGACACTGCTCTGAATGGCATACGCCTGCATTGTCAGGATGACTCAATAACCATTGAGTCCTTGGTGGGGGAGTAAGTAACACTGTGCTTTCTCTCCTGTTTGTGATGCATCAGCTCACAAAACACCCATGGTGTCACCATTTGCAGGGGTCTCTTCTCTCTGACTTGCTTTGTATACATAGTGCTGTAGTATAGTGAATTAAAATAAGTGGTGAGGGGTTGTGTTCATTAATTTTGAGGGTTATTAAACATGATTACCTCACTTTACCACTTTTTGTTTGCCCTTGAATTTTGTGCAGAGCACTGTGAACACCTGAAGTATGGTCCCAGGGTTAGAGTTTTTCTTTGGAAATCTGCAACACATGGGGCAAATGTGGGAAACGGGGTTTCTAATCATACATTTAGAAACTGCCTGATTGAAGCCCTGCTCCGGCTGCACCTCTGGAAGGCAGAGTGGCTGCTCTCCCTGCTGCCTTGTGTGTACCTGTCACATACATCAGGGATGCATCATAAAATCTGTGATCAGGCTGCCCTTGGAGTTTCCACCAGAACCGTAACTATCCAATCTCAGACTTCCTGGTGTTTTTCTGATGATGTTTTTCTGATACCAATAAAAAGAAAAGTACATCTTTGGAAGGCAAGGAAAAAAAAAAAGAGAAAGTAAGGGGTCCCAGACTGCAGCAGGATGCTGTGTCATGGCTGTGAGCAAGGAAGTGTTAAGCTTCAGAGCAGCACAAGGAGCACTTCCCAGCAGCTCACAGAGCCCAGACATTCTTCCCTCTGCTTCTCATCAGGTGGGGTTCCTGGACCGGCTTCCAAGTCTGCCCTGGAGGCTACCTGATCTCCTTTTCACTGAGAACAGAGAAGTCCCAAGGAGGAGGTGATGACACAGCAGCCAACAACATTCAGTTCAGGTGCTCAGATGAATCTGTGCTGGTAGGTGATGGATTGTCGTGGGGCAGCTTTGGCCCGTGGACCAATACCTGCAAGATATGTGGTCTCCAGACTAAGGTAGAGCCCCCACAGGGGCTTCAGGATGACACAGCACTCAACAATGTGAAGTTCTTCTGCTGCAAATGAGCACTTGCTCTGCCTTCATCCTTGCCTACACCCCCCATATCCCACAGCAAGTGAATTATTAGTAAAGCTTTGCTCTAGCTTTACACTGGGACATGCCTGTGATGTTTTGACTGCTTGAATCTTGCTGTTCTGGCCTTAGATGATGATGTCTTTTACAGCTACTGTTACATTAGCATAGCTGAATCATTGCATCAGGTACTGCTGGTATGTTGCTGTGAAAATGCCCAGTCTCTAGCAATTGCTTGGAGCTGACAGATTTCTCAGCTTGCTTTTACTCTGACTGGCAGGTTTCCTTGAGATTTGCTCTGCCCATTTTTCCCTCATTTAAAATAATTTTTGACCTATTAATTCAAATGGGGTGAAATAGAAGTTTGGATGGACTTATGAGAAGCATCAAAGGTTTGCTGTCATTGCCCATTCCTAGCTTGAATTGCCTCAAGATTTGTACATGCTTTTTGCAATCAATCTGTTAGCTCCTGCCTGATCCTGCCATAGGAAACATGGCTAAAAAGGGTGTTTACACTGTGCATTCATCTGTGTGGCACTGTATCACCTGGGTGGGTTGTAGCTCCCTAGGCCTCCCTTGCTGCTGCTTTGCAGTGTGCTCTGCTGGCTCACCTGGCTGCTAGGGCAAAACATTTTCATTGGACTTGAATTTTGTTTGTTGCCTCTGGGTATCATGCTTTAAATAGAATGGGGGAGAATCCAAACTAAAAATAAACTCTATGTCATTCATCCATTTTTTATGCTCCAATTTGCTGGGTAAACTGGAAAATATTCCCGATATGCTGGACGTAAAGAATGTACTCTCAGTTCAGGGAAAAATAATGTTTGGAGATCATTATCACACTCTATCGACCCACCAAGCCTCTCTGGCAAGAGTTTGAGAAGACTTGCTGCCTCTCTGAGCACCTTTCAGGAAGTGTAGCTGTTACTATTCCCTCAAAGCAATGCATTGTGCATCTTTATGTGCTTGGAAAAAAGGTAGGGGCATGGTGGTGTCATTCTCCAGGTGACTGCTTGTGTTGGACTGTGGGGATGTTGTGCCCAGGACCACAGCCACGGGGAGAAGCACAGAGCTGGTGGTGGGGGTTCCTTCTGCCAGTTCACATCCTCTCCTTAGCACGGGTGTAGCCATCACCACTCTGGCTCTTCAGTCATATAAATTTTTCTTACTGTTGCCTACCTCAAGAAGTACTCGAATAATAACTGTCCTTTCTTCCAGTGAAGCACTTACCAAAGCTTCAGTAGTGCAAGAAGAAATCTCAAAAAGATTCCTGCATTGGAATGATTTTATTTTAAAAAAATTAATATGAAATTTTCCAGTCAGACCTTCTGCTGCAAATTTTCATACCTCTGATTTGTTTAATCTCAAGATTTGACTTATTTCTTAACATGTAAACATTTTTTTTTAATAATTTGGTATTTCTAAATGATCCTTTAACTGTTTTTTGTCTTCCTCTTGACTGCAGACATTTTAAGTGTGCAACTGCTTTATTAAAGAAATGCTTATTTTGTATAACCAGCCCAGTCACCACTTGAAATACTGATTATTAGCTTCAAGGAACCATTTTCTAGATTCCATCTCAAGTTGGGAGTTTCTGAAAAAATCCTTATTTATCATATATTCAGCTTTCTGTAAACATTTAAATCCGTCAACTCTAGCAATTAGCAAAACAAAACAAAACCAACAAAAACCCCCCAACAAAACTAAACAACTCTAAAATTGCAACCTTTTTTTAACAAGGAAATCAAACTAAGATAAAAATAAATTCTGATGCTGTCACAGTTAACTGGAGTTAGCCATGACCACACTGAATATTAACTTCCAAAATGACTGTTTTCAAGCCCCACAAGAAGACGTATTTTGGTTTGCATCTAGTTGCTTGGCTTTCATTTTCTTATGAAACAGGAATAATTTCAGCTTGCAAACTGACATCCAGTATAATTACTGAGGCAATATTTGAGGACATAAAAGTAAAAATAGCTGCACTGATCTAAGCAAAACTGGCTTAATTTGATGAAAGTGAGCAGTAATCATGGTGACATGATTATTTACATCAGCTTCCAAGCCTGGGGAATCCCCTTGGTGAGGCAGAGGCGGCTCCACACACTTCACAGAAGTCTTAGAGGGCCAACTACTGGTCACCTTCCAGCAGAGCATGTTGGACAAGAAAAATCCATCAAGTATTTAATACTACAACCCTGTGTGATCAATGTCACCAGCAAATCTCACAACAGGACATTTCAAGTGCTTTTTTTTCAGCATGTGAGTAAGTTGGTTTTCTTTGTAAAGATATACTGTGTGAATCTAAATTGTGTGTACAGCCAGTTATGTGTGGGAAAAGAGGTCAGGTAGTTCATCATCTCCAGACAGACAATATTTCTAAGAGAGTTAATTTTTGGAATGACCATTGCCACTGAGCTGAAGTGCTTGCAAGAAGGAACTGCTTTTCTTCTGAGTGATTTCTTCAAGAAGCAGTGCCTGTTTTCTTATATGTGTGTATGTACATGTAAATGTAGATGATGGGAAAACTTAAGCTTCATATTGCACATTCCTTCTCCAGAGGGTAATTCAGGCTGGAAGATGCTGAACATCTGCTGCTTCTTTGCAAATGAATGATTCAGTTAAATTTTGAGGTTTCACTCTGGGAAGAATTATTCATAGTGCCAGCAAAACTGACCCTTTATGCTTTCCTGTTGTGCCAGGTGTAACACAGCTTCCTATTAGTGTGTGAATAGACATTCCAAATGAGAGCTGTTCCAAGAAATGTTTGGAAAACAGAATATCATCTCCTCTTCACATAGTTTCTCATGTACTTATCAGCAACTTAAAATCAAGCAGCTGTTTTTTAATCATCTGAATATTGATGGAATACTTCCAGCTGGGTGTCCTCTGATGCTCCACTTGGAAAACATGGGTCATACACAACCTAGAAAGTAGGTCTCAGGCATTTACTTCACTCAGAGTAGAGGAATCACTCTTATAACAGAAATGAAGGTATAGAAGCATCATCAAAGTGTGCTGGAGCTGGTGTAGCTGAAAATGTGTGTAGCTGGAATCTGTGAGTAGCTGCATCTGCATGACTTACAAAGTCACTGTGTGTCTCTGGGACATCTACAAGTCAGGAATATGTTGCAAAAGAACTAACACACAGTTCCTGTGGAATGTTAGTGGGACTGGTGGCAACACCAAGGACCAAGGGAGAATTATCCCTGGATCTACTGATAACATGGCAATTTTGGATCTGGAGCATAAGTAGGCTTGGGGAAGGCAAAGAGGAGTTTTCCACTGGTCCATGCATACGTGGCGCAGCTCCCAGGGAGACTGGCAGAGGCAGCAGGCCTGGAGCTTTCCCAAAGTGATTTTTAAGAGCCAATTCTATTGAATAAGACTGAATCAGACCAAGATCAGGCCTGCTGTTAGCGGTGCTCCAGTGAAGCAAGCTTTGAGTCTGCCTCTGAGAAAGATGACCTTAGAGATCCTAGCCTTTATGGCCATATTGTTCCTGTTGCACAAGGAAAACAGGTATTCCATCCATCACAGGTGCTCTGAAGCTTAAGTTGTTAGTTTTTGTGACATGCAGAGAAAACACCTGAAGATGCTTTAGCTACATATCACTGATAATACTATACATGATGAGTGCACCATGCAGCTCCTGCTCAACCTGCCATAGTTAGCAAGTTTTCCAACCCCATAAAACCAACCCTAATTAGCTAGTGTGATTGTCAATGAAAAAACAACTAAAACTATCTGGTTTAGAATTTTCTGAATATCATTATTTGGAAATGTTGCTACAGAATGTGAGGAGCAGCGAACATTAAGTTATGGGTCACGAAAAGAAAAACAGCAGGACTCTGGAGAGGTGATTAATGAAGGATTGAATTCTGGCTTCCATGCTCCCCCACAACACTGTGCCTGTGGGCATGCCTTTGTCCCACAGGACTGAATATCTATGGTATTGTGCATGAACACTTACTTTTTGTCTGAGGAGCTGTTGGGTGGTTTGTACCTGCCTGCCCTGTCTTCACCTCTGCAGAAAGGGAGCCTATCCAAGGCGGTCCAGGTTCCAGCAAGTAATGTTAGAAGCTGTTGTCCTGGCTGGAGGAAGGAGTAGCTGGCTCAGTGAGAGCTGGGAGAAACAAATGAGCTGTCTGGCAACGCGTAAACACAATTAGCAGCAAGGCAGCAACACCAGATATATAGAAAACATATTGCTCTTGGGCAGGTAATGTAGAATCTTTCTTAGAGACTTTCACATTTGGTGTGAGTTCCCTGAGCTTTCCACGTTCTACTGGGGCAAAACTTGTAGACATCAGTCACCTCATAACCCCTTACAACACAGGCTGACTCTGTACAGCCCGCTAAGGCTTGGTGGCTTCTGCAGCAGGCCACCAAGCTGGGTGACATTTGGCTCCACTAGCAGCTGGGCCTCTCCAACAGAGGGTGGCAACTATTTCTTTTTGATCACTCAAAACCAGTTCAACAGCAGCAACAGGATAGTGGTAGTTTGGTGCATTTCTTAATGAATACAAACCAGCAAAATGGACACAAATGGCCTCTTTAGTGCTGTGTCACAAAGGAAAAAAGTGACAGTGCTACAAGAACACGTGTGTGAGTTTATTAACTCGGTTTGTGGAAAAGAACATTTTCTGAGGGAACGGGACAGTATGAGAGGTCAGGTTATTGCGTGAGTCATTTCAGGATCAGACCCTGAAGAGGCCTGAGACATCCGCTTTGTGTTTCTGCTGTCCTCTTTCTCAGGGGGACCATTCTGCAGCTGGCTGTGAATGACTTAGAAGTCCATGTACAAAACTGTACATAACAGGCTTCAGTAAAACCCAGAAAGGGCCACTCTTACCCTAAAGGACAATGTCTCTTCATACAGTCAAAAATAATTTAACTGATTTCCCTTTTGCAAGTAGTAGAAGTAGATTAAAAAATTAATTCCCTAATCTGATGTTGTGTCTAGAATGCCCTTCAATCCTTGCGCCAGCAATTTTTTTATGTCAGTGAACTTTTTATGGTGACATAACCAGAATTAATTTATAAAGCAACTTTCTGTCTCAGCTTTTGCCAAGTATCAAATAAGACCACTTTTACTAGTTCTAGTTTATTGCTATAGAATCCACAACATGGCTAGAAGTGCTGTCAATGGGAAAACACAAAATAGATTTTAAAAGTTGATTTGAACATATTCATTTCTGAGGAGAAAAGACAAAGATAAATTCTGTCTCCTGCTAGCTACAGTGTTTGTACTTCACCGTGACAGCAACTTCTGTGTGTTTGCTGGGAAGAGCAGTGTCAAGGGGACAAAGCTTTTCTAATTTTAAAGGAGACTTTCATCTCAGGAAAAGCAGAACCTAAATGAAGAAAATATCACTTCTATTTCTAGGAGTTTTCAAACAAATGTCTGGGAACGCATCAGTGTTTTGTGGAAAAAAAATAACTGGGTTTCTCTTCTGGGTCATGCTGGAGGTAGTGAAGTTGCACAACTCTAAAGTAGGGGATGAGTAAGAAAGACATAAACTTAGGAATCATTACTGCATAAACAACCTGATGAAAAATTTCCTTTCAAGTCCAACCAAATGACTGCAACTTTCCATGTGAGATTATAACACCCATGGTACGGTGCTAAGTAGTTATCCAGCAGTACCTGCTGAGTCTCACTCCTATTAGAGGTGTAAGAAATCCACTGGTGTCCTCCCAGACTTTAAACCCAGCTGGAAGTTTATCAATGAGTTATCTCAGAGGTGGCTCACCTTGAATGAGATACAGTGTCACACTCTTGCTTGTTAGGCAGGCTTTTATATAAGTGTTATGGTTTCCATAGAAACATAACTAAATCTTTCCTCCAGCATAATCCCAAAAGCTTTCACAGACCTGCAAAATACACAGTGAATAGTCAAATAATTTTTTATGCTGACAAAAAGAATGCCACAGTTGTCACCCAGTCAAGTTTCTCACATGGGGCAAAATAAGTTTAAATCCCACATGGCAGAATTGCCTTGCAGCATTCAGATGTTTTCTGGAATCCCATGTCCCTGCAAGTTCAGTTTTAAAAAGCTCCATAGGAACCTTACAGAACTGTGTGAGCTACAGATGGGAAAGACCTTAATTGTGCTCCCAAAGCATGTCAGTGAGTGCAAAACCAATGAGAACAGAAATAATAATTATGCTGATGATCTCTTCCCCAGGACTGTATTGCTTTCAGTTGTATATTTTCATGTGTTCTTCGTGTCAGGTTTTAAATGCCCTTAATAGTTGGGACTACCAGCGTGTAACAGGGATTGTCTAGGCAGAAGGATTTCCCCTCAAAAATCTGTTTCCTCTTGTGCAATTGCACCCCACTTCTCTTAGCAGTTTAGGACTGCATTCACTTTTCGAGGTCATGGCTGAAGACTTCCTTTAGCTTGGAGAAAAGGAGGCTCAGGAGGGACCTTATTGCTCTCTGAAAGGATGTTGTAGCCAAGTAGGCATCGGTCTTTTCTCCGAGGCAACCAGTGACAGGACAAGAGGAAATGGCCTCAGGTTGTGCCAGGGGATGTTCAGGTTGAACATCAGGAAGAATTTTTTCCAAAGGGTGGTTAGGTATTGGAACAGGCTGCCCAGGGAAGTGGTGGAGTCACCATCCCTGGAAGTGTTCAAGAAATAAATGGACATGGCACTTAGTGCCGTGGTTTAGTTGGATGGTGGTTGGTCAAAGGCTGGACTTGATGATCTTGGAGGTCTTTTCCAACCTTAATAATTCTACGAATTCACTAGGGGGATGACTTCTTACAGATCTGTGTTTAACCCTGCCTACTCTTTCAGTGTCTTCAAGAATGGGAGCAGAGCAAGTTGAAATAAAATCCAGACAAAACTATAATGATTCATCTAATTAATACTGTATAAAGTGCTTTCCTTTTGGAAGTTTAAATATACAGCGCTGCTGCAATTCATTTAAGCAACTGAACATAGGCTTAATGTAGGTGCACAAATAGTTCTGTCACTTTCAACACGTAAAATTAAACCGAAGCAGGTGTTGGGCTGAATTTGCTTGCTAGAATTATTTATTATGAATGACAGATATATGAACTACAGTGCCCTCAGGTGGAACTTATTGAGTGAATATGGACTCAGGACCTGTAAAATATAGTCCATCAGTGACAACATCCTTGTCTTCTGCTTCTGTTACGGAAACCGGTCTGAGATTTAGCAGTGACCTAACCCTGTTTGTTCTCTGTTTAAAGGATAAAATGCAGTTCTTTCAGCTTGGAGCTAGGTTACACATTCCAGGCAGAGAGAGAAAATTCTTCCAAGGAGCTGATTCAGGGCTGCTGGCTGTGGGTAACCAATGGGTATTAGTGGCAACTGATGGCTTGGTCACAGCCCCCCAGACACTGGGGGCTCTCTGCACACAGTCCCTTCTGCAAAGCAGATGGCCTTGTCCACAGCCAGGAGCCAGGCAGGCTTCAAGAATCGGACACAAAACTCCCAGACTCCGCATGATCTCCACTTCATGCGGGAGCACGGAACAGTTGTCAGCTCTCATTACATCCCAGTGAGTGAACTCAGTGCCTTCCCAGCTGGGCTAAAGCAGGACTGGATGGTGGAGACCCGAGGAATAGCAGCTGCTCTGGGGACTCTCTGCTTCCATGGGGCAAAATCCCTCCCCGGTTCACTGGCTGTCCTGCACGCTTCCCTTGGGGCAGAGCAGACAGGGAGGAAGAGGGCCATCCCTTCTGTGCTCCTGGCATGGGGAGAGAAGGAGAGGGGTGAGCAGCTCTTGTTGGAGCTGTCGTCCTTCCTCCTGGGGGTGACACCCAGCTCATGAGGATTGCGTAAGGGGAGTGAGCTGGGCTTGAGAGGGGACACAAACACTGTCTTGAAGCTAAAACAGATTGAGAAACAGCTGTGAGACGAGCTATTGTTTCATGTCCCCATGCTTACCTCCTTGAATAAGAGTTACTTCCTGAAACTTTGGGGTTTTTTAAAAAATCAATTAATTTTAACTTTAGTTCAAGATAGCTTAATGTTAGAAAGTCCCAGGCAGGTTGGCAGTTGATACAGGTTTGCTCTGGCAAGGCCAGGGTGCCCTAGGAGCTGGTTGGGACCTCTACAGGGACGATCTACACATCTCTGCCAGGGTTATGTTCCAGTCAAACTATTGAACCTCCAGGTGAAGGGACTGGTGGAGGAGCTGAACCCACTACTCAGCATCAGGTAGGATGAAGGGAAACTGTCCCTGGAGGCAAGACCCCAAGCCCTCTGTTGCATGGAAAGAGGGATGGCAAAGAATAATCCCTGAGCACGTGGAGGATGGGTGGGACCAACTGGATGCTTGTAAGCTATTGCCGCAGGAGAAAGGCTCCTTCACCACCTGTGCAGGACTTCAGTAGGTGAGCCCGGAGATTGTATTGGGGTAGGAGTCTAAGCTGGTTGAGCCTGATCTGTACTCTGGAGCAGTGTGAGCCTCTGAAGTGGTGTTTATCACTTTCAACGAGCTTCCTGCTGCTCTGGTTTTGCTCCTTTGCACTGGGCTTTCCTAAGAAGAAGCTAACCTGGGTGCATCTCCCTGAGCTGCAGGTATCAGAAGGTAGCTGCAGGTAGCACTGTTAGGTGTGTTATATGTGTTCCCACTGAGAAACCATCCTGATCTCTAATAGCCTAGAGCCAATCAGTACAGGAGAAACATGGACAGGCTTAGGTGAGTAGTGAGGCGATGTCTTTGATTATGTCCAGCACATCAGTGGAAGAAATTATGGCATGAAATCTGCAGGGAAAACAGCAGTGAGTAGGCAATTATAGTTTAAACTCCTCTTCCCAAGGAGACCTATGGTCTTTTTGCATAGATATTTACAGTATGCCGTCTGCATTATAATTGTCCTTTGAGGGACTAATCTTCATGAGATGAATAAAGAACAGTAATACAATGATGTAATTGAATTTTAGAGCATTTTTCATATAACAACATGACAAGTGTCCTGTTTCCATTAGCCCTGGAAGCTGTGTCCTTGATTTCAGCAGTTATAGTGATGCTGCAGGAGCAGCATCAAACTGGTGGTGATATGGAGAGCCAGGCTCTCTGCTCCGCTGGGGTGGATGCACCAGCCAGGAATGGCACTTCCTGCCAGCATCACCTCTGGATGCAGGCAAATGCAGGCCATAACCACGGACTTTGATGGCTTTGTGATATGTCTGATGAAAAGTGGGTCTCTGAGACATGTTCTTATGAACCTTTCTCCCAGTTTCTGCTAGAGAACATTACATAAAAGGAGCCACTGTCATGTAGGATATGTACCCCAATTAAACAAGGAACAGAGAGCCCAGCAGAGAGAAAGTGCTTCTCTAGCATTACTGCAAGTGCATGCCACCTCCTGGGATGTGAGAGAAAGGTAAAAAACATCACAAAACTCCACAAGAAGTAGTTCAATCCTTGCTAAAGACCAGAGGCATGCAGACCAAGATGCAAATGACAGTGTCTCCCTTTCAAGTTTTAGAGCTACCTACTAAGAGAGAGCTATTAATCAGGTAAGCTGCAAGTCAGATCTCATCCTTTGGCTGATCCAAATGGCCAAAGCTGGATGACACCTAATATCATCTGAGGTGAGGCGATACCACCAGCTCTCCCAAGGCATAGGACTGCAGAGATATTCCAGATCTGGTGAGGAGTCCTAGTCAGATTTTTCAGATGTGAAAAGAATGGAGCAACAAGGGAAAATCTTGATCCACCTTAGAAGGGAAGTTCACTGTCTGTATGACAAAAGAGACCAGTCATTGCCTGCAGCACTTTTCAGCTTCCTTAAAGCCCCTAGACAGGCTGGGGCACACCTAACATATCAAGACCTTCCAGAGTGCTCAGGATATATACTTTCCTTCTTTGTAGCAACATCAACCACAAAGAAATCCAATTTCTGCTTAGATTAAAGGAGAAAGGCCCCTAGGAATCAAACATCAACATGGGAAAGAGATGTTTAGAGCAATATAACAGCAGCCTAGATGACTAATTACTGTGATGTTGCAGTCTGAAGTGAATATTGCTTTTATGACCAACTTTTAATTTGACACCAAGGGCCTCTTTTCTGAATGCCTGTGAGCCGAGGACCAGCTTTGGGTTAGATCTTGATTTGGGGATGCTTTAAATCCTGGATACTTTTTCTGGACTTCTGTTGAGGGGATTCCGTGAGCTCTTTCTGTCAGTCACTATGAGGGTACCAAGTGCTTTCCTGCAGCATTTTTCTCTTGTGGACCCTGAGAATCACCTCCAGGAGATCTTCAGAAGAAGTACTGCTTGTTGTGTTCCCAGTCCTTTTAAGCACTCGCAGAAAAGGAAGCATTTACCCATCACTGGAGTTTGAGATATGCCACCCATGTGCTCACTTACCCTGCACCCTCTTTACTCTGTCTCTCAGAGCCCTGAATCATGCAGGTGATGGCTGTGTGGCAACACAGGCAACAGTCCAGCCATTAGTCATCGTGTGGAGCACCGAGGCCATAAGATACATCTGAACTCAAGGTACAGCAAAGACAAAAGGTCTCCAAAGGCAAAAGTCTTCTTCTGCATGGTGTTGCAGGGAAGGTGGGGAATGGGTTGCTAGGAAGGGCAAGAAACCTCCTGAAAACCTGCCTTACCTGCAGGAGCATCTCTGTGACGTGCTGGCTCTGCCAGGTTGCTGCCTTCACCCCAGGCAGTGGTATTTTGAGGAGAGGAGCATTGGGTCCCCGATGGCAACAGCTTTCTCATTGTGAATTGATTCATTTGTCAGCAGTGACCCTGACTACAGAGCAGGGTTGTGACCTGTGAGCTGCCCTGTCAATGTACAAATGCTGGCTGTCTAAATTGACAGAAGGAAAGCAGCAAACATCTAACTTCCCAGCCCAGAGTGAGATTCCTCTCTGTTGTGCTCTTTCCGTGCTTCGCTTCTCATCTCTTTCTCCCTTAAATGAAGATCCATCTTCTATTCTGGCCATTCCAGCCAAAAAATGATAGCAAGGGAGATCTGCATTAACACTCGGTATCTGCTGTTGGTCTCCACTGAGTGTACAACCGTGTCCCAGCCCTCTCCTGCTCCTCCAGACAGCTCTGGCTGCTGCACCACACTGCTGCTCTGAGGGCCTGAGAGGCAGCTCCTCTCCTGTCCTACTGTAGGGCTGCTGCTCTTCACCCTTGCTCTTCACATTTTCTGTGATCTGCTCTGCTCAGACTTCCCTGCACACTGAGGCCAGCAGGAAAATACCTCCATTGATCAGATATCAAGGCATGGTCCCCATGTCAGAGATGAAGACGTGGAGCAACCAAAACATTCGGTACTACTCTGTGTTTCACAGCCCTGCTGCTCAGTTGCTGGTGTTTCACCAGACATTATCCTGTCCAGGGATTGTAATAGCATGTAGGAATATGAGTCCTTTAACAGCTCAAAGTTTAATTTGTCTTAGTAAACAGTTGTGCTCATCTTGTTTTAAGTTAAATATTTGGCTCAAAGAAGTTCACTGCACAAATATAGCAAAATCTTGCAAGAAAGATAGAGAGGAACTTTTTACAAGGGCATGTAGTGAGGGGACAATGAGTAATGGATTTAAAGTGAAAGAGGGTAGGTTTAGATTAGATGTTAGGAAGCAATTCTTCACTATGAGGGTGGTATTCATCTGAGCCAGGATCTTCTGCTGTCCTTTTAATCTCTGAAGGTGCTTTTGGGGAGGGACATGCTGCATCCTAAAGCATGGGCTTTATTAAGGATGTAGAAAGGCTGCTGAAAACACAGAAAATACCCCAAAAAAGGATGTAATATGTAGAGGAAATGCTGAAATGTGGGAGCTTCAAAGGTTTTGGGATGTTCAGACTGCTGGAAATAAAACTGAAACATTGTTTGGTTGTGACCTGGAAAAGGAAGAAAATATCAGTTAGTGAATGGCTCATTAAGCTCAGGGCAGGGGAAGGTGAGTTACAGTAGCTGGATGCTCAAGATGGAAAATTTGAGTAGGAAAAAATAAGGTGCTGATATGAACTTGACATGAATAGCTATTAGAGCATGCAGACAGGGAAGGAGCAGAATTTCCACCTCCGGAGGACTCCCAACATTAGCAGGATACTTCTCTGCAAGACTCAGGTTGAACACAGATTGCCAGGCTTGAGCAGGAGAGCACGAATATCATGTAGTAGTGGTGACATCTGTGGTGAAGTGAGGGAACCTGCTGTTCCCAAAAGGACTTCAACTCTCTGGATCAGTGAGCAAAAGGAGTGGGATTTCATTTCACCTTGCTGCAGTCACCAGTTGTTGTGTTGGAGCTCCCCAGTTTAGACACCTGCATCAAGTAGAGACACATACAAAAAGGCTGGTTGGGTGTACTGCCTGTCGCTGCACTGGGCTCAACTCCTATGGGAGCTACAGAAACACAAAATCTAGTTATTAAATTAAATTAGTACCACTAAGGTGTCAATAGATAGACTGGTCAGTTTTCCAGGACAATTTTCTGCCAAAGGTGCCATTTTCCTTTAAAATTAACCATTATGTGCCAAGTAAGCCTTTTACAACAAATACCTGCTCCTACCAAGGAGTGGTTTGAGTAGAAGATACAGAAAATAGGGCAGCCTAATCAGAGGCAGGCTGAAATCAATCTCCTGCTGTCCCTGACCCAGAGACTCTCTGTGCTGAGATCTCTGCTGCATAAAGACAAGGCATGTCCTTGCCTGTGCATTGCAAGGAAGGTCATCAGGGATTTACAGGAATGACACAAGAGAATCTGAGACCTTACATTTGCATTCTCAGCTTCACCCCAGCATTAACCTGTACCCTAGAACAATAAACTAGTTTCAGCTTTATGCCACAGGTTCCCCTGCAATACCAAATCCAGGTAAGGGGTTCAATTACCCATTCAAAACCACAAAGCCGTGCATTCAGACATTTATTTGGTGCTTGCCTTAATTTTCACACTAATTATTATCTATACAATCTACACAATTACTATCTATTGCACAAGATATGTGCAATAATCTGAGTATAAGAAATAAACAGTAAAATTTGCAGGACCATAATGAAAGAAGCCTTTTGAAGTGGTCTGACTTTCTCTCGAGAAAAGCTCTTTTTGTCTATTTTTTAAAGACAATAATAAATGGATTTTGGGTGACCAGCAAGTTCAGAAAATAAACTGCCAGTCTTATGGTGAACTGGTCTCTTAGTACGGATACCAAGAGGCACCCTGCTCTTTGTTTACATTGCAAAGGAATGTTTTCACATGCTAATGCCCTCTCTCCATCAGCATCCTACAAATGGAATCATAACAGCATCTTGAAGTCTTGCCTGAAGACTTGCAATTGTGCAAGAATCCCAGCAGAAATCCATGCTAAGTCCTCAACCTTGCCTCCTGAGAAGTGGGCAGCTTTTTAAAAAAGACCCCAAACCACCTCTGAGCACAGGAACCCTTGGAAGATGCATTATCTTTGTGTTCAATCATATTATTTTCAATACGATTCATGTCAATTTGAAAGAGCATTTTAAAAAGGCAGAACAGCTCTTTCCATAATTACAGCTACACCAGCTTAATTTACAAACTCCTGTAAATCTGTTGACACATGGTAATAGTGGTATTTAATCTTTGCTCTAATATCAGATTTATACTGCTTTGGTACACTCGGTGCCTTTCATTGCCAATTTCATCCCAAGTGCCCTTCATTTTTCAAAGATGGGTAAAGGAAAAATTTCTCTAAGATGTGAGTGTCTGGAAATGCATCATGGTGCAGGTTTTATTCTCCTGGGAGAGTGAAATGGTTGTGTCAAAAGCTCTGTGGGAAGGGAAGGGAAGGGAAGGGAGAAGAGATGACACTTAATTGACAACTATTTAGAAACAGACTGGTCATAAAATGCTGAGTCTCAACCATACAAAAACATAGACTCCCTGTCCTCAGTGATCCAGAACAGCGTTAGTCATTCTTAGATACCCTTGACAATCTTTGCCTGAAATTCTGATTTGAGAAACAAAAAACTGAAAGCATACTTTCTTTTGCATCACAGTTTGCCCATGGAGGAATCAACAGATGCACTTTTGAGAGTAACAGAGTGCAGACAGATCTCTTGGTACTAAGCGAGAGCCATAAGTTAAATACTTCTGTTCTTAAAGCTGCAGTTATTCAACACATTCTTCAAACTATCAGTTTTCCCAACACAGATCAAATTACAATCTCTAAAATTCAATCCCTAAATACACTTATTTTTAAAAAAAACAACAACCATCACCACATAGTGTTGCTTACCCTCTTGCAAGCAACAATCCTTTTATCAAGAGGAGTAATAAGGGAAAGTATACATGGCCTTTCTGCCCATGATGAAATTCTTAGTTAGCCCCGAGCACCCACAGAGCTCTGCTGGGGCCATGGGTGATGCTGGGGTTCGGACTGGTGAGCCTGATGTTCAGGTGAGTTTGATGCACAGAGAGCCCCAGGAGCAGTAGGAAGTCAGGAGCAGGGGTGGGTGACTGGATGTGCAGCACAGTCCTGGGGTGCTTCTTGCCCCCTGGACCCGCTCCAGCCAAACCTGGCCCTAGTGCAGTGCCAAGGGGAGCCTGGGTGCAGCTGTATATTTGCATGTGTCTGGCACCCACTGTCAGCTGCAGGAGTCAGAGGTCTCCACCCTTGGGCTGAAGCAGGGTTAGTGAAACCTTGCTGAGAGTAGTAGGAAGAATAAAGAAAAAATCATACATCTATGAAATTAAATACGTGGTCTGACATATTTTGAATATAATTAAATTGCACTTGGAGGTTTCCCTCACATCAGTCAAGACAGCTATTAAATATTTTTTATGTGAACCTTAGGAAGATTTGATGCTATAAACCATTAAACCCAGATATTACAATTTCCCCCATGGCCAGTATGAATGTCGTATTAATCATGCAGCACCCACTGCAAGCCATTTCTACTGTACTGCTGCTTTTGTCCAGTCCCCTAAACTATTACCATCCATCTACTACATAAATTTCCTGTAATGGATTGTACGGAGCCCTCTGTGCAGCATGCTGAGTGAGTGATCAGAAGAATTGGATATTTTCCTTCCTTTTCAACATTTTCATGCCTTATCTTTAGTGACTCATATGCTTCAGTTTTTTCCAGGTGTGCTTTAGGGAGAAACAAAAATAACCCACCTCCAGCATAGGCTCAGCCTCTCAGGAGAAATTGCAAGTTTTTGTTATTACTCTAAACAATATTTTCTGTTGCAGAAGATCCAGTTAGAGCCATTACTGTTCCCTGTATCCTCTGGGCAGGAAGTCTCTTCTCAGGCTATGAATTGCTTGCTATTTTTTTTCCTATGGAAAAACAATAAACAAAAAACCAAAGGATCCTCATTGGTAATGCTGTTCATATTACAGGTTAGATTGCCAGAGGAAATACATAGTTTGTCACATGAAAATTTTTCTATGAATCTATACTAAACATACAGATTTTCATTCCTGTCAGCATAGCTGTTTGCAGGTCTGCATTAAACAATGAATTTCAATGCCAGTGCTGTAAAAGCGTCACTCAGCAGCTCTGTTGCTTCTGGGTCTGATGGTAATAGATTGTCTAAGAAATCTGGACACGTTCATTTTGCCAAGGGATTGCGTGTTGCTGGAGGTAATGCACATCAGATGAGATGTCACACTCTCAGAAGAAGTGCAGAGGCATTAAGACAAGCCAAATTCTGGGCTGTTTATAGTCTCCCTTACCAATCAGAGTATCCAGATGCAGACTGAATTTATAAATACCGGAACAGGATTTGTTGCATGACAGAAGCTCTTGGAGAGAGAGATGTAGGTTAGACTTTTTGCCTTATTATGTCCCAAAGAAAACTGATTATCTGTGTTCAGAGTTTAAATTAAATAAATATATTTAGTTGTGGAACGATAGATTTCAGAAGGAGAGTGCTTCAGACAGCACATGCTGAGGGTTGCAAGGGGGGAAGCAGAGAACAGCAGCTGGCTGTGTTTTGTGCTGCACAGGTTTCTGAATGCTTCAGAGCAGCCCTGAGAAATTTTGCAAGTGCTTTAGAAACAACTGTTTCCGATGAACACTAGTTCTTTGCTCCCATATGAAAGCCAGTTTTGGGTCACTGGTAACTTCCCTGAAGAAGGAGTGAGGAGAAAAAAACCTCTGCTGGAGATAAAATGAAAGCCAGAGACATGGCTGCAATTTCATTGTGGCTGTGGAGGCACAAGTGGAGCAGAGAGGGAGGATTGTGGCAGGGTGTTGTATTGGGTTTAGCTGGGGACAACAAGTGTAGCAGCAAGAAGACAGAGCCTAATGGCATCTCCTTAGCTTTTTGCCTTTCAATCTTTTTGCCTATCATGGTTTGACTAATCCTTTAAATATATTTTGCGTTCATTTCTCGAATAACCAGCAGACATATGGTGCTAATGAGAACTAGAGAGGGTTTGTTTTTTTAATGAGCAAGAGCAGCTGGTAAGCAGAACATAAAATTAAAAATGGAGGGAAAAAAATAAGCCCAAGGGGATAGATAAGGTTATTAATCACAGCAGAATTCCTCAGCTCTCTCCTGTTATGAGAAGGATCAGGTGGAGTGGGACACCGGTGACCTTGAGACAAGTATGTGACAGCCTATTGCACTGGGTGAAAAATAAGTGACTGTCTGATAGATTCAACTGTGTCACAGCTCTCCATGGCGGCAGAGATGCTCTGCCCTGTCCCCGTGCAGGCAGGCTGGCTGGTGGCAGCCCCTCCAGCTGCCCCAGACTGTCACAGCATGGTCCTTCATTCGGGAGGGAAGCCTGAGACACCTTGTGGGTGCAATCTGCAGAGGGACAGGTGGGCACAGACCAGCAGTGACACATCGGAAAGGGAAATAATTGGAAAGTGGAAAAAATTGCTCCAGTACATCCGGGGGTAAATTTGCCATTTCTGAGTGGTGCTGCATTGCTGGGAGGGTTTGTGGCAGATGCTCACAGCTTTCTTTAAATGAAACCCACTTCATTTTCTGCTATTTAAACATGTCATCCTAAGCAATACAGAACAATAAGGGAGCTTTCCCAGGATGCACCTCTGTCTGACTGAGAGGCTGAAACTAACACAAAGAGCCATCCTGCCCAGCAGCCCAAGGTTTCTGCTGCACTACACTGCTGTTTTTTAAAACCAAGCCTATTTCATTTAATGACTTGAGGCAGGCAGAGCCCGGCTCACAGCTTCAGTGCTAACTAACGTTCACCAGGAAACACATACTTTTCAAGACTGCTGAATCAATCTGCCCCTTCCACTCAACAGAACTTGTCTGCATTGTCTTGAAGCCTGTTCCTGCCAGAAGCCTCCTGCTCACACAGTTATTGTTGGCCTGCAGCCAGGGCACCTCCTGCCCCAAGCTAGACAACACCTGAGTCAGGATGGAGGCCACCACAGGCATTACCCATCCTGGGATGCGGGGATCCCTGGGGGATCCCAGGCTCTCAGGGGTCCTGAGCACCACCAGCTGCACTGGCTCTGAGGTTGTCCCTGTCCATCAGACCCTATGCCCTTTGCCAGAGAAGCATGTGTTGTTTGTAGGTATGTCTGACTCTTAAAGTCAGGTTGTCCTCTGGTCTTTGCACATGCCTGGCCATAAAAGATAGAAATTATCTGGCCTAATTCTAGATGTCTATATGTGAGCCAGTCTGTTCTCTCAATCCAAGGACAGAGAAAGAAGGTGGGATTTGTCTCTCCTCATACAGACACAGTAGTTTGGACAGGTTAGTAACTTTAGAAACCTTTCCCTACCGTGGCCATGTCAAGGACAAAGGGTAGTCCCATCCCTCCACATGCTTACTGGAGTACACTTTGATCCCGGTAACTGTGGGGCAGAAATACAATTTTGGTCCCAATTCTTTGCTCCTCTCAGCAGGCTAAGGACATTTATGGACACTGGTGTTGCTTTCAGTGTTGGTCCTTTTGGTGCTGACAATGGTGGGGAGGGACAGGCATGGCCCTTTAGCTAACCTTTATTTGAAAGGATCCAGTTTGTATCCCCTGAGACCCACTTCATAATGCACAGAAAAAGTGGGTGGCTGCAGTGTGCACTCTTGATCTGAACTGCAGCACTGGTGTGGATGTGCCTGAAGAGGATTTAACAGACTGCAGTCAGAACATTACCCACTGCTGGCTTCTGTGGCACTATTGATCTCATAATTATTATGCTGAGAGATGATGATGATGGTGATGATGATGATTTACACAAAACAAAAGCAGCCTCTTTTCTGAAAAGAATCTTTGGCATATTATTCATCCCTCAAATTTTGTCCAGAACATGCCCTTAATTACCAGAGTCAAAACCATGCTGCAGTAAAGTGACCACTGAGCAGGAGCCTGTGCCATGCCTTTTCTTCCTTGAGCAGTGTAGCCACCTTTTACTCCTCTGAGGTGTACTGAAGGTTGCTTTTTCTTATAATTGAGCAAAATGTAAATTGTTATGACTTCTTTACAAGGTGAGATCATAAGTATCTGGCTATATGGGATAAAGTTCTTGTTTGAATTTGCAATTTGAACAAGTAGCAAAGAGAATCTTCACAGCTGAATGACACTAAGTGGCTTTTTCTGTTTAATAAATATAAAAAATATCTGTCTAGATCAGTTGGATGAGTAATGGAAGCACTCAAACCCTTAAGGGACACTTTTGCCGTCTTGCAGGATTGGATTCCTTTTGCATCTAGGATGAGAAGAATTGAAAAGGCAGCAGTGGGAGATGATTGCTGCTGCTAGCAGCAGTGAAGAATGAGTGCAGATGTATTAGGTTTTGCCCCCTACATGGTAACAACCTTTCTAGGAACAAAGAGATGCTGTGTGCCATGGGGTTTGATGGAAAAGAAAGATATGAAGCTTCAGGGACATAGCTGAACATGCTGGATTCAGAGACAGGGGAAATCACTCCGAATCCATTTCTTTCTTATGTCAACCTGTAAAGCCTTTGGTGGACATAAGCATCAGGCATGCTGTGGCAGCCCAGCTCTGTGCCTAGGAAATGGTCTCCTGCTGCATGCTCAGTCCCAGCAATCTCTTCAGGAAAAGGCTCCATGTGGCTCACTCTCACCGGGACTGACAAGTGCTGTTTGAGCTGTTTGTGCTGTGAGATTCCCATGAACCCATTGTGGGGGATGCACATTTTCAAGATCTGGCTAAGGCAGCTCTCTCTTATTCACTCCTCTATGATAATTATCGTGATGTTTTTTGCTGCATATTGTGCTGAGATGGAAAGGTCCCGTGGTGTGCCTGAATGTTGCACAGTGTAAAGCAATACAGTGCTCCCTTCTGCCTCTCCCAGACCCCTCCTCAATCTCTCAGAAGGGAGAAAAAGGCTCACGTCAGAGGGATGTTTATGCTGATGTTATTTGAATGAGCAACGAAAAAATAAAATGGTATTTAGGCATTGCCTTTGCTCCTCAATAAATTTCTCCAGGCGATATTATCCACAGTGGTACTTAAATCTCCTTGGGGGGTCTGTAGTTGTTGACAGTATTTTCTTTCCTGCCTGCTACAGTTTGAGGGAAAAAAATATTCTTTATTGTGCTAGCACAGCCCACAAGCTTGCTGAGGCCCAGATGTGAAACACTTGTCTTAGAAAGAGCAAGGAGGAAAAATAAATCTGAAAATAAGGAAAAAAATGTAAAGGGAGACATTTGCAATTATACGAAGTTCGTCCTTCTGATTTAAATATTTCCATACCTTATTATAAAATTCAGTGTTTGTAGGTAAGAATAAAAACTCTTTGTATGGAACAGTTGCTGGATAACATGTTTGTTCAGAACAGGAATATTCCAGGGTGAAAAAATCAATACTCAGTGGAGACTGAATGGCTCAAACTATGGGTAACCATATGGAGGCTGCTATGAAGAGCTTAGCACTTTGACATTCACCCAGGTCAGTAGAAATGGAAACTTATTTCCAGCTAGCATCTTTTCCGAGGCCATTTGTTAGAACCTGTCAAGTTGTTATGACCTCTCTTTTCAATCTCAAGAGGGCAAATGCTTCTATTTCCTGTTTGCAGGGTGTTTATCATCAGGGCAAAAAGCAGTCTTAGCCATTAGACTGGAAAAAACCCCCTAGCCACAGAAACAGGTACAGTTCCTGCAAGGCAGGGCAATAACACTGCAGGAAATTTGCACAGCCATGGATCAAACGTTGGAGAACAGTGTTGACTGTAGTCAAACTTACATGGGCTTATGAAAGTACAGGGCTTGGCTGACTTTGTGTGAGAGTCAAATCAGTAAATGAGAGATGTCACAAAGCAAGGTCAGGAGAGGGGTTGCCTATTTGACTTTTGAATCCACTTTGGTGTGAGTGACGCAGGAAAGGAATTGAGCCTCACCACCTGAGCCAAGGACAGAGCAGTCATCAAGGGCAGGTGACCGATTTGATTGATTACAGGATAGAAAGGCAGGAGAATAATATTGACAAAAGATGTTTTAAGGAAATGAAATTATTTCAATGAAATTATTTCAAAAGCAAAGAGCTTTGCTTTTACTGATTAAGAACCCAAGGGCTGCTGAGCATGGACTTACCTCAGTCACATTAGTTTCTCCAGCATAGTGGACTGGTTGAACTCTTCAAAGAACAAAGCTCACTACTAAACCCAGAATAGGTTTGGTGACAACTGTAATCTATCAGCCATGATTATTTCAGCATATGCTGGAACCAGGAAATTGTATCTAACTCTAGGAACTGACAGTTGGTGAGGAGGTCTATCTTTGCCTGTGGAGAACAGGTCCTTTCTATCCTGCTGCAGCATGATAAATTTACCCCCCAAATAATATCTCCCTCTCAGAAGATCACTTGGAAAGTCTTGGCTGGGAGCAAGTCTGTAGACCTGCAGGTCGGCTGTGCTGTTACCCGTGCAAGTCAGAAGTGGCAGACCAGGCAGAATTACAGCTGTGACTCCTGTGGTGATGCTCTGGAAGAAAGTCTGCTGTGAGAGGGCTTGGTGGCTGTCAGCCCCCGTGACTGCAGGAGCACCGGGAGCGGGAAGTGTGAAACATCCCTCTCTGAGTTCACAGAATCACAGAATCAGAGAATATGCGGGGTTGGACAGGACCCATCAGTATCCCCTGAGCCCAACTTCTGGCCCTGCACAGGACACCCCAAGGTGACCACCCATCTCACACCATGTGCCTGAGAGCATTGTCCAAATGTTCCTTGAACTCTGTCAGGCTGGTGCTGTGACCACACCCCTGGGGGGCCTGTTCCAGTGCTCAGCCACCCTCTGGGTGGAGAATCTTTTCCTGATGTCTAATCTACACCTTCCCTGACACAGTTTCAGGCCATTGCCTCAGGTCCTGTCACTGGTCATGAAAGTGAAGAGATCCATACCTGCCCCCTCCTCTTCCCCTCATGAGGAAGTTGTAACTGCAATGAGGTCTCCCCTCAGTCTCCTCTTCTCCAGGACCTCAGCCCTCCTCATAAGCCTTCCCCTCAAGGCCCTTCACCATCCTCATGGCCCTCCTTTGGAAGCTCTCTAATAGCTTTCTATCTTTTTTATATTGTGGCACCCAGAACTGCCCCCAGCACTCAAGGTGAGGCTGCCCCAGTGCAGGGCAGAGTGGGACAATCCCCTCCCTTGCCTGGTGATGCTGTGCCTGATGCCCCCCAGGACAGGGTTGGCCCTCCTTCCTGCCCATTTCCAGTGAGAAGATGTCCAGGCCAGTGATGGCTGCGCTCACAGGCAGTGTGTAAGGTCAGTGGCATGTCCTGTCTTGACATCAGTGACCACATTTTTAGGTTTTGTGAGGCACATGTAATGCAGAGCACAGAAACCTGTGAGACCGTGCAAGACCTCACTAGAGTCGCTTCCTTCTCCTGTGGAGACTCAAGCTGGTAATTTCAGAACCAGCAAGAAACTTCTACATGTTGGGTCACTTGGTTTCACTACAAATACATGGGTATAAACATATCAAACTCTCTTTGCATGCCCCACTCCAGAGAACACCGTAACCTGAAACTTCTAGGATCTATAAAGATTTAGATGTTGTGGTTGCTATTCCTCTTTGCCCACTGAGAAGCTGCTTTCGATTCCATGGTGCTCTCATTGCCTTGAGCCTGACCCAAGTGAGGCTGTGGGCAGCCTGTACTGTAGCTGCTACTTGAGCCTTACCATAAGTCCTTCTAATTTACTTGGTGACCTACTTTCAGTTGTTTTTACCTGCAACAGATGAGAAGTGGCCCGTATCCCTTCCCTGCCTGAGATGAAGCCCCACATGTGTGCTGAAGGGCAGTGGGCCGTGTTTCCCTAGAGACTCCCAGCTGGCCGACAGCTTCCCATCCTCCCTGTGCGCTCCTGGCAGGAGGTGACACTGCAGCCACCACAGCACAGTCCCCTGGCAAGGCACAGCCTGCACAGGATGAGACTAATATCATGTGGTTGTGTTTGTGTCTTTCCTGAGCAAGGAGAAAAAAATACCTTCCTTTCTTTGCAAACTGACTGTATGTGCTGTAGAAGATTTCCATCATACTCTTTGTCTGTATTACCTGCATTAATCTAGTACAGCGTGGGATGAAAATGTGCCCCTGAGACTAAGCATGTACGTAGCTTGAACCACCAGCTGCCAACGTGGATGCAAAGTTGTCTCTTCAAACTACACATAAAACCTTGTGGATAGTGACATTAAGTAGCTCTCTTTTATGCAATGCAGGCAGTACATTTTTTTTAGTGTGTTGACACATCATTATATTTCTCAACAAGGCAAATTAGAGCAATGATATGAAGTTTTGTCTTGAGAGCCTGAGGATTTTTTATGGTTCTGGGGGCCTGCATTAAGACAGACTATAAAATGGGGTGTAAATATTATAATGATGAGTTATTTCTTCCTGCTTGCTAAGAAGCAGCAGAACCGCTGGTAGAAGCCAGCATATCCCACATGGATTACTTGTATTATATTTTAACAACTGCTGCATGTACTAATTGCTTTTAGTTCATAAGGACCAAAAATAACGTTATGAATACTCAAAAGAGAACATACATTTTGTACATGACAGCCATGGCTCATCTCCTCAGCTGGCTCCTTTGTCCTGCTCTTGCTGTGAAGACACCCATGTGGGATCTTCCTTTTCTGTTTTTTTTTCTGTCACCAGTTTTGATGTCACTGTGAACATGTGCAATAATCTTGAAACACGTGTTCCAGGGTCTAGCTGCATGACAACCTGTCCCATAGGTGCCTGCAAGGATGGATTGTCCATGTCCTTCTGATTGCAGGGCAGATGGGGTGTGTGTTGCCAGAGTCACTGTGGTACAACCTTGGGCCTGCACAGCCCTTCCTGCTCCTCAACCCAAGAGCTATGGACATCATTCTGTCTGTGACAGCACAGCCTTTATCAAGAAAGGAGACTGGACTGGGGAGGAGTGCAGCCACCATGCCATGTTACCTGTTTTGGGCACCTCTTCTCCTTCCTAGCACCTGTTGTCAGCCCATCTACTCTGACTAGCCAACAGGTATCCCGGCAGACTTACTGTGACACACCCCACAGAAAGGACATTTCCCCATGAAAGCTAACCAAGAAAATGTAGAAATTAATATTCCACAGGACCTTTCATTCCCTGTGTAGAAACCTGTTTGGTTTTCCCTCTTTTTGTTTCAAAGAGGTATAATTAAATAAAAAAATAAACAGGGCTGGAGCTCCCAAGGTCTCCTCCTTCAAATCCACTGTGTCACAGACATTCGTAGTTTGAACTTGAACACTGCTGGGTGCTGGCATCTGCTTGGGCTGCACCCCACCTCCTTGTCAGGGGAAGGTATGGGTGAGCACAACAGCACCCTGATTTTCCTGTGGAGAAAGCCTGACCACAGCAGCAGGGCACAGTGCTGCGTGCTCTTAGCTCTCACAGGAGGCAACTGCAGATAATCGCCTTACATACATTTAACAGCATATATGCTTAGCAGGAACTGTTCTATAAGTGCTACTGATACATCATCTGACCTTCTGCAAACCACAGGAGCCATCATTGTTCTTTGCACCCAGCAGTTTGTGTTGGATCACAGTAGGACTTGTATTTTGCCACACATAATGTTCAAAAAAGCCATCCAGCCTTCATGTGACACTACAAAGGGAGAGAACATACCATTTTCCTTGGTCATGTGTTCCGTTGGTTAACCATCTTTATTCTTATAATCATATGCCTTATTTCTAATTTAAATACATCTGACTTCAGTTTCTACCTGCTGCAACTCATTTTTTTCTCTTCAAGATGAAGAAGGAATGTGGTACTTAACATCTCTGCAGTCAGATCACCCTCTAGCCTCTTCTTTGATACAGCAACCACAATGAGTGCTTTAAGCCTTGTGAGGTATTTGCCACAGTCCTCAAATAATTTCAATCTAATATTTTAAAAAATCTCATTTTTTTTTCTCAGATCCTTGAGTTGAGCAAATTATTCCAGTAACAATTTCTGTAAACAGGAATGATCTGAGCTGCCAGCCACTGCCTGCTTGTTTCAGCTGCTCCTGCCATCCCCAGTGAGACCTCATTGCTCTCAAGCTTGTCCATTTTGACCCCTTGTCCCTGGTGTTTCAGAAAACATGGCGGCTGCATCTCTTGCTCTAGATACAGAGCTTGATATTTGACTGTTCCCAGCATTTCATTTTGAATTTCACTTGCTGCAGTTTAAGGCAAAGCCAGATAAACATCTCAAGAATCAGACCTTGAAATCCGGGTTTCTCTCTGTGTTTTCTACTCTCATTAGTGGACTACAAAATCTCCTCTCTGTTCATTTGTTCATTTGCTTTCTTAAACAACATTTTCTTTGTAAATGGAGAACATTTCATCAGCAATATTAAATTAATTCCCCCAAACAGTAAGCATTTTCTCACTTATTACAACTATTAGTGATAGTAAATCCTTAATTAATGGCAAATATAATTACAAACCCAACACTAAATTCTCCTCTTGCAGGCATCAGTGTCACTCTGGGGAGAAGGTAGTTCAATGCTGTGAATGTACAAAATTTGGGCCATTGTTATTTCATCTTGGGTTTGAAATGTCTTCTTTAATCTTTTTGTTGAGAGACAGGCGACTGCTCCAAAGGGGAAAATGGAAGGGCACATGAGTGAATAAATAATTGCCAATAGCACAGAGAATTTAAGAATTCATGCATTAAAGTATGATATTGTGCACACTGGAACGTCTCACAAACACCTTTGGATAGAATGCTAAGTCAGATCACAGCAAACTCTGACAGATGAGCCATTTGCGTTGTGCGTCTTTTGCTTAAAAAGCTGGAGTTTAATAATTTGATTGTGTAATATAACAGAGCTCTGAAGTTTAGGAGGCTGAACTGTATTTTAGGAAAAAAAGAAACAAAGAGAATGCAGATCAGATTCCCAGATCACAGGGTGTAAAGACAGCAGGTATCAGCTGTGGGTGCAAATTTTTTGTATTAAGAGAAGTTCAACAGGAAGGTCTTCCCTTTGAGTGCTGGGCAACATTTGGTTGCCTTCCCCTTATAGTTCTGTGATTTTTTTTTTTAATCTAGGCAGTTAATACCAAGACACTGGTTCCCTGTCTCTCTTCTAAAAGCATTTTCTAGTGTTGTACACATTTCTGACTCAGCCAAGGTCTTCTCAATGAAAAGCTAAAATGAGTCTGCATTGAATTAATTAGTTCAAAGCAGCCTGCAATGTTTGCCTACAAGTGTGAATGGGCACTGGGGCTGGTTACCAAAGCTGGGTGAAAACATGTCTGTTGTAAATGGGATTGCTTATAAGAATTTGACTGACTTGAAGTAAAATCTATTTAGTTTCTGCCAGTTTTGTGTTATTTTCCTCTTTGGAAGGGAAAGTTTAGATATTCTTGAGCATTGCCTTTACTTTCCAAGCAGTACAACTGGACCTTTAATGACCTGCAGAATATGGCGCATGAAAATAAAACAGTCACTGACATGTAACATTTATGAGAACACTTCTAACAGAAAATCAGAACAGAAAGTTTCATGTTTTATTTCACATGTCTTATAATTCTGGAATATCCATCTCACCACTTATGGTTTGTCTGGCTCTTCACTCCTGATAACTTCCTAAGTGCACCCAGGGGCAGAGCTAAATAAAAGTCAAAATAATCCAAAGTAAAGAGATATTTACCTTCAGCATTGCTTTTCTTTCTCCAAAATGAAAGCGTTTAGTGAAAAATTCTCATTAAAACCAAAGACAATACTTCTGTTATCACGTCTCATCCAGAAGAGAAATTCTTCAGCTCCTACTGAAAGTCAGAGGAGTATATAAAGGTTATCGAAAACATATTGCTATTTCTGTCAAGTTAGTGGGACCAGAAGGACCTTTGATCTGGCCTAGTGTGAAAGTTCTTGTATTTTTCTTTAATCTAAAGTAGTATTGAACAGATCAAGAACTGTGGGTGGTTTTATCGTATTTCTGCAGGCTGAGAAATGTATGTCCCAGCTGTTAGGTCTTTATAATCTCCCATGAAATATAAGAAATTGCTGTAGCATACTTTAAAGGAACACATCTGCATATGTCCTTTGTACATTATATGAAAGTAAGAAAATCTATTCTTGAAGAATATTTGCTTTTTTTTTGGCATGCATTAGTCACTATTCACTCTTCTCCTTCCCCTTGTGTCATGCAGAGCATGTTTGGCTTCACATGACCTACACGGTCCATCACACACTGCAAAAATCCATTGCCACACATCACAGATGATCAGCTGGCTAAAAGTGACTCAGAAGTAATGGATTCTATGGATTGCTTCACAAAACTTCGAAGATAAGGCCCAGATTCATTAAGAACATTTAACTTTTGGTGATGAAAAATCATTGTTCCTGGGGAAATCTTCCTCAGCTGCTGCATTTGGGTTACAGCAGATTGGTTCCATGCTCCCTTTAGTTTTTTCTCATTTGAACGGATTGTGGTTTGTTTGCTCCTTTTGGCTTCTCTGCCCAGAATAGGGTCTTTGCCTCTCTCCTTCTCATGAGATGAAGGTTTGCAGCCCAGCAGCCCCAGACCACCTCCACTGAAGCTGTGTCTTCAGATTGCCAGAAGTTTAAATACATTTTTTTCCAAGAAATTCTACCACCAAGCAGACTGAATTTACAATTTAGTCTCCAGGGACAGATGCATAAGAGCAAACTGTGCCCAAGCTTTGTAGACTCTTTCAAAAAACCGGTCTTGCTTTTAACTCAGAGTTTAACTACAGATTGCGGCTCAGCTATAGAACACCTGCACACAATTCAATGCCTCATTTCCCTCCTCCTTCATGAGTCCTCTAAGGAATGCAGCGCACTTCTGCAGATGACTTCCTCCTCAACATGTCTCCTGCAGCCCATATCCTCCCTCCTTAGATCTTTCCACAATGGAAATAACCTCATTTCTGCAGAAGTGGATCCCTCAGCTCTTCTCTCCTGCTCAGTTACCATTTGTTGGATATCCCTCATCAAGTGACTTGTTCCCTACCAGAACAGTCAGTTAGTGACTCCTTAATGAAAATACAACTCTTAGCAAATTATATGCTGAATCAAAACCTTTTTTTTTTTTTTCCCCATAGTGTAGGGTCTCCTAAATAGTCAGTCTCCAAAGTTCACTCACTTTTCTCTGCTGGCCATAGCCAGGTGCAAGCACTACTCCTGCCATCTTCTGGGGATTTTCCTCTGTGTGAGGCACCCCATTGAGAACACACGGCATCCCCTGAAAATACTACCATGTAAAATGCCGAGAATTCAGAATATTCCTCAGTTTTGGTAACTTTAGTGCTCTGTGTATAAAGCCCAGTGTCTTTTAAGCAGCTGGCTCAAACCAGTCCTTCGAGACTGGTTGAAGCGTCCATTTCTTTAAATCTTTGTCTTTCTGAGGAGAAATGACAGCAGTTTTCAATTTTTAATCTTTGTGACAGTTTTCAGTGAAATAAGTGTGACAATATTTCTGACTATTCCTAAATCTGCCTTCACTCCTCCTTTAGTAAACACACGCCAAAAGTAGCTGACGCTCGGTTTGGTACAACACATTTTTTTCTTCACTTACCCGTAACAGGACTGACTGCTCTAACATCCTTGATTTACAGGTGGCTGCTAACTTTTATTCTGCAAACAGCAAGATCTGGCCAAATAACAGCCTTGCACCTTCCCATTGACAAGCTTGGTCACCAAATACCTGCTTGTTTTTTGGATATGCCACATTAATTTGCTATACATATATGACTTTGCTTCAAAATCCCAACAAAATACAAGTTCCTCTTACTACACAGACATAATTCTCTCATGCTTCAGCGCCATCCTTTAACAAGCTGCTAAATAATAAATAAATAAATAATCAATTTAGAAAAACCACGCAGAAAAGTAAGCAGCATAAGAATGGGTGATGTTCCCCAGCAACCTCAGCTTTTTCATACCGCACGAGCTTTTCTTTTTTTTCCCAAGTCAGCTGCCAGAACTATTTCAGAGACATGCCCCAGTAACCTTTGATGTTCCCTACAGATCTCTCCTTGACACAGAGATTATAAAAGCAGTACTCTCAAAGAAATTAGAAACCTTGTTTTCTGCAAAAGCTCAGTTCTTGATCTTCTCCAAGGAAATAGAGTATACTCTAAGTCTCTACTCCAGATATAGCAAAAAAACCAGAAGGTGCCAGATAAATTTATTTTCTGCACCACCTAATGTTATTTCTCTTTCTGTGTATTTATAAATCCTCCTTTGTTAGTATCTGCACAATGTAAAAAGTGAACGGAAGTGGTATGAGCTATGTTTTGTTCTTGTCAGATGTAGCTCTGAGAAAAATGTGAGAGAGGTCATGGTCACCCAATAGAAGATGAACAAGAGGCTTGGATTCCCTTGGACATCTGCCAGTGGATATTGGCTGATTCTCTTTGGTCAACTCACTTGTGTAAACAACTTTCTTCTTGCAGCAAGTTCTCTGAGGCTGTTGATACCCACGAAGTTGTCAGGACCTCAACCACGCAGCTCTTCTGAAGCGTGGTTCCTTGTGTGGCACTGTAACCAACGCTGTGCGGAAGCTTTGGTTCATAGTGCCAGTTACGGAATCAACACTTCCACTTGATGAATGAACTGGATTGCCTCTCTCTCCTTTCTCTGTTAAGACTTATAACTTCATTTAACATTATGAAGATATTATGAAACAGAAGCCTCAAACTTTACGTGTTAAATTACCAAAGATTTTCAACTGAGCAGTTATACAGTGCAACAGGGTATTTTAAGCATCTTCCTTTAATCTAGGTTGTGATGAGGATATTTCTACCTTGGAAAGCAAAATGAAATTGTACTCAATTTGAAGTGGAAGAAAGAAAGATTTTGAACATTAAGAAAAAGATAAACCTTAAGAGATATGTGTGGACATTGAATCGCATAGGAAAATATGTAACTTACTAGGCCTAAAAATGTGGAATCTAGTTTTCAAATTGAAGAATATTTTTAAATTTTTTAAAATAGGAATTTGATTAATACCTGTTTCCAAAAACGAAACTGCACCTTATATGAATGGGGTCCTATGTGTACCAGTTGATGCAGCAATACATGTAAAGAGATCATATGTGCACTTGGAGAGCTGCATTCTAGAGCTACGGTCTGAAGGATATTAGTGACAAAAGCTTCAGGCACCAGGCTAGACCTTGAAGGAGGCATTGACTTATAAGACAATTAAAGCTGTTGTAAAGAGAGCTATCCAAATAATATACTGGTATGAAGGTACCCTGTGGAATGGCTTACATACTTTAAGGCTGATATATATAGGTTCTTTAAGGCTGATATATATATATATATCTATATCTATCTATATAGATATCAGCCTTAAAGAACCTATATGTATGTACATATAAGGCTGATATATGTATATATCTATATCTATCTATATATATATCAGCCTTAATGAATGTATATATGTATATACATATATATATATATACACACACACATATATATATATTTATGTAAGAGAAGTAAATTGGACAATAGGGGGAAATTTGGACTCCAGATGTCTCTGGATTCCTCTTGTGTTAATTTATGCTTGCAAAATTGAAGACTCTGCAGGTCACTGCTAGAAATATAAAGATTCATCAACTGAGTTTGGGAAACCCACTGACATCATCAACAGGACACTCATATTTATCCCTCATGTGACCAGTTAATTTTCTGTCAAGTGGGAAAGAGATGTGCCTTTTTACCGAGATAGGGTGATGCATCTTGAATCACCCTATTAGAGGTGAGAATGATTTCATTTTCAGGCCTGTTCTCAAATGACTGTTTTCAGTGAAAACTTACACGCAGGCAGTTGCACAGCATCAAACACACTGTACGTACAGAGAGGCAACACGAATTGCTTCTTGTTCCGGGTCAGTCCAGGTGCTGGAAAAGAGGTAAGCTCTGTTTTATCTTTATTTGCTCTCCCCCAGTGCACACCACATCCTGGAGTTAGCCCTTCTCATGTGTTGGAGTCCTGGGTACCTGTCCCAAGGACATTTGCCTGCTTCTGGTGTCTATGATGACAAAGCTGTGGGAGAACCAATCGACTGCATTTAAAGAGGATTAATTGAAAACAATATGTGAAGTCACAGCATTCAAGAGTTTGAGTGTCCTTGTTATACCAAGTGTTAGAGTTGGAGAAAATTTTTAAAGTGATTGTGGAAGCTCTAGCAGTGAATTAATCAGTGTATGGTTCCTTCCCCCACTGAAAGTAGTACTTGAGTGGGAAATTATTTAAAACAGGTGGAATAGAGTAGGTGTTTTCAGTCTGACTGTCATTCTGTTCAGTTTGGGGAATCTTACTGGTCCCTAAGGAAAGAGTAATCACATTCCTTGACTCATGTTGTGCTGGTAAGGGATGATATGTTCAAATTACTGGGAACATGTGTTGTATTGAATAGGTAGCAGAGGGAAGGAAGAGCTCCCTTAATTAGCATCCCACTTTCTGAAGTACATATTGGTACAAACTGGGCTGAAAATTTATGAAATAGGAAAGAAAGAACAAATAACTGAGAGGGAACTTGCTCAGCCCCTCTGTGAGTAGCTACAAGCTGCATTTCTACTGGGTTATCAATTCTTGCACCTTTTATGCGTGATCTTTGTAATAATAAAGGCCAAGATCAGTTCCTTGCAGTTGACTTAATGTATGACAAGGTGTAAAATCAAAATACAGAAGGAAAAACGGAATTTAAAATACCCTTTTATTGCTCTAAAGCAGACTGAAGTTGTATATCTTTTCTCATGTTTGCCCTTTAGCTTTTGATGCTCTTTAGATTTATGGGGAAGTGCTGAATGAAAATGATAAATGGGATATAGATACTGGAAAATGGAAATGTTGCTTGCCAGCCTGCATAATATGAGCAGCCACTCAGTCACTGGAAGACATTTCAGGTTTAAATGTACTTTCTGATGCTTCTTCTAGCCCTAGATCCTTTTTTTTCATGCCTCTTTCAGAGATACTATCCTACCATGAGATACGTGCTCTAACTAGCAAACTATAAGCTCAGTTGTGGAAATTACTTTCCATTGCTCTCCTGTAGATGTGTACTTCTCTATAGGAAAGCACTGCAGCCTAACTGGAATAAAACCTTGGAGCATGAAATTAAGGATGTCTTTGTTGCTAAATAGTCAGATCATTAACATAGAAAGGAGTCATGAGCTATACTTTTTTTGAACAAAGTTGTGTTTGTACAATTTATCCAGTAATTGGGCACTTACTACTTACCTGGTAGCTGGTTAAATGTGTGATAATGCAATATAACCTGAGAGCTGCATGGTGCAAATATCAGGACTCACATTCTTCCAGTCCTAGGTAAAGTCCCATGATGCTTTGGAGTCATGGAAATAAAAATTAGAAATTCAATTCAATCATATATCTTTCAAAAATGGAGTGCCCTAGCATGACACAGATAGCCATGGCTTTGAGTGAGGAAGTCTAGGATCAAGTCTCCTTTCTGTATGAGCCAGAGCACAGTTGCATTGAAGGTCAACCACATCTTTAAGACGTCAGGTCCGGGGGTGGATTTTTCTCATCTGTCTTGTTGAAACTGTTCCAATTTATGTCAGAACTTAAATACTCTGGGGCCAGAGAACAAATGAGAATGTACAAAACTCACTAAACTTCATACATAGGGCACTCAGATGAGGGAAAGGGAATGATAACTTGTATTCACCCTGTTTTCAAGGGATATGTCTATATACAAGGGAAAACATCCCGTAACGTCTGTGGTTGAACATTCCATAATGTCTGTCTTTAGAAGGCTGATTCTCAGTGCAGCTGTTTCTCACAATTCAAGAAGGAAGAAGTCTGCTGCTAATCTCAGACAATAAAAAAGAGATCAGTTATGTGGTATTCAGAGGATTATATCCCAAACTTCCTGTGTATTTTAGATACCAAAGGCCATGAAATGTGAGGGTGTTTGGGAAAGAAAAGGGATTATAAAAAGTTATAGTGAGTTTGTTTTTTTTTTTTCCCTTAGTGTTGAATCTCAACTAGTGCTCAGCTACTTCCACACTCCTGGAAACATGAAACGTTTCATTTTAAAATGCCATCTACAAAATATGGATATTTCCAAAACATTTTCCTTCTCCTGGAGGAAAAGAGGGCATGGAGAGTGAGGGAAATATGAAGAAATTCCACCACACCCATACCACACATCAGTTTGAATATAATTAATGGAATTATAGAATGATTTGGATTGGAAGGGACCTTAAAGATTATCTAGTTCCAACTCCTCTGTCACGGGAAAGGACACTAGACCAGATTGATCAGACCCCAATCCAACCTGGCCTTGAGCATTCCAAAGGATAGGGCATTCACAAGCTTTCTGAGCAACTTGTCCCAGTGCCTCACCACCCTTAGCAGTGTACAGATAGTAAAGGTTTTCTTCTTAAAAAAAATCCATATTGGTAAAACCAAAAAGCACAATTTTGGTGAGTAACTTACTGATAGCCTTTCCTCCTTTCCTCCCTTTCCCCACAGTTGAAGAATTGTACAAACTCACAGATAATGTTAGAAGACAGGGATGCCTGGATGCCAAACTAGACCTAAAAACAATGGCATGACTTGCAATTAGTAATTAATGGGTTCCTTTTATTTGCCTTCCGTTTTCTTTTCTGAACTTCTTTAAAAAGAACTTTTCTTTGCTGAAACCAAGTTGACCAATGGCTCTTCAGATCCCATAGAAAAAACCCCAGCACTTAATCTAATGGAGAATTTTCATTATCTCTTTCAAAATACCATGGTGATGAACACTGGGGAAATGACTATTAATCATTTGTCAGCTTCAGCAGCAATATAATTTATTTTTATCAGGCATTTAACCATATGAGGACAAGAACAGCAAAGGACAAATTTCACTGGGACAGACTGCTTAGTCTTTCACATCGTTTCTCACACAAAGTCTTGGGTTTTCACTGGTCTGACTAGCCATCACCAGTGATGGCTGTGCTGGTGTGCAAGGTGGGCTATGAGTGAGCAGTGTCAACACTGGACTAAGGATAGTGCCTGCGAAATGTGAATCTTACAGAGAGGAGGGTGGCAATGCCTCTTCTTTCCAAGGGAAGGCAGGAGGAGACTAGCTAGATGGCTGGAGGTCAATAGGGATGAATTGTTTTAACACAGTCAGCCTAGGGAGAGGACTGAACATCTTTCAAAAAAAAGGACAAAACAAGGCAATTTGCCTATCAGAGGAATCCAGGAATGAGGCCTGATGTTAGTGTGTTAATTTAGTAAATGTGAGAAAGGTGGGTGTGTGGGGGTGTCAGGTGGGAAGCAAAGATCTGAGACAAATGACCAGTTGTGTCCCATAACAGTTACCTCCATGAGCTGCAGTTCGGAGGGCTGACATGCCTACAGCTTCCCCAAATCCCTGGCTGGACCCCTTCTCCCACTGCATACACCATCTTCCTCCTTGTTCATGAGAATAACCAAGGTCCTCCCAACCTTACTACACTTGCAAATACCCCTGAGCTGGTGATATTTTCAGGATATTTTTCACTATGGAGCCACCAGAAACATCCATAAATAACAAGATTCTTGTGTGACTCGATTTTCATCAACGTTTGATCAAACCTTCATGGAGAAGTTTGGGTTAGAGATGTACTGAGTAGAATCACAGGCTCTGTACAGCCTACATAATTGTTAGGATCAGGGATTTTTGCAGCAGTAGTTCACTGAGTTCCTGAGGAGAAGGCAGTATGCTCAAACTCTTTTCCTAAGGTATTTTTTGGCCTTTTGGAGCATCAAACAGAAACATTTCTTGAAAATGGCCTTTTTGTACAGAAGTCATTATTTGATACAGGCAGAGTAGCAATTATTTTTCTGTAGAAGCCCTTACTGTTATTTCACAGGGATGGTCTTCTGTTCATGTTCCCCTGAGGGCCTGCAGAGCTCTAAGCATCTGTGTAGGGTATTTCTGAGTGGGATGCTGAATCACAGAATCACACAACCACAGAATTAACTAGGTTGGGAAAGACCTTGGAGATCATCAAGTCCAACCTATGACTTAACACCACCATATCAAGTAAACCATGGCACTGAGCGCCACATCCAGTTTTTTTTTTCAAACACCTCCAGGGATGGTGACTCCACCACCTCCCTGGGCAGACAATTCCAGTGCCCTATCACTCTTTCCGTGAAAAATCTTTTCCTAATGTCCAGCCTAAGCTTCCCCTGGTGCAGCTGTCCTCTCATCCTGTCACTTGTTACCTGGGAGAAGAGGCCAACCCCCACCTGGCTACACCCTCCTTTCAGGCAGTTGTAGAGAGTGGTAAGGTCCCCTTGAGCCTCCTTTTCTCCAGGTTAAACAACCCCAGCTCCCTCAGCTGTACTTCATATGGCTTGTGTTCCAAGCCCTTCACCAGCCTTGTTGCCCTCCTCTGGATGCGTTCCAGCATCTCAAAGTTCTTCCTAAACTGGGAGGCCCAGAACTGGACACAGCACTCAAGGTGAAGGCTCACCAGTGCCGAGTACAGGGGAAGAATGACTTCTCTGATCCTGCTGGCCACACCATTGCTGATCCAGGCCAGGATGCCATTGGCCTTCTTGGCCATGTGGGCACACAGCTGGCTCATCTTCAGTCAGCTGTCGACCAGCACCCCCAGGTCCCTTTCTACCTGGCCCTTGTCCAGCCACTCTGTCCCCAGCCTGTAGCGCTGCAGGGGGTTGTTGCAGCCAAAGTGTAGGACCTGGTGCAACACCTCATGTTTCCTGAGCAGCAGCACTGTGGCGTATTCAGAAAAAAATACGGCTCTATGAAAAGCTAAGAGGTCACCTTCTCCAGCCTCCTGCCCCAGTGTGTGTCTTGCTGTGCCGAAAACTTGCCTGGCTTCTGGACTTTCAACTTTAAAAATCTTCCCTGATGGAGACCCTGGTGTCTCCCTATACAGCCTATTCCAATGTTTAACTAGAGCTAGACATTTCTTGCCTTGCTGCAACAATGGGGTCTACCCACTCCACACAGGTATGATGGAACAGCCCATGGTCATGGCACCCAGCCCCAGGTCTCCAGTCACAGCTCCCTGACCAGCCACGGCTTGGTGATGCAGGAGAGTAAGTTGTTTAAAATGACACTTAAAAGAGTCCTCATCTGCCTCTCTGAACAAATGAGTAGTCCAAGTGAGTAGCTTAGCTGGCGTGAGCTCTGTCACTTCATTCCAGCATGGATGACTAAGGAAGGAGTATGGCAAAAGTTTAAAATATTAAAACATATTTGAACCCTAATTTAGGCATGAGCACACTGTGATTTCCAGCCTGTGAGCAGCTGCTCACATCGGGTCAAGGCACATTGGCACTATTATTAACTGTGGTCCTCCATTTCTGCGTTTGCATGGGAATGACCTGCAGGTTTTGTGACAGATGCCCTGCCTCTCGTGGGCTGAGCCCACCTCGTTGTGCATCTGACTAACACAAGGCTTACTGGTGACTGCATTACCTTTTTCCTTTTCTCAGCTGCTTGGTCTCCTTAAGCTTGATCCTCACAGCAAACCATTCCCTCATCCCAAATACTGCTAAATTTGTTTAAACCCAGACAACAAAAATCACCTTTTAAAGTAATCTATTAGTCAAAATATGATAAATTAGGTTTGAGTTCTTTTATTTCTGAATAGTTTAAATACTTATAAATTAAAATTTAAATAATTATGGCCTTCTCTGGATATTTTAAAGAAAGAGCTACCAAGTATAAGGTTGAAAATTCAATGCCTCATTTAGCATGCTGCAAAGAAAGAAAAGAAGAATATTAAAATATTTTGTATCAGAGGTTTAGAACTGAAAAGAGAGACCTAGCATTCTGATTACTAATTAAGTTCACATTTAACACAAATAAAACATGCAGGGTTGTAAGAAAGTTTGACAAAAAAAAAGCCTACAGAGATCCGTACTTTTTGTGCTATAATTATATTGGTATTTCTATATTATTATAGTCATTATCTTGCCAGTACCCAAGACAAAAAGCCACTATTAAATCCTCTGAAGCTGATAGTGGCTGCATATGTATGTCTGTATGTGTGTAAAAGTGTGAAGAGTTGTAAAAATATTGAATGGGGTTCTGAAAATAGTCCCAATTTATGCAACCACTTAGCTGCAGCTACTGCAGCATGAATTCCACCTTGTATCTGTGAGAAATTCAACATAAACTGACTTGAGAAGAACCTTACTCAAGTCATGCATGGCTACCTACCCTTCAGTTTGCAGGAATTCCACTAAGCCAAGAGCAGACAGGTGAATTACTGGCTGCAAACCCAAAGCCTGATCTAGATATTGAATCCTGCAGTTCTGTAGGGATGCTGGCTTGGCTCACGGCCCTTCACCCACTGATTGTGAGCAATGTGTCTCCTGAGAGTTTCTTCAGCATTGCTCTTGGCTGCAGGAAATGAACAACAGAGCATGAGGCTGGCAGAGCAAAGTCTGATACTGCTCAGTGTCCCTTGCTTGCAAAAGGTTTGCAGCCACGGACAAGTGAAGCCTGTGGACTGCAGAGGCAGCCCAGTCATAACCCCACTGGTTCCAACAGGGGTGTTCCAAGGTTATTTGCTTCAGCAGAGGTGAGAATGGGGTCCAGTGTAGCTTAATTCATTCTTCTTCAACCGTCTCCATCATTCTTGTTATGTTGAATTTTATTAGTGTAGAAATGTTTAATTTACTGAAGAGGATAGAAACTATTTTCAGGTGAGGCATGTAACCATTTTTAAGAATGGACTAAGAGTGATTCTTAACAAATACACTTGGATTTTTTTGAAAAGGCCCTTTTTCTATTCACATTTAGATGTGCTAAATTTCTAATGGAGAACATCATCATGTATTTAAAAGTTGCAATGACATGAATTAGGGATAAGGACTTTTTTAAACTGTAAAGTTGAATAGAATTGATCAATTATCTGAATGGAAGTTAAAGGTAACTGGAGTTTGGATATTAATTTGAAAATGGTATATATATTCTATTTTCAGGTACCTTTATGCATTCAAAGTGTGAACAAACACAGGCCAATCAAGAGGAAAAGCAGCAGCTTGGGAGGACAACTTTGTATGGTACTATATTAGCATTATGTTTTCAGAATGAGGGTGTGTGCAAACCTCTTCAGCTTTAGTTGGAGAGTTTGTGCACTTAGGCCAAGCCAGATTCCATTTACAGAGGATTCTCCACAGTAGCAGGCTTCCTTTACTGAAGTTGCAGGAGGGACTCCCCCTTTTCAAACCCACTCTGTCCATCTCTGATAAAGAAGTCAGTCAAGCTCTGCTGATCTGTGGTGAGGAGGTGATCAGGGTTACTGAGCAATTGTCTAATACTGGCTGTGGGGTTCAGGTGTCATAGGGAGACCTAGGGAGGTTCACACCCCCACACAGACACTGCAATAGCATATCATAACACCATAGAGCCATAGAATGGTTTGGATTGGAAGGAACCTAAAAGATCATCCAGTTCCAACCTCCCTGCCATGGGCGAGGGCACCTTCCACTAGGAGAGGTTTCTCAAAAGCCCTTGGATACTTCCAAGGCTAGGTTATCCACAGCTTCTCTGAACAACAGCTTCTATGCCATCTTCCCTGAAAATCAGGATAAAAAATGCTACTGCTACATCAAGCAAAGCTCTCAGGCAGGTTTCCAGATGGAACATTCTAGTTTAGGAGTTTTTCTTCCTTAGCACTCAAATTAACAATTCTTTGGTCATATGTGACTAGCAGTTGGTAAATATCTCCACTTTGAAATCCACAGTATTTGCCTTCTAATCTGGTCTCATTAATTACCTTGAAGACTCAGAACCATCCTGTCTCTATGATCAGGTAATCCTTTGTCTCACTGCCACTATGGTCTGTGCCTTCTTCACTCCTCTCTCCAACCACCTCCTGACCCAACATTTGCTTTATAAAATGCTACTGCTGGGTGGACTAGCTGCAGAGCAGTTTCTTCACTGCTACCAGAGTTCATGCCAGGCACAGCCCTGTGCACCATTTGGGGCTTCTCCTACAGCAGTTAAAGAATGTCCCCCTTGGTGACATCCATGTTGTTAATGTGTCAGCAGAAAAGCCAGATAATAGGATATTTTGGGGGATTCAAACACTCAAGAGACAGAGAAAAATGTTATTCTGGAGACTAGTCCATGGCTGTGGAGTCCATAAAAGGAAAATTAGAGTGAGAGGTGAATGCTGGGGCTTGGGTGCCTGCTGCCATGCTGGCACTCACAAAATGCATTTTCCATGTGAAGGCCTCCTGGAGGGATCTTTGTTAAAGCTATTAATAGCAGAATGGCCCTGGAAATGCTTTGTTTCACTGAGACTGTCAGTAATTTTGGTGGTAATAGCCTTTCCACCCTCCCTGCAGCCCTTGGCAGGCAGAGCCCTCCTTTTTTCCCCTCATCAGCCCCTCTGCCCTGGAAGCAGAGGGGAAGAGCCTGGGGTGATGGCAGGAGGAATGGGAGTAACAGCAGGATTTTGGGCGGGCAGCAGCAGCATCTCAATGCAAGGGGAAGAGAGGACAGAATCACAGAATCATAGAATCATAGAATCATAGAATCATAGTATCATAGTATCATAGAATCATAGAATCATAGCATATAGTGAGCTGGAAGAGATCATCAAGTCCAGCTCCTGGCCCTGCACGGGACAATTCCAAGAGTCACACCATGTGCCTGAGTGCATTGTCCAAACACTTCTTGAACTCTGTCAGGCTGCTGCAGTGACCACTTCCCTGGGGAGCCTGTTCCAGTGCCCAACCACCCTCTGGGTGAAGAACCTTTTTCTATTATCCAACCTAAACCGCCCCTGACACAGATTCAGGGCATTCTCTCAGGTCCTGTCACTGGGCACCACAGAGAAGAGATCAGTGTCTGCCCCTCCTCTTCCCCTCACATAGAAGTTGTAACTGCAATGAGGTCTCCCCTCAGTCTCCTCTTCTCCAGGCTGAACAAACTAAGTGACCTCAACAGCTCCTCATATGGCTTCCCCTCCAAATCCCTCACCATCCTTTGTATACTCTCTAATATCATATTGTCTTTTTTATACTGTGGTGCCCAAAACTGCTCACAGGCACAAGAGGGACAGAAAATGAGTACAGAGTATCCTGAGGGGAACTAGCTATGAAGACTACAGGAAGCAAAAGGGAACAGCTCAAAGGGAAAACCCTGGTGGAGAGAATATTTCATCAATTTTTGTCCAGGGAAGAAGAATTTCCCCAGCACAGAGTGAAACTAGAATGACTGTAATGAATGGCAGCTCATGTGCGTTGGCCAGCCAGGCTGACCCAGACTGTGGGGGGGTTGTGACTACTTCCCACTGGTCTCATACCCTGTCAGAGGGTGTTTCAAATGTTTGCAGCAAGGCAGTGAATTGTTAAAGGTTGCCCGGGGACTTTTCACACTCAGTTGTATGTACTACATGGAGAGGACATCTGCTTTTACCTGGCATCCTCTTTCTCAAAAGCATGACACGAGACCAATGAGTGGTGTGAGCTCCACGGTGTCTCCCTCACTATTAATGTTTCCCTCAGTACATTTACCCTTCTTAGCTCATTGCCAGTATAGCTTGCTGATTTCTGTTGGTCACTGTTTGGATTTTTTTTAGTAGTTTTGTGATAAAACCCAGACACAGGTGAAAGCTGCTGTGCAAAAAGCAGCCAAGCACAACAGGGGAAAAAACTGCATCTCTCCTCAGTGGCAGGGAGCTTCACTGTGATTCACTGTGCTGCTGCTGAGCTCACAGCTCTCTGCTGGTTTTTTTAACTGCTGCAGGCAAAAGCCAGATCAATCTGTTTTAGGTGTTTGTTTCATTGTTGTTATTCTGCGCCGTCAGTCACAAAGGCAAGGGACACTCACCCAGAGACAAACAGATGACTGCAATTTATGTTGTGCCAGATGGGGGTGTGTGATTCAACTCTGAGAGGAACTGCCAACCAGAAAGGCCATCATACATCACAGTATCTACATTTTCCATATGATTAAGGTCTGTCAGCTCTCTGCCAGGCACAAATATCCACAAGCATGACATCATTTGCATTTTGGAGCACTTTTCTGCCCAAGGAGTTACCATTTTACACCTGAGTACTCCTTGGAGACCAAAACATGTTATCGGCCTGACTGAGGCATGGAGGAAAACCCCACAGGATTTTGGCACATGTGAACTCTACCTCCTGTTCTCTCCAGGAAATCTCAGCTGACTAGGACAAATTAAAATTCTGCCATTGTTGCAGGAATTTATGAAGTAAAAATTTAACCTGTGTCTCTAAAATACCTACAAATGTTGGCAAAATATTTTTCACACCGTAATACTACAGTGTAAAAGTCAATCTGACTTCCTTTTGACACAGATATGATGGGCTTGATTTGTTCTTCACGCTGTCATTGTACAAGAGCAATCTTGCTCTTACAGAGAGTTTGCCCCTGGCTGACACTTGAGGAAGGGTGAGATATCTGTGTCCTAGGGGTTGGAGTCAATGGGCTGCCACCATCTGAATCCTGCAAAAGATGGATCCCTTTGGTATGGCCCAACACTAAAGATGTGACCTCCTTGGTAGGGACCAGTGGTAAAGTTCACCACCATTATGACCTTCCCACACCACCGTGACTCTCTGTGCCTGAGTCTTACTCCAGCAGCTCGGCAGCACAGGAAGATGACAGTGGATATGAAACAACCATGCAGCACAGCTGGCCCTAAAACAGATTTGATTTGTAGGTAGAGTTTCTGTCAAATAGGAAATACCTCCAGATCTGTTAAGATCCCAAATCTTATCCTCTCTCAATATCAATCACAAAAATTCTCTGCGTGTTTGTAGCGCTTGTATTAAACTCATTACATGTGAATTATGGAGGATTCAGTAGGTATATTTGCAATATTATTTAACATTTTTGGAGGCATTATACTATTTTTTTAGGTTCTAATTTAGTATGTTACTGCAGAAAATATAATTTTGTATTACCTAATAACCATACTTACTACAATCTTTACAATAATATACTTATTAACAATCCACCACTTTGGTGGAGTGAACCAAAATCCAGTCTGTGAGCTGCAATAAAGGTTTACAGAGGAACTTCCACTGTCTTTATGAGAGATGCATGTAAAGATGAAGTGAAGCATCTTGTCTTTGCATAATGGCTGGGGAGTAGGATCATCTCATACAATTACTGCTATCTCTGGTATGAGCATAAGTCACCCTAGGTTCCTTTCAGAGTCAATTGAGAGAAGTGGGTATTTTCAAGAAGTGATTCACTTGACCTATTTGTAGCCATCTATTTTAGGACAAAATGATCGTCCCCCATCCCCCAAGTGCCTATTTCTGTGCATTGACTGTAAAGAGCAGTGAAGGTACTAGCTGAAGGGTAAAACATTGCAGGTTTTCGCATTTGGCCAAATGAATTAGTGGATATTTAGATTTTATCTTTACTTATTCTTGGCTCAGTCCCTAATATTATAGTAATGCATAGTTTTGGGGCAATATAATCACGCCAAGGATTGCTCTTTTTCTGCCCCTTTTGTCTCTGCCTTTCATGTCTTCATTTTCTGTTTCTCTTTCCTCTCTGCTGTCTTTCTATGTCTCTTCCTTTTCCCTGCAGCAGCTTCCAGTCCTTTCTTGTTTCCTGAAATTGTGTTCAATGAAATAATTAATACAATCCCTTAAAATTTTATTAAGACTTTTAAGGCAGTATGCCAGTAGGAGTAATGGGAAGTGAGAGAGTTCACAACTCTCACAACTCCTGTGCTGGTCAGGCTTCAAGGTTATCTGATTATCTTCCCAGTCAGAGGGATGGAAATATGCATTGTAAAATAAAAGCTTAAGCTCTTCAGAACCTGGACATCACAGAACCAGAATATTGCACCAAATATGCTGCATTCAGACAAATGTATTCCAGGGAAAAGCTGCTCAGTGTGTTTGCTCAGTAATGCCAATTCCTGAAGACCACATTTCACTTGTGTTTTTACAGTTGCTATAGTTTGGGTACATTTCTTCCTTTGCCCTTTGTTGAGCTGACTGCAGTGAGCCTGGTAGTGTGAACCTTCCAGCAGGATTGGGGTTTGCAGCACCTGCGGGGTGGGGGTGGTGGCTGGAAGGTGATGGGGGCTGGGGCAGGCACTGGCAGGCTTGCATCCCAGGAGTTCAGTGAAAGCAGGGACGGCTACACCTGTCCCACCGAGTACTGGCTCCAAATTGCACTCCCAGCCCTGGGCTGTGACGCTGAGGTGAGTAGTGGAGCTCCCTAATATTTTTGGAGTGGGATCTCCTCTCTCCACTAACTCTACTCACTTCTTCAGGACGGAAGATGACTATTTCTGCCTCTGATTTTTTTCTTGCAAACATAGTGGCTTGTTGCTTTTCTCATTTCCAACAATGTTATGCAAAACCTAGCACAAAGAGATTTATAACCTCATCTTTACAAAATTCTGTTTCTTTCATGTCTATGGTTCAGTTGTTCCCAGTAGTGCCTGATTTTCTTCCTGTTAGTCATTTTTGTTTTCTTAGTCAGAAAAAAAAGCACTCAAACTTCATAAATTCAAGTCCTCTAAAATAATAAAACTCTACTATTTGTGTTGTCTTCAATGCAGAGTTATATGCATGCATTATGCATGTTGCTCTCACCTCAACAGTAAAAGAACCCAACATATTTCAGAAGAAGAAATTAAGAATACAAAGGCTGCAGCCCTTTATTACTTCTCTTTTAAGTAAAAGAAAATTAAGAAAGAGTTGCAATGTTGGTTGAAGTTTACAGTGACCCATTTCTGTTCCAGAACTTGATAGCAAAGTTAATTTTACATTTTAATTTTGCTAAATTTCTTAATTTTGGCAGATACTCAGCTTCTGGTTAGGCTCATAGATGATATGGGTTGGTCTACAGGAAACAGAGATTTCCTTGGAGTGGCTTCTTGTGTCGTGGAAAGCCAGAACTGGTATCTTCGAATAAAATCCAAAGAGAAAAAGAGAAGTTGACTCAAGACTGACAAGTTTAAATTAGCAGAATTTTCCCTTTGATAAAGTATGTATGAGTACTTTACCTATCCATTTCTTATTTGTCCCTTGAAACATCAAATCTGCCTCTCTGCCTGTCTCTCACACTTATATTTCTGTTCTACCAGAGATGAGACTTTGCTCAGTACAGAGACTCCTCAGAAGACCTTTCACACTGTTTAAAATCCAATTACCCTGAAAATTCTTCTCTTCCCAGCTATGTCTCAAGTGTTCAGGTTATGATGAAATTGCTCTGCTTGATAATAACAGGTACACTTACCTTACCAATAGAAGAAGAGCTTTTGCCTCTGTTTTATATACCTGTACATTTATACAAGTCTGATTGAACCAAAAAGTTACTGGTTTTAATATTTAATGAGCTGTATTTTTTTAATATAAATAACAGTGAACAGAAGAGGACAGGAGAAGATAGGAAAGAAAAGGAGAAAAAATAATTTTGAAACATAAAATATTTAAGAATTGCTGGCAGCTGTGGACAGGGAGGAAGCTACCACAGACGGTAGCACAGTGCTTCTGTGACTTATTCTCAGACTTCCTCAAAGAAGTTGTTTATTTAGGAACTTAGTGGTTGTACTAATTTTAGAACAACTCAGAGTCTTGATTTTAATACCAATGGCAATAAATTCAGTGTTTCTTGTTCATGTCTCTATAATTTTTTTGATGTGATTTCACATTTTTCTCTTCCATTTTCAAATCTTGTCTGCATTAAGTCATTTTAATGCTTTTGTGGTAAGTAAAAATTAATTTCTGCTATATGATGAACTGAAGGGGGTAGCACTCTAATGCCATGCACTTTTTCTTAGTTTTCACCTGCAAGGAGTTCAAGGTGCTTCTTAAAATCTAGGGAAGTGTTTGGCATTTGAGGTAGTATGGATGTTTTCAATGTTAACCTGCTTCTTTCTGCTGCAACGCATTTGCTTTGTGTTGCATTTGTGTCCAATCAACAAAGCAATTCCTCTTTAACATTTTCGACCCCTTGTTCATGTTGAGTCATGTAAAGCATTAAACTGCTGTCAGGGGATGGAAAATATCACACTTGAAGACAAACCATGTGCATGAGGGAAAAACCATGCCATCAGTTTGAGATTATACAGCAGGCATACATTTTACTTCATGGTAAAAACAGGATGAGATATTTTGCAGAAACTTTGCATTGTGCACAGATCAGTACTAAAAATAGTTTGATCCCACTATATTAGCACTTTCACCTCTCTGGAATCAAATTCTCATTGTTTTGCAGAAGCATCTGTGGTTTAGCTTTAGCTGAATCTTATTACTGAAGAATGAAGTGAAAAACTGACTTTATAGAAAACTGTACCAGTGACCTTAACTACAGAACTCACTCTCTTTACAAACCAGGCACTTGGCTGCACCACTGCAGTGAGAGCTAAGATTTACTTTGTCTTTTTAAAAGAAATAGTCTAAAAATAGTTGGTCTTAATAGCAAAATGTTCAATTATTTCAGGATTTTAATGGTACTTTTCTGTAAAAATACTTGGCATATTTGTTTATCTATCTAAAAAGACAAGTTTTTTTAAACATTATTCCCCTAGCAGCAAACATTGGTAGATAGAATTTATTTCTGCATTGCTACAAGCAGTAAAATTTCAGTTATGTCAGTATGTACCTTGCTTGTGGATTTATTTTCTTGTAAAAGATTTTGAGATTGATGCACCCAGAGCTGGATTCAAAGAAATCCTGAGGATTTCTTCGAGGTGCTGAACACCTCAGCCTGTATCAGCATGGATGAAAGCTATTGGATTTGGCCCACACTGCTCTCAATTCCCTACTGAAACCATTCTTTGTTCAAGCTTATTCACATTACAAATATTTGCTTGGTAATTACTTGCAAATCACCTTGAAAAGTTTAGAATGAAACATGCTGCAAAAGTGAAATACTGATGTTATGGCAAGCACATTGCAACCCCCCCTAGGTGTGTGACTCCCTCCCTTTTTTGGACCTTTTTGCATAAAATATATTGATATGAAAGAGAACTTGAGAATCCATTAGGAGTCTTCCATAGAGAAAAGGATTGGTCTTTTTCTGATATTTTCCTTTTTTGTTTGTTCATCTCCTCCCACTTCCCTTCTGCAGAACAATTTAGCAAGGTTCCAACTCAGATTCTGAAGCTGAAATTACACATATAGATATGTATTTGTTTCTAGTTATGGCACCATTACAAAATACATTTATTTAATAACTCTTAGTGCAAAACTTCCCTATTAGTATTCACACTAATCTCTGCACAGAAACATTCCTCTGGGAACAGACTGTCTGTTTTGCAAAGGGCACATGAAGCTGTGGAATAGGAAATTGTGGTATCCTGATGCTGAGTAACATCAGCAAGAGCAACAGTGCTGAGTAGCAGAAGCACTCATATTTGAAAGTTGCATTCCTTCACCAAAACAAAGTGACAGGAACTAGTCTGACAGGAAAATAATTTAACTTTATATTTGCCTGTAGCCTTGTTCTAAGGAGCCAAGTGAAAGTGAAGAATGAGGTTAAGAGATCAATTAAATCTTCAAAGATGAAAGGTACAAGAGAGGAATGGAAGGAACAGAAAAGTGGATTCCGATTTGGTGCTAAAACTTAAGTCACCATATTTTTCAACGCTTTCAAATATTTCTCTAGAATATTAGGAATGTTTTCACACAAGTATCCACAAACATCAGCAGGTTAGATAGCTGAACATCTGGAAAGGGTTCTGAACACTATTAAGTACATAAAACTGCTATGCACTACTAGGCAGACAGACTGAAGTTCATGTTGAAGATACATGTGATGAAAGAGGCTAGGACAGTCATCGTAAGGAATGATGTACATTACATTTTACTGCTTGAAGAAGTTGCTTTCACAACAAGATCATTTTCCATCCCTTGGTGAAATAGAGTAGATTTTATTACAGTAGATTTTATCTAGATACTCAATAGGATCTTTCATTTGGACAGCATTTTGGCTGACTCAGTGCTCGTGAATAATATCCTGTAGGTAGATATGGTAGATAAATTTTATTTGCTCAGGCAGTATCTTAATAGTTTCTTACCATCTACATCTATAGGTATAAGCACGTTCTTTCTCTCCCTCTCCTGTTGTTGAAACTATACAAAAGTAAAACCTCTTCATTCCTTTTTGGGCTTCATGGGAGTAAGTCTTTACAGACAATTAAAGAATTCAAAGCAGCTTCCAAGAGGAACTCTTCCCACTCCTTATATGATACAAAGTTTCACTTTTCAACAAGTCTGGGTAAAACGTTGTGGGATTTCCTGTCATTTAGATAAAATAGAAAAAGGTAATCTAATCAGACAAGATGTCAGTGTGAATTAATCTTAGACCAGTTGCTAAGGTACATTGGTGGCAATGATTTACATTTTGGAACTTTAAATTGGAAAACATCTGGTGGAAGGTGTCAGTTTGTGAAGTGACGAAATGTAACAAAAGCGTGTAATGTTTGTGGAAAGGACCAGCTTGCTCAGAGAAGACAAAAGAAGCTGCAGTATGTGCCATGTGCACTGGCTTGGCCTCCTTTGGCAGAACCCACTGTCCTGCTCCCAGCCACGTACTGGTGAGCTGCTACAGAAAGCCCTCCTTACACAAGCTCTGCTGCAGGCTGGTCACCTCCCAGATGCTGTGCAGCACTGCTTGCCTTGGAAAACTGCTCCAACAGATCAGGTTCACACCTAGTCAAACCTGGTCAGTGCTTTGTGATTATCCTGATTTTCCAGGACTTGCCTGATAACTCCTTGCTTTTGCTTCCAGGGCTGCTAAACGCTTTCCTGGTGCTGCTGAGAACCACAGGGCTGCTTAGAGTGTGCTGTGTGAGAGACCACCAAAGGGAATTTCTACAAGCAAGCCAGAGTACTGGGAGAGGCATGAGGGGCACTCTACCTCATGGGCATCAACTGCCTCTCTTCAGGAGAAAAGGCAGTCCTAGCAGACAGCTCAGGAAATCTGAGAGTCCTGGTTTAATTCAGTCTCTGTCTGGAACATAAAAAGCTCTTAAAGCTCTTTGCATTTTGGATCCTCATGTTGTATGAAGAGTGGACAGAGCTCCTTCAGAAGTATGGAAAACATATCTATATGAACCCCTGCTATGATACAGAGGGTGCTTGAAAGCAAATTTGATTTAATTTTGTATGTATGTACCATTGCATTTACTTTGGATTAGACTTGCTGATGATACTGGTATCCTTACAAAAAAACTGCTTATAGCAGGAAGTATCTCTGGGATACATATGTTTGCAAGAGTGGAAACAAACTGGTTTTCTGTAGGGAGCTGCTCTATAAATAGTGGCCTGACCAAGCTGCAAAGACAGCTGGGGTGAGGTAGCTCTAGACCATATAAAATGCCCATCAGCATCTTCCTGTTTTAGTGTTTTAAATTAATTTGGATAGGGTTTATAGGTAACTCTGAGGCAGAACTTATGCCACCTCTGCTACCTGGTGTCCTCAGGGTAAAATACTCAGAACACAGAAGAGATGCTGATCAAGAAGAGGTTCAGTTTACCTCATCCAGTGCTGAATTCAGTAAATCTGCCTCTCTTTGCAAGGGGAATGGAAATAAGAGATTTTGAGTGCTGTGCTACAGCTTTTCTTTTGCAGTTTATAAATTTTTGGGTCTGAATGTTTAGCCAGCTGAGTGTTCATTCTAGACAATTAGTTAAAATTGTATGCCATCACTTCTCCCTGAGATTTGCACTGTTATTTGGGCATTCTTATTTTTCTCACTTCATCAGTGGTTTCCTTCACCTCTTTTTTCTTTTTTTTTTTTGGTGTGTGAAATAGTGATGATGTCATTATAACATAGCTCTTTCCACAGCCCCAACATCTAGTTTTGATCCTATTTTGGCAAGTTAGTATAGTGAAATCCCTGAATTTACAAATGGATCTGACACTGTCCATTCATGTTTCAAGCCAATTGACCCTGAACAAAGTTGGCTTGAAGTGAGATTAGGCAACAAGGAATTCCTCATTCTGCTATTGATCTGCTATGTAGTGTGAGTCTTGTGGTATGTCACCAGTGCTTTGCTTGCTTTTCTCATCCACGAGAACAAAAGTCCTAAAAGTGTTCTGAGGGTCACAGATTAAAGACATTTTATGAGTATTAAGACTTCTGCTTTCATTACACAATATCTCATCTTGCAGTGTAAAATAGATTCATTACTGCTTCAGTAATACCTCTTGTAACAGGATGGACTCAAACATAACCTGATGACTAGAACAACAACTTAGACCAATGTGAATTTGCTGCACCTTGCACATAAACTATATTTCTGAGTAGTTGAAATATAGAATTGATTTGTTCTTTGAGCCAGCTGTAATTGAACAGATCATTAATGACGAATGGCAGAATGCCCCAGCCATCCTTCCAGGCATGACTCCAGATGGAAGTCATTGGATAAAGAACAGGAAGGTTTGGCAGAACTTGAAAAAAGAATAAATTCGCTACACATCATTCATTTTGCCTGACTGCAATAAAGTAATTGTAACACAATGTTGTCACAGGATAACAGTCTCCTGCTGCTTTAGAAATGCTTTGCAAAACAGATGTTTACTTTCTCTGTGGGAGACATTGATCCCGTGACAACAATCTTTTCTATTAAAGGAAAATTAAGTACTTATAGGTTCAGCAGTACTATAAAAAAGATTATTATAAAAAGCCATATAATGGTATAGCTGAAATGATACGAACTATATATGCGATATATGTGATATGTGCAACTAATGCCTAAGTGGGATTAGTTCAAATACTTTCAGCAGATTTGCAACCAACATTTTCTCACCAAAGGCAGATAGGACAATGCAACGCACTATGATGAAGTTGTTTTTGTTATTTTAATCTTCCAAGGCTGTGTGAGCTACAGAAAAACAGCATTTGTGAATAAAAATAATATCAAAACTATAGCATATAATGTCTGATGAGAAATGCATAGTTAATAACGAATAAATAAAATAATGAATAATCACCAATAAACTAACAGACTGTAAATAATGGAAATTAAAGACCATGCATTTTCTGTCAGGACTGAACTCAGTACTGTGAATTTTGCTCATTAGCACTAAGATAAAAATATGAAAATATATAGAAAATGAGAAAACACTTGCGATTTTCAAAATATTTTCCTTAGAATCACAGAGTCACAATATCATTTAGGTTGGAAAAAACCTCTAAGATCATCAAGTCCAACCTTTGTCAACTAGACCACAGCACTAAGTGCCACATCCAGTTTTTTTTTGAACACTTCCAGTGATGGTGAATCCATCAGCTCCCTGGGCAGCCCAATCCAATGCTTAACTACCCTTTCTGTGAAAAAAATTCTTCCTGATGTCCAGCCTGGATCTCCACTGGCACAGCTTTAGGCTATGTCCTCTTGTCCTATCACTTGTTACCTGGGAGAAGAGGCTGACCTCCACCTGGCTACACCCTCCTTTCAGGTGTAGAGAGTGGTAAGGTCCCTCCAAGCCTCCTTTTCTCCAGGCTAAACACCCCCAGCTCCCTCAGCTGCTCCTCACAGGACTTGTGCTCCAGACCCTTCCCCAGCTCCGTTGCCCTTCTCTGGACATGCTCCAGCCCCTCAGTGTCTTCCTTGCAGTGAGGGGCCCAGAACTGAACACAGGATTGGAGCTGTGGCCTCAGCAGTGCCGAGTACAGGGGGACGGTCACTGCCCTGGTCCTGCTGGCCACACCATTGCTGATCCAGGCCAGGATGCCATTGGCCTTCTTGGCCACCTGGGCACAGCTGGATCATGTTCAGCCAGCTGTCTAATGAGAAGAGTACTTACGCATTAGAAATTGCAAAAGAATTAAAAGTACTCAATTTTTTTTCTGAAGTGTCTGCAATACATGTGGGACACACACGTTGCACTCTGTTGTAGTATGACACTCTTTTAGTGAACCTTATCCATTTTACAGACATTCTGCTATTCTTCCAATAATGTGCCAGCTACACTTTTGGGCTAATGAGACTTGTATAAAAGAAGAACTTTTCTTCTCTTATATGCTGTAAATGCCCATGTCTATGGGCTCTCAAAAGCATTTGACTGCCAGATGAAGCAATCCCTGTGGTATTTAGCTTTTGCCAAGGTTGTGTCTGAATCAGGAGAAATAAAATAGGAATAATTAGCTATGGACTGAATGACTTGCTCACCAGACTCACCTTCAGGATCTGCACCATCTTGGATGTTCTGCTGTCCATTTCTATTTAGCTCGAGACAACTTATGATGGTGTTTGGTAGTTTTCCAGCTCGTTCCTCTGTCTGGTTCTGTGCACTTCACATCAGGAATCCCAAACAGAGTTGCAGTATGCAGACTACTGATACCTTTAGTAACTGGATCGGGCAGGTATGAGGCTTACTTTCACAAGCTTTAGAGGTTGTATCTAATCAGACTAGCCAATGAACAGTGACACTGTGTCTGGGTTTACTCAAAGCTCTGCTTCAGCTGAAGAAAAGAATACTTGAAGAACCTAATGGCATTTTTTGCTGAGTTGTGAACTTCACTATCTAGATGTTGAATGAAAATGTCTTTTACATTCTTGAAAAAAGTTTAGTTTGGTTTGGTTTGGTTTGGTTATAATAGTCCTGACCTCAGGAAGTCACTGAGGCAAAGAATTTTCCTTTCCACTTTAGGATCACTATATTATAGAAATAAAAGGAATATGGCCAGGAGAAAAATGAGGAAAGTAATTTTTAAAGCTGCAAGGGTAACTCAAAAGCACTGTCAAATGCTACCAATAAGTTGCATTGGGAAGTGCGACTTTAAACTTCAAGAAAAAGAGGAAACTGAAGACCTAAAAAGCGTCATTTTTGTCATGTTGAAACCCTTTTCCTGAGTGCTGAATAAAATGCAAATTGCCTCCAAGTAAGTTGCTTACCCTACAGCTTAAGTGCTGCACATGGAACCAGTTGACACTTTGGTATTTTAGCAGTTTAGAACTTATAAATATGTATTTGCATTTTCCATGCTAAACTATGTGGATCTTACCCAGTTGTCACTGTCACTGCATCAGCCAGGAAACCAGTGGTAGTTTGCTTCAGTGAGGACTGTATGAAATGGTCTATGAGAGGGAAGTAAATTCAATGGAAAATAGAGCATGTGAAGAACTTTAACATCTTAGCACAGAGTACACTGTGCTACAGATGATGTTTAGCACCAAAGGGCACCTTCCAGACCTCTTAATTCCTGAGTCCCCTCAATGGCAGGAGCTTGGCCTGAGGGCCAGCAAGGGCTTGTTCAGCGGGTCTCAAAGAATCTGTGAAAATGAGGATTTCTTTGGAGGGAAGAAGGAAAAAGGCAGAGTGATTGTTTCACCTGCCTACACTCAGATAATGACAAATATTGTTAATCACCTAAGGAGGAAACACAGAGGAGGACAATAGATCTGGAGGTTCATGTGTGATTGACTTGCATGTCAAGTCATGTCTGATTCATGTCCTAGGGCTGCCGAGGGCATCACCAGGACTGCAAAAAGAAATTCTGTGCATCCCAAGTGTAGTACTTCACATGGCAACAGAAGGTAGTATGGAACACTCTGGCTTTGGTACACATCCTTTCAAGTCACAGGGTTCAACCATCAGACTTCCTATATATTTCTATTAAAAAAAAAAAGACATTGTGTGAGTCAAGAGAATCAGGGATGACAACACTGAAAGCAATGTCCTGGCAGGGGTTGTTGTGCCCCAATTAAAAGCAGCATGTCTAGCCATAGACCTATGACCCCTGTGAGAGCAGACACCGGCTTGTGCTGCTTGGGGCCATGCTCAAAAGCTCCTTCATACCTGTGGAAATCTCCCTAGTTTCCTCAGTGAGTTCTTGTTTAGGCTGCATTCAGACATTTCAAAGGATAAGGTTGTAAAATATGTCATAATTAAGCGAAAAGGTAGAGTGAAAACTTAATCTTAAAATCATTGCCTTTTAAAATAAGTTTTGTTTGAACAAAGGGAAAGTAATGACAAGCTGTCTTCCTTGATGGTAGGACGAACCACTTCAGCTGAGATCACATTTCCTTGGAGCATTTTTGCTGAGAAGAACCACATGGGGTTATCACTAATGGCATGAATCTCTCAAGGTGTCTTTAAACCGGCAGCATGGGTAGGGAAAGTTGGGAAGGGGACACCTTGCATATCATCCGGGATCGAAGCTCCTCTGCTTTGGGTCCTCTAATCCAGTCCTTTCTCCTCTTGCCAGGCCTGTAGAAGGGGGAATGAATTTAGTTCCTTTGCTGTTTTGGACATGACCTACAGTGTTAACGGGAGCAGTGCTTGCACAAAGACCACAACTTTTGCTTCTGAAAGCTGCTAGCCGGCATCCTGCCTTCCCACTTTTTAAAACGATTTATTTCCGAAGCTTCAGCTTCCCTGATGTAATTTCAAAAGTTCGCTGGCGGGGAGGGCTGGCAGGGAGCGCGGACCGGCTTCCCCGGCCGCTGGAGCTGCCAGGGAGCTGTCCAGCACCGCGGCGGGACTGGCGGCGGGGCCGGGGCGGCAGCACCCGGAGGGCCCCGGGATGGTCCCCGGTACCCCCGCGGGCACCGCCGCTCCCCGCGGAGCCGTGCGGCGGGAGTACCGGGCCGCCTCCCCGCTTCCCCTTAGCCCCTCTCCAGAGCGCCGGGCGCAGAGCGGAGCGCCCTTCCCGCCCTCCCGGCAGCCGGCAGCGGCGGGGGCGCGGGCTGCGC
>VXAD01006267.1:0-28073 GCA_013399195.1 Dicrurus megarhynchus | reverse complement strand
CGGGTCCCTGTCGGGGAGGAGGCGGCGGTGCCCGCGCCCCCGTCCCAGCTGGTCCCGCGGGGCCGCTGGAGCCCGCTGCCTGTCCGTGCCCGCGCCGGCTGCCGGCTGCCAGCCCCGCAAACCTGCGGGAGTACAGCTCCCGGCAGCCCGGTCGGGAGTCACGCTTAGGCGCAGATGCCGCTTTGGCTGGGTTTATCATTTCTGCCTGGTCCCTTTCTGAATGAAAACAAAGTCATAAAGTGCTTATCACTAGTGGTAGCAACATTTTTTTTTTTTTTTAAATATATAAAAAGTTACATCTGTGTGATGCGTGGCGTGAACATTGTTCCTTCAACATCGAGGGGATGTGAACTTCTTACATTTGTAGGGCTTCTTTGTACTGAATAGCATAAAACAAAGTTCCGGCTATGTGTTCGGAAATATTTCAGCAACAGATTTCCCCGTGCCTCCTGGATGCGCAGACATTCCTGACAGATCAGTTTCTTTAAAGTGGTCTTTGAAATCCACGACTTACTGATTGTCCGGATAGCTACACCTATAGCTGAGAGTCAGTGACCCATTGTCTGTATGCTGTTAAAATCAGGAGTGAATTCGGGTAGAGCCCATGAGATACGCTGGTATAATTTTGTGAGACTGAAATCAGTGTCTCAGGAGTTCTCGTAGATCAGTGTAAAATAGAAGGTTTTTCTCCAGCCTTTCTGTTATGACTGTGCTGTGCTCCTGTACATACAACTGTGATCATCACTAAAATTTCCTCCTAAAGTTTCAGCTGCAACTGAATGCTTGTTTGGTCTCTGAAATACTTTAATGTATTAAGGCATAAAACATTACTTGCAACAAGTAGTCTTAATCTGCAGGACAGCTGTATCTGCTATTGTGGCATCAGATCATCTTTTTTCATATTGTTAGATAGCTCTGGAAATTCCTTATGAGTCTCATCACCATCACCTCTCAGTTTGCATTGGTTTTAATATACTCTTTTCTTTTTGGAGTTTAAGTGCTGGACAGGAGTAGACAAGCTGTTTAATGGGAGAAGTTAGTGCATTAAATAGCTAATAGTCATCCAGTTGCAGTTAAGACTTTTCTTTCCCATTGATTTTTTCCCTCTCCACTGGGAATGTGGTCTTGTAATGCTGATATTAATAGATGATATTTCAGGTGACCTGTCTTGTTTTAGTATATTAAAAAAAAAGAAAAAGTAAAGAAGCTATTTAATTTGATAGTAATGCAATTGTATAATTAGAGCATGTGTTACCGAAAATATTTGAAGTATTCAGAAGTAGTTCAGTGCAGTATTTTGAGATAACCTTAGTATTTGTTTTCCAAGCTTTGACTGTTACCTCCTGTATTATGTTGCTGTAGAAGACAGTTACAGTTTTACAGATCAGTTGTTGAATTCATTTTCAAAATAAACACATTCCTTGAATTAAGACATGAGTAAAACTCTGATAGATCCAAGTCCCCTTTCCTCCTTGCTCTCAGAGCAATTTTGTTTAAGAATGCAGAAATTTAATCTAACTTGGTTTTGATGTCCCAAACAACAGCTTTTGTGGTTTCCACGGGAGGTAATTATAGCAACCCTCATTGCTGAAAAAATAGGTTATTTTAAAATTTTAATGTGATACACATTACTTAAAATTTCCCCTTTTATCTTTGCATCGTAACTACAGCTTCACTCCCATCTTACACATTTTGGCATAAATTAATGTCATTAAGTCAAAGAAGGCTTGTTGTCCTAGTCCTGGTTTAAGAAAAGAACCAGGTCGCCTGCCTTTTCATTTTCCACTCAGAGAAACCACTGTTCAGATGCTTTGTTACTTGGTGCTTTCTTACTGAGTTCTGCGATACTGAGTATATGCCTTCATGCAACAAGTCAAGTTGCCATATGTCTAACACTTTGGATCTGATTATTTTTTCACATCTACTGATATAAATCAGGAATAACTTTAATTAGAAGTAAAAAACCCCACTTTGCCTATAAATTTGATTTACTAGGACTCATTTATGTTGTTGGTTAAATTAGAAGGCAAGTCTGAAAGGAGCACTGCCAGATGTTCTTTCTAAACAAAAAGCTCTAATAGTTTTTTATAGATGTTGATAGATCTTCATTCCATAATACTGTAGATAGGAGTCTGTTAAGTATATAAACATATTTATGTACATAAAAATGTATATACTATATATCTAGCCTGCAAGGTTTAATGTTTTCTCTTCAAACATGAATGCAGCAGTTATTTGTCCTCATCCCAACTTTCAAAGTTGAAGGATGCTATAGGTTCCTGATGTTTATACTTAGCCGTAGTTTTTTGTGCTTTCTTTCACCAATGACTAGGATTGAAGTACTCAGTAAAATGTTATTTTGTGTTTTCAGGGAAGAAAAATTCTGTGTGTCTATTTAATACTACTGTACCATGCAGAGAGTTCTCAATGGTAGCAGGAGCTACTGAGAGCTGCTCTGGGCATGTGGAGAGCCTTGAATAGAGCAGGAAGGAGCATCCAAAGGGCAAAAGAGGGGTGGACACCCAAGAGGGGTGTCCATAGGGCAGAGCAGCAAGAAGGCTGTGCAAACAGGCTGTGTCTTACGAGTGGTAGTGCAAAAATGTATTTGAAATGTATCTTCTATGCAACGCGTTCATGAGTACAGATGTACTGTCAATTGTGAGAGATTCTGTAGAATGAAATGCAGTAAGGAAGTATTTGAGATATATTACACTAAAATATAGCAACAATAAGTTACTGAATTTTTTATCACTTGTACTTTTGGTCTCAATTTTAGCTAAGTGTGACTTTGCACAAACATTACTTTTTGTGGAGCTGTGGGAAAATATCAAAAAGTGAACCTTACTGTGTTGCAGCATTCAATCCACCCCATTCTCCTTTCTCCCAGACAACAGCTTCTAGCACTTTCCAGCACGCATGATTTTCCAACTTTTCTGTTATACTGATTATTGGAGATTTTTCCCTGCAGTAGTTATACTAGAGGAGGTAGGGACCTGATCCTCAGTCAGCTTGGGTTCATTTTGTGTTCCTGTGGGTTTGTAAATGTTTCCCAGCATGCCTGGATGGGTGAAGGATTGCTTCATCTGGAACGTGCTCGCTGCAAACCCTCTCTTTTTTGAGAATCAGAACTAGGAGGATGATAGGACTCACCTCCCACCAAAACAGCTGTGTATTTTGGGGAAAAGTGTGTGGTGATGAGACCTCCATCCATATCCTACTGTTGGCATTCGTGAGTAGGCTGTGCTGGGGAAGGTTAGGGAAGCAGGGTGCACCGGGCAGGAAGGCAGAGCAGCAACAATACAAGGAGAGGCAGCTCTTTTGTCACAGCTGCACTCAGCACACAGTGCACGTACTGAACATCTCATCAAGTTGCTGCCCTGCTGCCTCCCCAGTACCAGTTTGCTGTGTAGCCAGGTGCACTGACATCAGGAGGGTGGAGGCACAGCCCGGTGCCGCAGCCTGTAGGGTCGGGGGGCCGTGCTCAGCACCTGAGTGTGAAGGTGATGGTTGGTGGGACCAAACTTAGCTGCCCAGTGCAACTCTTGTGACTCCTTCAGCTCACGAGATCCTGGCAACAGAGCTCCCTGCATATTGCCCCAGGACTGTCTCTGCCCTCTCACAGCTTTTGATCCCTGTGATGTTCCCACAAAGCTGAGTAATTGTGAAGGCAGCTCCTATCCATTCTAACATGTTCCTAAGTCATGTTCCTGACAGAACACAGATGTCCCTCTGTCCTCCTTCATCTGAACCGCTGTCAAATGGTCTTTGGTTATGCACTCTGATCAGAGAAATCTGGAGCCAGATCCAGCTGCTCTCAAAACAAGCAGTTGCCCTTGTCACCGGGCTCGGTTCAGTGTACTGGAGATAAATAATAAAATGTTGGGAACTTAATAGGGACATTGATTTATGACCTTGTTTTTAAGAAATAACTCAGTATATGCACATCACAAGCAAATTTAATGATACATTCTCCTTTTGATTCCAGCTTTGTTATTGTGTTCCATTTTAAAGGATGAATTTTACACCCACAAAGACATAAATTTTGATGAATTACAAGTTGAGAACACGATACTATATGCTATATATTATCAAAATAATATTTTCTGCCTTTAAGAGCTCTGCTATATGGGAATGGTGTCCTAGCACCAGTTGACTTAGCTTGATTCTTTAAAAGTGCAATTTAGTATGTTACTGAATTCTAGTTCCTTGCAGCAATTTTCACATTTGCTCCAGTTCTGTCTTGACTTGTGTCCAATACCAGGCTGAAAATAGAATCAAAATCAGAAAAACATAATTTGTCACTGATTTGAAAAGTCAAATACTCTGCTCCCATCTCAGAGGCACAGACTATCCCTCAAGGAGCTGAGAGTGACTGGGCGTGCATTCAGAGGAGACTGTGTACCCCTAATCACTGCACTGATCTTTCTGGAACACAAGTTACAGCATTAAACTGACTAACACTTCCGTTTGATTTTCTCTGAATGGCCTATGTAACGTGTTGCTTATGAAATTGTTAAATGAAAATCACTTCTGTTGTACTTTTCTGTTCATTTAGAATTATTTCTGCTATTCTTTAAGGGCCCAGTTGAAAACACATTAAAGTAAGAACACTTTTTTCCTGTTTAATTCAGGAAGCTGCTACTGGCTGCCACCAAATAGTTTGAATTTAAGAACTGTCTGTTTGAATACAGCCCTTTCCCTGACAGTGGAAGAAAAGTGAACATAAAGGCAGTCATTTATGTTAGTGTGTAGTCTATTACTTATGTCACAGAACTACTGTAACTTCGAATTGCTTAATTGCAAGTGAATCCTCCAGTGAGCGGAGGTGGGGTTTTGGCACAGAAGTAGCAGTGTAGCAGCTTATATCAAATGTGGCTCCATCATAAACCTCTGCCACTTAGTCTCCATGAATACTACTCCTTTTACTAGCCTTTTACTTCTGCTCCTTTAACAAGTTGCTGCCACTAGCAGGAGAGGTAGCCAACTGATTTTTGCGTAAGATTTTGGAAAAAATTTGCACCAGTATTCTGAGCTCCTAAAGACTTACATTAACACATCGAGTATAGCTAAGCCCTGCTGTTGTAGAAATGACTTCTGCCTGTCCTTCTGAATGAAATAAGGTAATGTCAAGTGATACCCATATCAGTGCTGTGAGGAGCTTATTCACTTAGTAGCCCAAGCTGGATGAGCTTTACATGAGTAACATCCTTCTCAAGAATGTGGGTGTGAAGCATGAAAATGGTGAAGAAAGGCACATTCTATGAGAATCTTTTAATTCCTAATTTCAGCAGGCAAACAGAATGAGTTTTTTTTGAAAGTATAATAAAACCAGACTTTTGCCAAGTATCTTTCAACTTAACAGAGACAAAAGTCATTTATACAGAAGGTCACACAAGCAGTCTGTAGTCAATCAATCTGTTATTTCATAGCCTGGAATAGAGCTGTGATGTCTTAAACAGGAACATTCTGGAAAATGTCATCAATATGAGCATCACAGTGGGTTTTGGTTGTTTTTCTTGTTCAGTAGTTTAACATCTGATGCAAAGAAAATTTAGCCTCAGCAAATAAAATATTAAAAAAAAAATCTGTACCTGAGGGCCTGCAGCATTATATTGACCTTGATGAAATTTTATTGAGTGTGAGTTTGAGTATTTGACATCTAACACTTAGACCAATCATAGTAGTACTGGCTTTCTTAATGTTTGTGCAGCTCCAGGCAGAATCTTAACTTCCCTGCAGTGCTTGGAGAAAACGTGTCTTGGAAACATTCACACGTTGCAGACATGTTTGCTGCCTGGAAGCAGCGAGCATATCCCTGCTGGGGAATAGGCTTGCCCACGGGCAGATCTGACCCGCTGGCTGACAGAGCAGAGCATGGCAGCACCAGTGGTAATCCCACAAAATTGATCTAAATTGCCTCGCATGTCTCTGCCTCTCCCCTGGCCAAAGTGTGCAGGTGCAAATAGAAGAAGACGTAAGGGAGACGAGAATGTCATGATCATTAATACATGCCCCTACGGAAGCAGTGAGCCCTCGCGGCTACATCAAAATGAGCATCGATGTCCTTCATTTGAAACTGTTTGAGCAGAGCCAGTTACCACCTCACAGCAGTTGGTTGTACTCTGATAAAATGCATAATGTTAATACAGAGGAAAGCCTTCTCTTTCCTTCTATCTCTTGTGCTAGTGTTAAAGGCTGCTGTGAAGTGCTTTGAGTAAAAGAAATTGTTTTGTCTTGTATCCAGATTCTTTCTACGCATGTCTGTTCGCCAACTCTCAAACTAAGTTTCAAAATTAAGACGAAAAACATCTGTGGTTTCTCCATAGGTTTTGAAGGGATAAATACCTATGCAGAGCTGCATATGAAATTAGGTCCAGTTACACTGGGGAGATTGGTTCTTCTATCTCAGCAGAAAAAATTCCCTGAAAAGGACTGACATACAAAGCTTTTCATTTCCTATCAGTCTGCTGGAGTAGCACTGATGATTTTATGTCGTAGATATCAGTTGCATTAGAAGATGAACAGGTAGCATTAGCAATAGATCATGTATTATATTCTTACCTACTGAACACATTCTCTCTGCAGCACAGAACAGATCTTCTGTCCATTCCAGACCAGGCTGAAATTCAGAGATTAACAAAGTGATCCCAGCTGGTGTTATAAGGGATAGCACCCTGAGATATTTATCCTTCACTGTCAAGGAGTTAGACTAGATGATCTAATAGGCAATTTCCCTCCGTAATGTCTGTGATTCTTCTAGCTGAAAGGCAGCTGGGGATGCAGAACTTATAATTTCTGATTATTATTTAGCTCTGCTTTATTTCTTCACAGTGTTTGCATTGTTGCCATGAAATAGTATTGGGTAAAATTCTTAATCTCAATGTTATTTATTAAATTAAGGCACAAATATTTCTCTGTGAAGAGGACCCCAGTGTGTACGAACTGAGGAGCAGAATGGTCTCAGGTTTATCTGCCAGTGGCACTGAGCTCAGGGACTGCACCCTCGCACGGTCCCATCTGGATCGTCGTGAGCTGTTGCAGGCAGCTTGTTTTGCCTCCAGCTGTCAGTCATCCTGCCCTGGATCCCCAAACAGTCCACTCCTGGGGATTATGCGTCTTCCTCTCTTGAAACCGAATCTGCTGCTAGCCGTGGAGGTCTGCAAGCAGGGGGTGCTTTCATCTAAAGTACAAAAACATCTGGAATTGGGAAGTTGGTCTTCATGAAGAAAATATGTTTTTAGCTCATATAGAAGCAGTTAATAAATGAGTGCACCTCAAAATGTTCAGAAGCTAGGGAGCAAAACTATGTTTTTTTCCTGATTGTATTATCAAAAGCACTATTAAACCCCTAAAAATTATTTTTTAAAAATTTCAGATGATTGCTTATGTTGTGACTCTGCTTCTGCATTTCTGATTTCCGTTTCTTCCCTTTCATTCCATTCTTCAGCTACTGGGAATGGGACAGGGGGGGATGCTGGCTGTGCAGGACCTGCTAGGGAGTCTTCCTCCTTTCTGCATCCTCAGAACATTGCTGGATGCCAAAGGAGCCTTCTTTTGCATTCTGCTTTTCCCTAGCCGCAGCAATTTCAATGCTTATCTCTCTACTCCTGGCACTTGGGAATGTTGATAAATGTTTGTCTTCAGCTGGAGCCTTGATTCTTTGTTTACAACCTCTTTAATTCAATATTTTAGTGACCAGACGGACAGGGAAAGAACAGTTTTTCTCTGCTTATATGATCATGGAGTAAATATTAAAAATGCCCAGACTGAAAAGGACTGTTTTGCCATTTATCTTCTTTCGGATGGGCCAGATGCACACCTGCTCATGTGTGCTTAGAGATCTGCAATCACCTAAGCACAAAGACTTGACTAAAATTGGTTTCGAAATATGAAAAAAGAAATGTTTTTCATTAATGAATGATCACCAGCAGTGAAGCTGGCAATTAAAGCCTTACACATCTGCTGAGTTTGTGATTGAACACTTGAAATTTTAAGCATTTAAAACTTTCAGCATCACAGTGCTGATTTGGCTGAGGTCCACAGCCTCTCCTGCATGCAGGGGTGCAGATTCCTCTAGGAAAGGCTTCGCAAATCCCCAGGGCACAACAGTGTGGAGGAGTCCCCCAACCTGACGGACATACTTGAAGAAATTCTGATAGAAGCAAAGTGGTTTCTAGCTGAGCCTGTTATGCTCTTCGGTGCTTCAACTTCTACGTTTAAAATTTTAAGCACTCAAGTTTTTAACAGCATGACTGCTGGAACCCTTTGGAAGCTCAGCTAGGAGCCACTTAGCTTTTCCAAGGAAAAATCTTTGAAACTTTGTTAGGGTTTAGGAGGAACTGTCTGTGTACCTGGCTACTCTTTCGGCAGTGTTCTGTGCAGCCCCTTTCTTCCCTAATTCCATCTAGGTATCTTAGGATGCAAAAGGAATGGGATGGAGAATTTGAAACTGCATTTATGTAAATTTAGACTGAGTCATCTGGTATACTGTATGCAGTTCTGTCACCTCAGTGTGGGGTTTGTCTGTCCTTACTTAAACACTTTAAGATGTCGAAGTCTAAAGCAATCACTCAATGTCTCTTCTAGACAAAAGAAAGAAATGGGTATTTATAAAGACTGAGTCCTCAGGCATGTATTAGATGCCAACCAGAGGATGAAATGAATCACTGTGGGTGCCTGCAGTTGGGCAGATGAGCCCTACTGTTTATTTCCATAGGTGTTGCAATCAAATGGAAGACATTTCAGAGGCAACAGAAAATGGCTAGGGGATAGGCTAAAATTTCTGTCCTCTGAGAAGATTGGAAAGTTTATGTTTGATTGCCTTAGGAAAGACATTTGTAAGAAGGGATGCAGTTATAGTGGAAGTTCTTTCCCCTTTGCCTTGAAAACCAAGGCGATGAAGCTGCAAGAAGAGAAAACTGAACTCAGAAAAAGAAAAAACACCTCAGTTTAAACTAGAAATGTTTTTCAAAAAATGTTGTCTGAGTTTAAAGCCCAGGAATATTTCAAGTTCATTTAGACAAATATCTTCATAAAGATTTTCTCCATTTAGTCATAAAAACAATTTTGAGGAACTCCTCTGTCTTCAGGACTTGAACCGGTTTTGCACTACTGGAGAGCAGGATCAAGCAGGAAGGGCACATTTCTCTAGGAGTGCCTCTTGTGAACAGTGGTGGCTGGCAGAGTGACAGTGGCTGTCGTGGCAGGGCTGCCACTGCTGGGATTGCTGCCTGGTGGTGCCAAAAGCTGGGCGCTCTGGTCAGAGAGCAATGAGGTGCCAGGGGAAGAGCTGTACTAGATAGTGAGCAGGCTGTACACATTAGGGAGGATGAACAGATCTTTCCAAGAAAGATCTTGGCAGAGCTAAGAACCTGAGCTCCATGTTGAAAGGAAGGAGAAAAAAATGGAGATAAGCTTTGAGAGTCAAGGGTGGAAACTCTCAAGATGGAGAAGGCTGGAGGTTTGTTGCTTCTGACAGCATAACTAAGGCCCCTGTTCCACCTGTGATTCAGCAGGTACAGAGAAGGTAAAATGCCCTGTGAAGAGGTGGGAGACATGATCTCCCTTGGGATGGGGCAGCAGAGCCAACAGAGCCTCAACAATTAGAAGCTTCCAGAAGAGGAGGGTGGTAGGTATCAGGAGCTCTCTCCTGAGGAGACAGAAGCCAGGCTGCCGTGCTGTTGCAGAAGGTTTGCTGCTTGCCAGGAGCTTGCACGTTAAGTGTTGCAGAGAGGCTGCTGAAGCTTGTGTGTCTCCTGGACTATGGCCGCTGCTGCTCATCCATGTGGGCACCAGTGATGCAGCCAGGGAAGATCCTGAGTGTGTCAGGAGTGACTGCACATCTTTGAGAGCAAGGGTGAAGGGTGCGGGTGCCCTGGGGTCTCCTCAATACTGCTGGTGAAGGGGGAAGGCTCTGGCTGGAGCAGGCACGTCTAGTAGGCAGCCTGTAGCTGTGTTGGTGGTGTTGCTGGCAGGGCTAGGACCTCCATGGACATAGGATATGCTCTGAGGAGCAAGGACTGCTGAGCAAGAGTCTGACAAAGTGAGCTGAGGTCTTCTCTAATTGGCTGCACAACCTTGTGAAGGGGGCTTTAAGTGATGGTTATTGGGGAAGGGGGTTCATTTTCTGAAGAAAAGGGTGAGCAGAAAGATGGAAGAAGCTCTTGGGCTCCCCTCATGAAGGCAGTATGATTGGGAGCCCATCTCAAGTGCCAGTGCCCAAATGCAGGCAGCATGGGGAGCAAACAGGTGGCATTAGACATCCCCATGTTGCTACTGAGCTTGGACCTCCTGTGGGATTGCACATATCCTTGTGTGGAATGGCTCTCAGGACAAGAGTGTTGCAGGAGATGGACACAGGCTCTTCCGGAAGGCCAGGCTGAGAGGGTGAGAAGCAGGAGTGGTACTCTATGCAAAGAGGTGGCAGCTATGTGTGGGCAGTTCCCTTTGGACAGAGCAAGGAGGCCCAGGGTGTGGGAGTCAGGAGCAGAGGGCAGCTGAGCAGAGGAGGTGTGGTGGTTCCTCTGCTGCACGCTGTCTGGTCAAGAAGTGAAAGCAGAGGAAGCCTTTACACAGCTAGATGAAGCCTCAAGATAGCAAGCCTTGTTATTTATGAGGGACTTTGGCCAACTCAAAATCCATTAGAAGGGCAATAGGTCTGAGCACAAACAGTGCTGGAGATTTTTGGAGTGTGCTGAAGACAGTGTCTTAACACAGGTGGTCAGTGAGCTGATGGGGTGGGGGATACTCTGCTGGAGTTACTGCTCACAAAAGAGGAGGAACTGGTTGAAGATCTGAAGGTTGAAGCATCCCTGGCTACAGTGATTCTGAGATGCTGGAGTTCCAAACACTCAGAGAAGCGGGAAAGACAAATAAGTGGAATGAATCACTACCTCATACTTCAGGAGAGCAGATTTTGGCTTCTTCATAGCTCCTTTTGTCAGGCTCCAATGGGAAACTAATCTGTAGGGTAAATGGGCACAAGAAGCTGGTTGAGCTTTATGGACTCCTTGACACCCTCCTCAAAGCACCAGAATAGTTAATTTGTTCAAATGCAGAAAAAGATGTCAACAGAAGTTGGAAGCAGGCATGGGAGACAATTGAGGCATGCAGGGATGGAGATAGGAAAGACTTCAAGTCATGGCAGTCAGGGGAGGTACTTGATGAGTAGAAAAAGGCCGGTGTCACACCCAGCACCAAGAAGGACAAGAAGAGTCTGGGGAACTACAGACCAATCAGCCTCAATACTTGGGGAGTTTATGGAGCAAGTCCTTTTGGAATCCTTCTCTTAGCACAAAAAGGGATAATAAGGCAGTGATTGAGAACAGCCAGGCAAAATCTTACCCCTTTATTTCCTTCAACAGTCCTTACATACATTCATGCCCTTTACCAAGGATGAATTGTACCTGATCAGCCTGATTGACTTCTGTCATGACATGACTGGCTCAGTGGATGAGGGATGTTGTCTGCCTTGACTTTAGGAAAGTCTTTGACATGTTCTCCCATAGTGTCATTAGAGCCAAGCTGGTGAAATACAGACTGCTTGAGTGGGTGATGGGGTGGGTGGGATATGGACTGGACCTTAGGGCTCAGATGTGGCCATCAGAGTCACAGAGTAGAACTAGCAACCAGTTACCTCTGCATGCCCTTCAGAGGTTGATACTGGGGCCAGCAGAAGACTTACCAGGATTGTCAGGGGATGGAGCGTGGGACATCTGAGGAGAGGCTAGGGAAGCTGCATCTGTTCAGCTTTTCTGGAGAGACGGCTTTGGGGGTATCTTGCTGCAGTCTACAGCTAAACTGAGGCAGGGTGTGTAGGGAAGATGGAGCCAGGCTCTCTACCGGGGTACACAGTGGGAGAAGGATGAGAGGCAACAAAGCTGAAAGATGGGAGTTTAAAATCAGAATTATGGAAAAAAAAAGAGATGTTATGAGGGTGTTCAGACACTGGCACAGGTTTCCCAGAGAGGTGGGATTGTCATCTTTGGAGACACTCAAAACTTGTCTGAGGAATGACCTGAGCAACCAGTTTTAACTCGAATTACTTTGAGCAGGAAGTTTGTCTAGAAGACCTCCAGAGATTCCTTCAAACCTTTATGACTCATTGATTCAGTTATATTTTACAAATTATTCTGACACATTAGGGTTAGCCATGGCCTGATGTCTGAGTTCCGAGTTATTTTAGGGAAGTCCTGTATTGTCTGCCATGCAAGAGATCAGTCTGAGTATCTCCAGTGTTCCCTTATACCTTATATATCATCATGCCATCTGGAGCTTGGATGTGATCTGGTATGGCAATCCTTGGATTAATTTACAGTTAGGAATAGCAATAATTTGTCTTTTATTTGTCCTTAGGCACATGAACTGATGTGACCATTCCTCTTGTGATGCATACAAATATTAGTCAATCATAATAATCAAAAGGAATTGTTGACATTTAATTGTTTAAGTAATACTCACTGGTTTATATTTACATTAAATCTTTTAATTTTAAGCAGCCATGAAGTTTTACAACCTCACCAGTAATAAGTGGCACTGAGCACCTAAGTGGCATTGCAGCGGAGGAGGTGTACGGTCATAGGCTGTCTTTTACCTCCTTCAGTGGTAGAACTCTGCTTCTGGGAGAGGTCATGTGTGCCATGCTACTAGGAGAAGGTTTAGCTGTTTTGCCTCCATCCAGTCTTGTTACTGGATACAGAAAAGAGGTGGAAGTGTTTTCCTGGTCGTTCTCTGTCTCACGGGCAATGCATTATCAGTAGTGGAAGAAGTAATACACCAGACTGCCCTTGTAGGCAGCCATAAACAGGTGTCGTATCTCTTCTCACTGTTTTGTTTAGACATGGCCCTGGTTACAGAATTACATCTGTAGCAAAGTGACATTCACCAGTGATGAAATACAGCAAACTGAGAAGGTGAGCATAGCGGCTTTTTAACGATGCACAGCAACATGCCATAATAATTCTTGTCAGAGATGAAGAAAGACTTTTTGACTCCTTGGATCCGTTTTCATTCTGGCTCCGAGCACATTTTATCGAGCTCTGTTTATGAGCCGTGTTCCGTGTTTTAATAGTAGATCCTATTTTTGTCTGTACTTAATTTCTAAGATTTGATAGGAGTTGCCAGTGAAAAGGGGTGTGAGTTCATGGGGTTGTTTAGAATTGTCTGACAACAGCTAGGCAACTGATTTAGCTTTCAGAAGAGAAAGATAACATGGGATTTTTTTTTCCATCCAGCCCTGCAGGAGAAGGGACATTTACCAATGAAATAAGTTCAGGACTAGGAGATTGCTTGTATTGTCAAATCTTGAGTTAATCAAAATGATTTTTCCCTGGTTAAGGAGTGCAGTATGTGTGCCAGGCATGAGAAAGACAATCTGTGGACTATTGCTCAGGTGTTCTAAGTTGCCAAGAAGACAAAAAACTGTTTTTCTTCCTCTCTTCTGTGGTACCAAGCATTGCTGCCTTCCATATGCTTACTGTAAAAGCACTTTGGGACAACAAGAATGGAGATTTAATTTAGCAATCAAACATTTCTATTATTCCCTATTCATGACAGAGGAGCTGCCGGTGGAGTACTAATGTTCTGTGTGTCGGGGCTGAGGGAAATGCTGTATGGAGATGGAGACTTCTCTGCTTAAAGCTATTCTGTTTTGCTTTGTTGGTGCTGTGAGAAAATACATCTTTTCTATACGTGAAGAGTGGATTTTTCTGCCTGCTGAGTACAGGAAACCTTCTGAATCTCTGGAGAACATGCTTTGAAATATATTTGTAGTCCATTAGGCCTGAGGACTTCAACATCTGCTGTACCACTGAGAAGGGGATGGCTTTTTGATATGTGATGGTTTCACTCATATGGTGCTTCCATTGTGTTTTACAAGAGAACATGCAACTTTTAAATCCTTTTGGCACAGGTAACTTAGCTCCCACAGAGAAGTCATGCGATTATCTGATACAGAGTTAACAAGAAAAACCTCTTTCAGGGTTTGCATCTGTGTTGAGCTTATTTTTTGTTCACAGGATCATAGAATAGTTTGGATTGGGAGGGACCTTTAAAGGTCATCTAGTCCAGCCTCCCTGGAATGAGCAGGGGCATCTTCAGCTAAATCAGGTTGCCCAGAGCCCCATCCAACTTCACCTTGAATGTTTCCAGGAATGGGTCACCTACTACTTTTCTGGACATCTGTTCCAGTGTTTCACCACCCTTGTAATAAAATCTTCTTTCTTATATCTAGTCTAATTCTATCCTCTTCTAGTTTTATACCATTTCCCTTGCCCTACTGCAACAGGCCTTGCTAAAAAGTTTGTCCCCATCTTCCCTATAAGCCCTCTTATGCTCTTGTTAAGTGCATGCATTTCTTTTAATTTAAAAGTGTAGACAGTTTCTTATAGCTTGGTATTAGAAAATGATTTTTTTGCAGTTGTACAAACCTAGTGTAGCCTGGTATACACTTTTTTCTTCCTGCTGTCATCAGGCCAGATGCCTCCTTCTGCAAGCTCATGAGCAAGAGTAGTTAGAAAGCTCAGCTCTTGAACTGCAGAATCTGTAGGTTGGTAAGCAAAATTTGAGACTTTCAAAAGTGATTGTGGTTTCAGAATGAAATTCCTTTAATTAAGGGGCAGTTTGACTATTACTTTCTAGAACAATTAGATGTCTATTCCAAAAGGCAGGAAAAGACCTAATATCTCTAAAGTTTCAGTATGTGTTGTTGTGAGTCTGATCAAAATGTCCGTGTGTACTTTTGATACAGAAGAAAAGCTTACAAACCCCATTTGTGTATCTCTGTCTGACTTCTGGCACCAGATCAAAATAGACAGGTGAAGAACCTCAGATTTGATACAAACTAGTAATTTTGGAGGAATAATGTTTTGCCATAAGTGACTTGGAAAATTCAAAAGAGAAAATTACATGGATATCACATGTGCTTTATTTGCCCAAAGATCTCTCATGAATTCATTCAAAATAATAATAGCCTCAGCAGCAGTAGTAGTACAGAAAATAAACATTTATATACAGAAGTATTTTGGTGAACACTGTAGTAGTAGTAAGAATGCAAATGAAGACAATTATGCACATACATAGTTTGGTGAACACCTATTAAAGTGAAATAGCACAGAAGTGCTGGAAGCATGTCATGATTTTCTTTTGATGAACTTGACTTTCCTGATAATTTGAAAGATGACTGAAGAGTTGTAGCTTGTCAGGACAGTAAACCAAAATATATTGCATCTTTATAATGTTCTTTATTAGAAAATGCTCTAGGGAGCATATAGAGTTTAAAAACTCAATGCCTTTTCCTGGTGATACTAGGAAAATAATAGCATTTTCTTGCAGACTATTTCAAATTAATTATTTTAAATTAGTGAGATAGTTGGTGAGTGATAGTTTTTGAGAGCTGTTTTTGAGAGTGAAGGGGCTCCTTTGTTATGTGCAACTAGCCTTATAAGCAGTATTAATTATGCCACATTGTAAAACTCTTCCTATTTAAATGATGAAGTAAGATACAAGGAACAAATAATAATATTTCATACCTGTTGTTGCGATGGGCATGTGGCAGGTAGAAGATAAAGAGGAGTAAAACTGGAGAAAAATAGTGCGTTAAAAGATCTGTTAATTGAACTGTGCTACAGTTCCCTAATCTCACAATTTTTAAAATTATTCTTCCGTAGCCTCAGACCATTCGGCAAACTCTTCAAAAGACACTGCAGCATTTTGAGCATCAAGTTATTGGGTAAGTGTTAATGTGAGGTAGCAAAAGGTGCACGGTAATGTTTTGCTGTCTGCCTCCCAATGCACAGCTCTGCATGATAAGCTTTTTAATTTAATCCTAAATTTTTTCTCTCAAATTCTTAAAGATGCTTTGGAATAACAATACATAATCTGGATGTAAATGGTAAACTGGTGTTCAGTCCTGCTTCTGTACAATCCCATCAGATGACAACTGCTTAATTAACTGAAATATTTCTTATAAAAAGAGAATAGGAAATATTTTTCAATCATAGAATATCAAGTTGGAAAGGCACCTCAAAGCTCATCTAGTCCAACCTTTCTTGACAGAAGCATGGTCTAGACAAGATGGCTCAGCACTCTGTCCAGCTGAATCTTGAAACTGCCCATCACTTAATCCTTTGCCAGCACTTCTGAAAGACATTTGTTGACTTTGCATTTGTATAAGGAGTTGTTATAACTTTATTTTTTTTTACTGTAGTTACAGAGATGCAGAGAAGAATTTTCACAATATATCAAACAGATGCTCCTATACAGACTGCTCTGGCAATGAAGAAACTGAAGATGTCTCAGGAATTCTCCAGTGTATGGCTAATGTACTTGGTATGTATTTTTTCAAAGAAATTTGTTTCCTCTAGTTGGAAGGAAAGTTTACTGACCCTCCTAATGCCAGCAATGAAGCAAGAAATTTTTGCTCCAACCGCGGAAATTTATGATATAGGCAGCAACATAGCAGTGCACTGTTACTGCATTTGTCTCCTTTTCTACATACACTTTGAGTCCTTAAGACAATCCAGACTGGTTGTCAGTGAAGGCAGTGAATGTGTATTGTGCAATACCCAGTGATTAGAGAAGTTTCAAAGGCTTTTGGCAAGTGGACTTGCTCTGGAATTATCTCTGGTGTTTTTATAGGGGTTCTGCAGAACAACAGACACTTTTACCATCTGTGGGCCTGGTGGATAGAGGGCCTGAGAAACAACAGCAGGGTGTACCTGAGACATGAAACATTCTGGAATCTTAGATATTCTTCGGCAAGAAGCACAACACTGAAATCTGACTGTGTATGATAACTGAAGATAAGATTTAACTTTCCATGTCAGGGGAATATGGTGAGGTGATACTCTGCTCACATTTTGGTCTTTACCATTGTATCCTGCTGACTTAAAATACTTTTGGAGGATATGCATTGTGTAGCTGTCTTTTCTGCTGCAAACTGTTAAACAGACTTGGTGTGCTCTGTGAAACAGCAAACATGTTCTAGTTGAGAGATGACTGTGTTTCACTGACTTTCAAAATGATTTTTTTTTTTGCTGTCTGGTGCCTAATTCTGTAAAGTGCTAGGTCCTGTCAGGGATGTTCTGCATGCCTTTGACTGCTGCTAGACGGAGGTGGCATTTTGTATTTTGCATGTGTGGTCATGGAGAGAATTTACAACAGATTAAATTTTAAACATGTCTAGTGTTATTTACCTTTTTTATTTATTTTAAAATATTTGCATGTTAGCTTTCTAAAACAAATGAGTGATAAGGCGAGACTCATGCAAAGCAGAGACTTTTCATGTTACCAGGAACATTTTAATATAATAAAAAGCTAGACTAGACATTCAGCACTTTTTTCACCATGACACAAAGTGTGTGTTCTAAGAAACAGTTATGAATAATTTTTCACCTTCATAGTGCTTTTAAAGCAATATGTTAGTCCTAGTACCTCAGCATGGCCGAGTAATGTGCAACCTGTTTCTTCAGTGGTATCCTCACAGTGCATGTTTATTAGGGGCAGGTTGGACTTTGGGGACCAAAGTGTAGGGACAACATCTAAGCGTTACTATCTTGGGGAACTATTAAAGTGGGCTTTGTTGAAAATTAGTTTGCAGAGAATTTTTCTTGGACAAGTTCACCTCTTAAAGAATGAGTTCTTAGCAAAAAAAAAAAATACCCATTCAATATGAGCAAAACAATGAGATAATTTAAAAGCAATGCTTCTCCCTTTCTGGGACAAGAACATAAGGGAATGAGCAGTAAACCCAACTTTTTAATTTTAATTGTAGCTCCTATCACACAGGTAAATAATTAATGGAGGCTGTGTGATTAATTCTCTCATACGCAGTTATTTTTCTGGTTGAAAAAAGACTGGTAAGAGCTGCCTCTATGGAAGAGGTATGTAACCACTGAGGTACGTGCCTAGAACAGCTGGCATTGCTGAGGCAGGAGGCAAGCTTGAATCTGACTGTGATGAAGGCTAGAGAAACTGTTGGACCAAATCTGGCTCTTAGTTTATTTATATGAGCAGTAAGAGGCACTTGCTATCTAGGGGTGGAAGAAAATGTTTCCTTAAAGATGCTTGGAAGTAGCTTCCTGCTCTCTGACCTTAGAAACTGCCAACATGATTCACCTCTCCCAATCCTCTAACCACCTCTAAAATAGTCATTTGGCATTCCTTATTCATCAGAAGAGTGTAAATGCTGAGATCATTGGTAAGCTTGGAAGACTGTGAGCAGATGCTTCACACTGTGGTCCTGGTGCTTACACTGCTCGCAGGAAAGTGCTGACTGTAAGCTGTTCACTGAGCTCGATGCATGTGATTTATCATGTATGAATACTGCAATTTCCCTCTTGTCAAGTCAGCACTGAAGTGTGTCACCATCTTCCTGCAGTGCAGGGACCTGATTCTCCTTGTCTCCTTGCTGAGTTGCTCAGCTACAAGCCTAGACATCAATAGAAGTCTTCCTGCTTTAAACCACTGTAATTAAAGGAACCCATGTCCATCATGTTCACATTCTGTAAATTGTGTCTGATACCAGATGAATCACACAGTTTTCCTTTGCAATGACAGCTTCTGAGGCTGGAATATTTAATTTAACTTTCTATCCTTTCAAAAATAGTCCAGACAGCTTCATGATGGACTCTGCTTTCATTATTTTGTGCATGCATACTTTTGTAGTGTCCTTCATAAGCATATAGAAACAGAGAATCCTTTAGGTTGAAAAAGACCTTTGAGATCATCAAGTCTAATTGTTAATGCAGCACTGCAGAGTCCACCACTAAACTGTGTTCAGAGGAGATTGACAGTGTAGTTTTGAACTTTAGAAATAATGATACGAAAAAGATTTCCATGACGAGGTATGTTATGTGGGTTACTACCACATTTCTTTCTTAGGTGACTATAAACTTATGCTGAGGTATGTTAGAGAAAAGTCATATCTGAAGAGATTTCTTATTTGACCTTGGGCAAGTTTTTATTCTTTCTGTGCCTCAATTTCCCATCTGTATAATGGAGATAACAGGATTTTTTTTAATCCTTTAAACTATATGTCAGTGCTATTCAGATTTCAACCTTCTTGAAGTGAAGACAATTTCATCCCCCTTGTACATTCAGCATTTTGAGCAATGGGACTGCTTTTGTCCTCATGATTTAAAATAATTTGATTTCAAGTAAGATTAGAGTGTGCATTTTTACTTAAATGCTGCTAGAATAAAGCAGAAGACCTTCATGTAGCTGCAAATTAAAACTTTGGCAACAGGAAATTAGGGATGAAAACTTTTTTTGTAGTTCTGTAACTACAATTGTAAGGAATTTATTCTGGGACATAAAGCCTTCATGACCTATCTCCTGTTTATTTTTTTGGCAGACATTCAAAGAAGGTCTGTGCTACTGAGCTTTACAAAGCAGTAGAGAAATGCTCGATTTTCCTTTTTGAACCCCACTCAGTACTTCTGATATATCACGTGACATTTCTCACATCCCAAATGCACGAGTCAGATAAAAATTGTACAACCTGCACCTCATCTCCTCCAAACATTCTTTTCAGGCACTGCAAACAATTAATGTAGCCTTTGTGAGCATGAACTATTTTTCACTCTTCAGTCCTTCACAGGGGGAAAAAAAAGAAAGGGAGCTTCACTAAGGCAGTTACCAGTCTTTTAAACGGCATCAGTATTTCCTTTGGAGCCTCTTTACATCTCGCTGAGGAACTTTGTAATCTGTCCTCACTTTGATAGTAAAACTAATGAAAAGTAACCTAAATTCATATAAAAAGAGCAGTTGTGCAAAATCTGCAAAGCAGGAGTAGCTGTTCATACCCACTCTCTAACCTCATGGAAGAAGTGTTGTCTTTCAAAGCCCATTTGTGTATTTTAGACTGCAATATCTAAATTGCATCTACTGCAGTGCCATGTTAGATACACTGTATAAATATCACTTGGTCACACAGTCAGAAGTTACAAATGCACTAGTATCTGATCGTTGTTTCAGCAGAGAGGCCTGGAGAAGTAATTTTACCTATTTGACTTTCCACTGCTTAAGGTACAGAAAAATATTGTCCCCCATTTTTTTTAATTCAAGCAAATAATTTATACAACAGAACTCTTTTTCATCTCTTATAAAAATTTGGCTCCTAAAATTTTCCTACAATTACCTCATTTTCCTTAAAAAAAGCACGGCACATGTCAGTGGCTGCTAAGTCAGCTCTGCATGTGGACTCCTCTGTATTGCAAGAATTTTTCCTATTAGGCATTTGTAACTTATGAGATAATAATGCTCTTTCTTTTGATTTTGCTTCAGAGAGTGGTGTGAGGACTTTGCTTGTTTGTCTATCTTTATGGGAATCTTCTGTTTGGAGGGTGATACTGTGCAGTGGCAATTCTCTAGGGATTCCCTAACCCCCTGGTGATAAGTTGTATGGAATCCTGGCCCAGAGCCCTGTCCTGTCAGGGAGATAAATCACATTTCTGGATTCAGCCTCCCCAAGACACTGAGGAGGAGGTGGAATTCATTGTTAGTGTAAAGTTTTAGAGAGTTCTTGCTCTGGGTGACATTTGCTTGTCATTACCAAAGAGAACATGTGCTGCAGGCTGCTTTATATAGGGCAAATCTCTTCGTGCCTAAATATATCTTGCAGGGCTGATCCTTCATTTAGTACAAAGGGCATAATTCCATAAAAGTCATTTGTTCTCTGTACATTTGTCAGAGTTAAAGATCTGTGTTTCCTTTATGAAACTAAGAAAATCTCAGCTCTTACATGAGGCAATGGCATGGAGCTGTGCCAGGGCAGGTTTAGGCTGGAACCTTTAGGAAAAGGTTCTTCACCCAGAGGGTGGCTGAGAGCTTCACTGAGGTGAAGGCTGTTCAGTTTTTATTGCTCCACTGCTGAGCACTTGGGAAGTGGTCATGGCACCAAACCTGGCAGAATTCAACAAGTGCTTGGACAATGTTCTCAGGTACATGATGTGATTCTTGGGGCTGTCCTGTGCAGGAGTTAGATTTTGGTGATCCTTGTAGGTCCCTTCCAACTCAGAATATTCTATGGTTCTATGATACTCTGTTGTTAAAGAGGAATAAATTTGGGATCATTCTGGTAACTATTAAGTAACTGCTGAGAAATACTATATTTGAAAAGGCAAGAAATAATTGAAGAGGAGGTACCAGGACAGATCTTAGCCTACCATGAGATTAGACCAGGTGTAGTATTTGGAAAAGATAAACAAAGGTTTGGCACACTGACTGCTTGGGAGGTGTCTGAGAACTGTAAAAGCTTCTATATTGAAAGTTTATAAATTTCTATCCCTTCCCTTTGCACTAAGAAGTGTGGATAGTCATTAGGATGCAACTAATCTAGGATCCACGGCCTGATTTATAATTAAAGTTGTTGGTTTACAAACGGCGTAAAAAGAAATGTTACATGGCCCAGAGGATTGGCAATACTAATGGATTCCAATAATACTTTATCCTGGGGGGTCCAAGCTATACACACAGGGCTCCTGTTATTTGGCAGATGTTACAGTGCACTGGCAACACAAAAGTAATCTAAACAAAAAGCACGTAATTCATGTGATTTCAAAACTGGGATGAGTACATCTCAATTAGAAAAGGACAAACGTTTATGCCAAATGGCCTTAGACATCCCACTCTTCTCAAATCAGAGCTATTTATTGTTAGAAAGCAGATGAACTACCAGCAGATAATGAGTGGTTTGAAGTTATGTACAATAGCATCTTGTAGAAGTCTATTTATAAAGAACATATTCTGGCCATGATTCATTGACTAAACGTAGGTGTTTGTCATTATCTGAGGTACTGTGAGGCATCTTGTGGCCTCTGTCAAACCTTCAGAAATGTGTAGGTCTCCCTTAGGTCCCACATCTTGGCAGATACAGTAACTATCTGTTGGTTCTTTTGTAGATGTCTTGAATGCCTTATGGAGACTCAAGGAGTATCAGATTTCTATATTTAGTCAGATGAATTGAGCCCTTAATATATGGGAAGAGTTAGGAAAGATGATTTCACATTTCGTGGGAAGAGTTTTTAGATTTCATTGCAATTTTATTTGTTCCAGGAAGTGAAGTCCTGCTCTCTATATTAATTCAAAGACATATATATTTATTTTAATGAAAAAAAAAGCAAATGAAAAAAGCCCTTATTACCGTTTAATCTCTAGAGTTAGCATGAAGCAAACTTGGTCTGCCTAATTTTTAGGAATTGCCAATCTAATGATTGCAATGTTCATTTAATAAGCCCTGTGCAAATATAAGAAGTGAGCTTTCCAAGTTGTGGTGGGGGACATAAAATCATGATAATCTTGCTTCACATAGCTTGGCTTTGCTTGCAGAATTGGCTGCTACTGAGAGCACTATATGGGGGCAAAAACCCCTTCCGCTGCCTGTTCTTAATATCTCATCTGAACTTCCTGTGTCAACAGTTTTGAGCAGAATCTTTCATATATATACTGAGAACAGGTGATCAGGTCCTCACCAAGAGGCAGTAATTACAATGGGATTTCTATCATTGGTCAGAGGACAAGGAAAGAAACCACCTCATTCAAAGTGGAGAAAAGAAATATTATAGGTGAACAAGTGTCAGGAATTCTTTTTGACAGTAGTTCTCATTTATATTCTGTGAAATCTTGAAAGATGTGCAGGCCCTGTAGGTCACTGTAGGAGAAGTGTTGTACAGATTTTACAGTTGTGTCGCAACCATATGTAGGGCATAAAACGATGTTGTTGTGTTTATATAAAAACCACCAAAAAGGTTATATAAAAAGCTATCTGAGTTCCCAGGATGATATAAATTCACAATCATAATGAAGTAAAAAGAAAGTCATTTATACAGTAATTAGATACTGGTACTAGGCTCACTTACAAGCCAAATGATTCATCTAATGTACCTTCGGCATTAGTCTGTACACAAGAAAACCTTTTTTATTCAGAGACTAAATGTTGCTTTCCCTACCATCTGAAATCATTCTTTGGAATTCTGAGCTGCCACCTGTCTTTCTGTCCAAAGGTCTGTTTAAGGAAAAGATGTTACTGATGCCAAAAATTTGATAATCCAAAAACACTTAAGAGATACTTGCTATAACTGAAGGTGGCAAATTCTGCTTCTGTTCACAGTATGAGGTCTGGAATTGCATATTTAATTATTCCAGCCCCTTAAGGTTTGATATTTACAGATTCTAAATGGTATCTCCAAAAAAAAGGTATTTTTCAATGCCAAATGAGTCAGATGCTGGCCACTCTGCAGCGATTGTCTTCATTATTTACTTTTAGGAAAAACTGGATGGCTTGTAACTGCTTCTGCATGCTGTACCAGTTAATGGATTACTTTGATTTTTTTATCACATCATTCATCTTCTGATTGTTTCTGAAGAGCCTATGATTTGTGATTTTCTTTATGGGAACAGATCCTTATCTAATTTCTCCACTTCATAATGTACAAAAATACTTAAAAATATTGTACTAATTCCTTGACATTTTGTAGTGCTTTTGCAGTTTACATTAACTGCTGAAAAGAAAGTGAAGACCTTTTGCTAGCATATTATTACAGGATGAAGTCATCTATTTCTGCTCCAGTTCAGTGAAATACTTAATTTGTACTTTGAACCTGTGCTTAAAGACTTTGGTAATTTTGGATCTGCCTGACAAGTATAGGATTTTTACTCTTAATGTCTTTGAGACATTTTTTCAAAGAATAATAATTTGTCATAGATCCCAAAGTGCTTTCTAGTGGAGGCCCATAGCAATATTTTCATTCTATCGTTGCTTTGCCTCTATTTCCAGTGTGCATGTTTAATTTTTCTCCAGTATGGACTAGAATAAAAGTGACATTACAAGGAAAAGCAACAAAAAGAAACTTCTAAGGAAGAAACATTAAAATTAAGATGTGTGATTTGTCCTCCCAACTTACCTTAAGTAGTAGGAACACAGTAGATCCCTCTCCAGGACTAAAGCAAATTGAGACCACTGAATCTTTAGAGCTTCATTCAGTATATTAGTAGAAGGTTTATAAATAGCAGAAGCTCAAAATAACGAATTACTTCAGTTGGGGAGCAGCAAAGAGTGTTGGGATGATTTTTGGTTTATTTTAAATCACTACCATTTAGTGGAGCGTCTTGGTGAAACCAAGGAAGACCTTTTCCTCCATATCAATTACAAGTCAGTGCTGATTAGAAGCCATTTCGGGGTCATACATGAGGTGATAAGGGAGTGCAGTGGCCTCTGCATTTGGGAGGGCTGGGCCCTCATACAGATATCAAATATTTTTTTTTCTGGGAAGCTGAATGAGAATTTTGCTTAGAGGTCCACAGTGAAAAAGAAAGAATGGAAGTGCTGGCTTTTCAATATGGAATAGCAAATTGTCAGTTTTGATGAACAGAAGTTGACTCACATTTTCAATGCCGTATTCAATTTGAATTATTCCACTGCAAAATCAAACAGAAAAAAAAATTGAGTGTGAGATGCGTTTGAAAAGATTGGACTTTTTATGTAGATGCATAACCTGAAGGTTATAAGAAGATTATTTTGATTTTTTTTGTCTTTTCTCAGCATAAAAGAAAAAAACAAAGGAAATACCATATATGTTGAAATTGGAAATCATACTGAATGTAATATTTAAAGATAATAACTAGCCCGCGGAAGTCTCCAAATGTAATAAAGTAGGCACTATAGAGACAATGAATTCTGGGATTCATTTTTTTAGCAAGAAGGTTTTTCTACATGTAATAAAACTATCTCCCAATCTGGTATTGTCCTGGATTTATCTGGGGTAGAGTTAATTTCTCCTCAGTAGCTGGTACATTGGTGTGTTTTGGATTCAGTATGAGAATAATGTTGATAACATACTGATGTTTTGGTTGTTGCTAAGTAGTGTTTATCCTCAGCCAAGGACTTTTTTTGTGTCTCATGCTCTGCCAATGAGGAGGGGCACAAGGAAGCTGGGAGGCAGCACAGCCAAGACTCAAACTGTCCAGAGGGACATTCCACACCCTTAGAATGTCACACCCAGTATATAAACTGGAGGAGTGACCTGGATGGGGACAGGGTCTGGCATTGATGGTGAGCATCACTTGTGCATCAATTGTGCATCACTTGTCTTATCGTGTAGGTTTTTATTTTTCTCTTTTATCATCATTATTATTATTTACTATTATTATTATTATTATGATATTTTCCTTTTGTTTCAATTATTAAACTGTTCTTATCTCAACCTACAAGTTTTACTTTTGATTCTCCTCCCCATTCCACTGGGGTGGGGGGTTGAGCAAGTGTCTGTATGGTGTTTAGTTGCCAGCTGGGCTCAAACCACAACAGGTATGTATAGAAATAGGGGTAGGGAATCCAGAGAAGATATGCAAAAGATGTGGATAGCAAGTGAAAAGGTTATAATGAAGTATATACAGAATTAGTGGTACGTGAGCATCTGTTCATCATCTGTTTTACTCAGTAAGAGAGGCAGGAATAAGTCAGTAAAAATACCTATCAAATATTCTGTGCAACTTTACGCAAAGATATCACTGAAGCAAATAGCTTTGCAGGGAAATCCAGAAAAAATCAGTTTGTGTGTGTTTGTATAATAGGAATTTACTAAATAAATATTTTAAATTCAAAGATAAACATCATGCTTCATGCAAAAATTGATCTCTTATTGGTAAGGCTTAGGAAGAAACTTCCTTGCTCAGGACATTATACTTTCTGGGTTTTGAAGGTTGTTTGACTTACTTTAATTTTCTTAGTATATCATAGTGTCTGTTATTATAGAGAAAATTAGCACAGACCTAGCAGTTTGGTTGAGTTTGGTCATCTCCATTTTTCGATTAGAGCTAATGTAATTTTCTGCTAGTGCTATGTGTAACTCAATTCAAAGCTCAAATGTTTTTAAAAGTAGTGGCACGTCCTCGAGCCAGGTCATTTACCTGAATTTCATGGTATAATTTGCATTGCTTGGAGTCAGTATGTTGTGTCCAGACTGAATGGCCAGTTCTCCAGGGCGGACAACAAGACCAATCTAAGACAATCAGCAAGACCTGAGGCCAAATACTGAGATACAGTTCCCAGTAATGATAATGAGACAAGGCTCGCATACGTAGCAGCAGAGTCCAGGAGTGATCAGTTCTGCAAACCTCATTTCCAGTTACTGGCGCCAGGGCAGCCGAGTGCTCCGCTGTAATTGTATAATACACTTGAAAGGCAGTTCACCTGTGCTCTCGCTTTGGGCAGCTTTTTGGGATGTATTTGGCCATTTGTATGAGTAGCCCAGGGGTTTCTGATGCTGTCCTGTTCCCATGCTTTCAGAGCCTCTGTAATTTTACAGCCTTGGTGCCCCTGCTTGACTGCTCAGTTTTACACACAGACTTCTGAAGCTGCTCACACTTCACTATACAGAACAATGAGATTTGAAAGTATGGATATCTGTTTGTGTATACATCTGAATATGATGATTTTTTAGCTACTTGCTATTAATACCCAGTTATGACATTATTGGTATGGGTTAGAATTTTTTTTTTTGGGTTATAGTGAGTATTTTTTGGTAAGATATTACACTACCATGTTATGCAGACGTAATGGTAATGAGTCAGGAATTGGCACACAGTCTTCTGAGTCAGGATATTAGGGGGCATTGTGTACCAGAGGTACTTTCTTTTGGCTTAGCTGCAGAGCTGACCATCTGTGGTCATAAAATATCTTGGGAATATTTTTGTAATAACCTAGTTTAGTGACCAAGTTTCTTTATGAGTAATGGCATCTGAATGAACTTTCCCAAATTATTGCTATTACTTCTTTTATAAAATATGCTTTGTCATGTTCTCATGTTGTCTTATTTTTATATGTAATTCAATGAATTTTAATTTACTATTAATCATATAAAAGTCCCAAACAAAATTATCATTGCCGATTGCAAAGCTGGGGAACACTGAAATCCCTTGTGAATATTGATTGTGTTAAATATGCCTGTGTTCAGACACTGCCTTGAGATTATTAAAGGTTATTGTCTGCAAACAACATGACTTCTGCCCCTGTTGTACCTTGGGTATAAAAGTCACTAACCACTCTGTTCTTCCCAAATTAAAAGCCTAAAAGCAGTCTAAACTATGAGAACGTTAGTGATCTGCTGGGATATTACCAATGTTATAAACCATGCTGAATACACATTAAAATAAAGGGGCTGTTGTGCCCTCTGGAAAGAAATAACTGCCCTTCATTTCTGTTCAAATTCAAGATAAATTTTGAAGTGTTTGACTAGTTGACTGAAATGTAGTTCTATATGATTTCAATGTAGTGAAGGAAATATGTTGTTAATTCCTATATTAATTTCCTTTGAAAACTCTGGATATTTGTAATTCACAGACAACTGATCAATACTTCTTTTTATACTGTTACATCTTAAAACAATACAAACATCAGGTTAATTTTGTAACTCTATTACAATATGGGGATTATATACTGACAAAACTTAATAGAGTGTATCTTCCTTGAAATAAGACAGAGGAAAATGCTTAATGACCATTTCAAAAATATATTTTGTAGGTTATCCTTAAAATGGCAAATAAAAAACTGGAACAGGATTTGATACAAATTTCCATTACTGGTATTTTGTCATACCTTCAGCAGTGCCAGCCTTATCACCTCTGTAAATCAAAACCTTTTGAATTTATGTGATAGAAACCTGAAGTGATGTTGTGAGATATCACAGACCTCCATCTACTAGCTGTGTAGACTGCTCTTAAGAGGCAGGGTATTTTTAAAGGTGGGTGAGTGTAGGTAGAAGCTTAAAATGAAAAGGCTTTGCTCTCCTTTGCAGGCAACAAAAGAAGTAATTATTTCTTTGTATCTTGTGGCAGTGCCCAATGCCTATAATGAGAAGAGTATTTTGGCTAAAAAAGGCTGCAAAACTCACAATTCCCCTTCCCCAGCTATTAAAAGTGTAATCTGACTGCAGGGCTTTACATTGTGGATAGAAAGCCAAACAACTGACTTTGAGTCCCAGTATCTTATTCTTCAAGCTGGGGAGAGCTGGATCCTTCACAGAGGCAGTGAGCAGGGAGGCTGTAAGAGTAGAAGTGTTAAGATCTCTGCCGGCCGG
>VXAD01006264.1:97843-241370 GCA_013399195.1 Dicrurus megarhynchus | reverse complement strand
TTGGTCATGGAAAAAGCTTTGTGTGTGGAACCGCAACATCCAGTCCCCTGATCTTTTTTTTTTCACTGCTCACGACCTGACTGACGCCCGCTTCCCCCATGCCCTTGTTCTTCCTCCTTTCAACAACTGGCTGAGTTCAGTAGATCATGGGTTCTTGGAGACCTTGAGCCAAAGGCTGGAGCAAGAGTTGACCCAAAAGACACAGCCCAGCTGCCCTTGCTGCAGAGAGGTGGGAGAGCCCCTGTAAGGACAGGCCAGTCGTGGGATTGGAGCCTCAGAGCCTGGTTTCCACGGCTTGGGTCAAAGGAAGCAGACGGGGCCGACCTCGAGGTGATACTGCTTTCCTGGCTCCGACGGGGGCAGGTTGTAGATGTTGACAATTGGCAGCTGCTGAGGGTCCTGTGTCCGAAAGGAAAAGAGGGTCCGGTGCCAGCGTCCGTCCTTGATCTGTGTGGGGAGGGGGGACAGAGAGAAAGCGGATGAACCAGGGGCTGAATCCTGCTGGAAAGGAATGTGTTTCATGAGGTGTGAGCCTGAAAATCCCTGTGTGAGACAAGGGACTGACTGTCCCTTGGGCTGAGCAGGTCTGGGGTGGGTTTGGAGAGCGTTTCGGGGAACCCTTTATCAGGCTGATGAAAACTGAGCTTGAGTGGTATCACCAAAACAAACTCCTAATGCTGTGAGCCTGAGTGCAGCCCTGTGTCTCCTGACTCTGTGTGGCACCAGATGAGCCACGGCCACCACCCGTGGGGAGCTGTTCCCCCTTCTGCCATTTAACTGCTCCTATACCTCACAGGTAACTTCAGAATTTTCATCTTTTGCTTTCTGTTTGAAGGCCATCTGCTTCACAGGAGCTGCTATAGCATCCTGGACTGGAAAATTAGTGGAGAACTGGTAAACTTGACCCTTCTCCCTTGTAGGATGAGTGGCATGGGTGTTACTTGGGCCCCAGTATACTTGGGCTCTGGTATTTCTCTCCACTTCTTCTTCCCTCTTTCACAGCAACATACCTTGCAATCATCAGCTGCCACTTCTGGCCTGAGCTGCCCGCCCGCTTCAAACATCTGCCCGTTCCAGGCCCTGAAGCGCACGGCTTTTTCCGAGGGTTTCTCAGAGGAGCCTTCCTGCCAGACAGAGGTGTTCAGGCAGTGGATGGTGATGTGCTGAACCACCTCCGAGCTCAGCAGTCGCAGGAAGTTCATCTGGACTCTCCCAATGTCAAAATCCAGCTGTAAGGTGACAGAGAGGTCATAGGGGCACCCTGCAGAGGGGCTGAGGGGAGCAGGGTTAGTGCAAGGTGGGATAGCAAAGGGGGTCCCCTTGTCCTCTGCTTCATTCTGCACTGGTGTCCAGAGCTGGATCTGATGTGAATATGGGCAATAAGGGCCAGATGCCAAGTCATTTTGGAAAGTTTTCATGGGGACACAGCAGGTCCTTTGCTTTGCAGAACAAACTGGAAGGTCCTTAAATAGGAGGAAAGGAATGTAAACTTTGAATTCAATACAACTTGCGAAGCAGGTTCCAGTTCATCTGCAAATGAGCCCAGATATTGCTATTTGTATTTTTAGTACAGGTACTTCCTCAACAAAAATCCTGTAGCAGTAACTTCACTGGAAACTTGTGTATTTAAGCTGATCTCACTTTTCCAGGTGGCGGAGAACAAAATGCGAGAGTGACTCGAACATAAGTTAATTCAATAAAGGATTTGGGAGCAGCTTGTTTGTGAAATTACCGGTCCTGTTAAGGCTATGCATTCATTAAACAGCACTGGCACACATGGCTTTGTCTTCACAAGAGTCAGTAACAGCCTTAGGTGTAATTTTTTAACTCCTGAGACCAGTTCTGAGTTCTGGCACTAATGCTGCCCTGAGGAGAAACCTGTGTGCTGTGTCCTCGTGACCACTGTCTGGTGTCCTGGGACAACACACCCTGCATAAATATTTGGCAATAGCAGTGTGGGAAATGCTGCTCTGGGGCTGAGCTGTGCCTACCTTGGAGACAGTGACAGGGCTGAGACACGTCTGGCCGCCGTTGGTGAAGTTGCAGATGACCTGTATGGTGTCCGAGGAGCAGCCAAGATTTGGGTCAATCCAGTAGGTGCCTGAGGAAATGGAGGATTTGGGGATTAACAAGGACACTTAACCTTTTCTGTGAATGACAAAAGGAGAGTTTTGGTTTCTTCATGACTGGTCCCAGGGAAGGAGAACATGTGAAACAGCCCAGTGGAGGATGCAGCCTTTGCACGTTTGGGGCTTCCTACCATCGTTCATCTTCTGTTCACAGTTCATGAGGTCCCGGCAGATGCGTGCGGGGTTTTCCTTGGTTCCCAGGGGTCTTTTGATGCTCTGAATGAGGTTGCTGAGGTAGTGTAGAGTCTTAAAGATCTCCCCTCCATGGTCCAGCATGAGAAGGTCTGGATGTTGGTAACCCTGGAGAAAAAATAAGGCAAAGTCAGGGGTGCCTTGGGGGCACCGGGTGCTGTAAGTACAAGGGTTTCTGCATCATTTTGAGAAAAATCAGTGGGTCAAAGACAGGCTGTGCTGGCTTGGGGCCAGTGAGCCACAGGCCTTGTATTGTCCCAAACAGGACATTGCTGAAATGCTGGCAAAGTCACAATGGCAAAGTCAGGAGGTCTGAAGCTTCACAAATCGGTGACACAACAGAACCATATCTTTTAACTGGACCTTTGCCTGCATGGACTCCAGATATAGAACAGTGACAAATCCTGATTTGCTAGGGCTTTGTATAAACTTTCTGCACATAGAAAGCACTGATGAGACCATTCCTATTCTCCAGCTCAAGCAAAGACCAGGGAGTTCAAAAATTCCCTTGTACCTCTGTCTTGAGCGCGGTGTTGGAGTCGATCAGTGTCTGGAAAGCTGCCCCAAAGCTGTCTTGTTGCTGGTGTGGGGTGAAAAAGATGGAAACTGAGATTGTTAGAAGCTGAACATGCCCTGATGCAAGAAAACACTTCTCAGTCTAAGGCTGTAAGTTCAAGCATAGCTCTGCTAACAGAGCATGTCCTGCTGGACCTGAGTGTGTGTCCCCAAGGTCCCAGCAGCACCTTGGCTCTGCAGGACTTCTTATCATCATTAACAAACATACAGAGAATGGCAACTTACAAATGAGGTTGGAACTCCTGGCGGTCCCTGGAAATCAGAGGGAAAAAGGGGCATCAGCCAGAAAGCTGGTCAGTCACTGCTGCACAGACATTTAGCCATGGCCTTTTGAAATCCCTGTTCCCCTGGAGCCCCTCAGTGCAGAGAAGTGAGAGGCAACAATGCTCTCTCTATAAAACACTTGGGGCTGGTTTGGACTAAAGCACAAGAAACACTGGTCCATTCACACACATGGTTTTGCATATGAGGAACGGGGCTGAGCCGTAATTTCCAGTGAGGGAACAGTCCCTCTGGAGAGTACCATGGCAATCATTTCAGCTTGTTTCAATAATGAACTCTTCCCACATATACATACCGGAGGGCCAGGGTGTCCTCGTGGGCCTGGAGGACCCTAAAGACAGAGTGGTAGCAGTTAGTGAAATATCTCCAGTTTTTATTTCCATTTCTCATGGTTTTCACCAGCAGGAATCTGTTCCCAGCTGTATTTTTGACACCTTGCAGCAGCTTGTCCCTCAAAACTTTCAAAAGACAGGGAGTAGCCCCATTTTGTCCCAGCTCTGGGCACATCTGTCTACACCTGGTCTATTCCTGCTGCATCCCTTGTTCCCAGCCCTTTCAGCTCCTCACTGTCACTAAGGCCGTGTCCCCAGGTACCCATCGCATTCCATCCGTGCAATTACCCACCCTGCAGCTTTACCCTTGCCAAAAGCAGCTGTTTCATTTAAATGCACGATATCAGTCAGAAAAAAGGGAAGTCAGGTACTTACCCTTGGACCTTGCAGACCCTGCAGAGGGAAAAAAAAAAAAAAAAGGCACAGAAGCTGTCAGAAAATGCTCATCACTGACCCAAAATCTCCCTGTACACCCACGCGCTGTTCCCAAGGTGCCTGTGCAAGGGCTGGGTGCTGTACTGGGGATACCACAGTTGTGGACAACATGGTGAAGTGTTGCTGGGTTAAGGAAATGGAAATTTTACCAGCAGAGGGGTGTGGATGTGTGTGCACATGTGTAATCAGTGCCTTGCCCTCACGGGAGCCAGGCGCACCCTGTGATCACAGCAGAGCCCCGAGTGACTCCTGATTGTTCAAAGTCAGGGACCCTCTTAGGGGCACCCGGGGTGGACCAGCACTTACCATCTCCCCACGGCTGCCTTTGTCTCCCTTGGGCCCCTGTAAAGCACAGGAGGTGGCTGTCACTGACCATTCACAAGCTGCCCTGCTGGGTGCTGCCCCCCAGAAGCTCCTCGCAAGGACCCAAGTGCGTCTCTAACTCATCAGCTCAGGTTGTCACGTTGGCCTCCCCATCTCAAAGCAAAAAATGCCATTACTGGCTATTTTGGCAATGTCTGAGTTCATCTTACTGGTTTTTATCTCTGCCAGTAGCAGCCTCTGGACCAAGCTCTGAGTAGTGTCATGCTTGTGTTTTCACAAAGCGCTGACCTGATCTTTCACTTGTGTTCAGGGCCTTTGGCATTTTAGGGCAGGCTGGGATTTTCAACAATTCCCAAAATCAACTGGTTCCCAGTTTAATACTTTTTAAAAAAAAAATTCTTTAAATTTGTTTTTTTCCCCCCTCAGGCCAAGTTATTTGGAAAATCTGACTTTCAAAAATCTGCAATAACATTCTTGTCTTCCGGTCTATTGAAAACCTTGCACGTATGTATTGCTGCTCCTCACTTTTCAGCTAATAATCTCCTGGCAACTGCCTATGCAGCCAGAGACTAAGCCTGCACTTTTCTAAAGCTGCTGATCTTAAAACCCATTTTGCTTTCCTGATTACAGCAGGATTTGGGGGTTCCTTATGCTGGCCTCAAACATCTTGGATCTCATGCACTTAAACTCTTCTAAAAAATACAGGCAGGAAAGAAGTGTGGATACTTACAGGGCTTCCCGTGGGACCCTGAATGCCGAGCGGACCAATGATTCCTTCTTTTCCCTAGAAAAGAAAAGACCTGTGTGAACCACTACCTGGGACCTGACAGTCATTTTCACTAAGGCAGACTCAGTGAAAACACTGAAACTTTGCTGCTTTTCAGCAACTTGGTGGTGGTATTTGCTGTAACTGGAATAAAAGATAATTTCAAGCTGCAAGCCCAAAGAGACAAGTCCTCACAGTATGGTTGTCACAAGCCTTGTTAAACCTCAGAAATTCCAGAAGTAGAAGGATTTCAGTGTAGCTGGAGTGCTCTGTGCAGCGTGGCCGTCTCCAAGCCCCATGCAGATGTGGTCACCTACAGCTGTGGGGCTCAGAGGTGGTACCATGGCCTCGAGCCACTGTGCTCCTCACAGCCTCTGGAGCCTCACAGAAACAGGGGTGAAGGAAGAAAATCTTCCCAAACCCACAGACTGGAAAACCACTCACCATGAGACCCGGCGGCCCACGTGGTCCCTGAATGCCTTTGAACCCAAGGTCTCCTGGGGGGCCCTGCGAGCAAAAAATGAGATGTGAGGTCCACTAAATAACCAAACCCTGTGTTTATGCCCTTGCTTAGAGCTCTGCTTTAAGGACAGGGGTGCTGCCTCTTGTATATGGGAATGGGAAGATCCAATTTGTTGTAAATTCTTTTCCCACTCCTGTTTTGCAAGGCTTTTACTTTTGACAGAAAACAAACAGTCCCCTCTTCACCAAGGAAATGACATGCTGATAAAATTAGTCTAAATTTCAAGTCAAGAAATTTAACTCAGTGTTAGGGATGCACATTGGTGTCTCAGGTGCAGGCTGATGTTTGATGCTGGAAATAAAAATGTCAGAAAGGGGGAAAACAGCCACGGAATCTCTAGGACAGCCCTTTTCCTCCAACAAAGCATATGTAAGCACACACTCATTTAACAAATGAAGATTCATAAATTAAAGGAAGTTGGGATCAAAACTGAATTTCCACAGTTTCTGCAGAGCTGCTAGCACTGCAACAAGTGTGGCATGACCCGTCCCCAGTAAAGTGAGACTAGAAAACCAACTGGTCCCCAGCAGCCTCTTACCTTTGGCCCAAACAGTCCTGCAATCCCTGGAAATCCTGCCTCGCCAAAGTCTCCCTGCATGTGACAGCCAAGACAAACACAAGAACAAAGGACAACAGTAAATTCACACTGGTGGCTGGAGATGTCACTCAGAGATGCACCAAGAGTTCAGCAGCTTCAGAGAAAGAGAAATCCGTGAGTATCCTTCAGTCTAAGCAGGACTGATGAGAAAGAAGAATGGAAAAAACCTGGAGGAGGAACTACACAAACATCAGGCTAGAAGCAACTCACTTGATCCCTTAGATCTCACCAGTGCCACCTTTTTGCCCCCAAAATGGGAGGCAAACCTACACTATTCCTAGCAGATGCTTCTCTGGCTTGGCCCAGCAGAAACAGGATGGAGAGCATCTACTCTGAGACTGATCTTGGAATTTCATGCTGAAAAATAGCAGCCTCAAAGTTCTTTAAAATAAGCTCCTGTATAATTTCTAATACAAACTGGACTTACCTACTAATTCAAACTATAATTTCAAACCATGCTCATTCAAGCTGTTAAAAAAGTGCATGTTCCTACAACATAACCTCCCACTCAAACCCGGGAAAACCATGCATCTCCCCTAATCCTTTTATTCAACTCTGCAGGGATTTTTCTTCAATTTCATAAGAAAAATAATAATAAAATAGTTGAAAGGCCATCAAGCTTGAATCAGCACATAGCATGCACTCTGAGAATAAAAAACCCACCCTGGGTAGCATGTCCTTATGTAAACATCCTCCTTTCACCATGTTTGAGATCGTCATCCTTTGGTATTTTTGGGCTTCTCAGATGTCAAAATTCCAGAAGATTCAACTTTTTTTTTTTAAAAAAAGGGGTCAGAAACCTTCACCAGATGATTCTTCTCCAGTGTTAGGAACATCAGAGATAGATAAGGCTTGTTTGGCCTCTTGGCAGAACCCATTCTGATTGTGCTTTTTGGGGTGTTTTACAATGGTTTGTTCACTCAGTTGTAAATGACCCAAGTGATGGGGCTTCCATCCCCTTTATTACGAGGTTTTTCCAGCCCCAGCCTAGAAACCTCACTGTTTGGAAGTTTTCCCTGCCATGACAGTGAGAAACTGCTTGGCAAGAAAGGGCTTGGTTGGGCCTGGTGGAGCGTAAGAAACTTTCCAAGGATAGAAATTGATTTAACTGCCCATTTATGGGTCCTGGAAAGGAAAACTGCTACTAACGGAGGACTAAGGTCTTTCCTGCATCAGGAGAATCAACCAAGCCTTCTTTCTAGAGGAATTTCAGGCAAAAGCACGTGGGAAGGCAGAAGGGTTTAAATGTCATGGAGTCATCTCAGCCAAAGGGACACGGTCACTAGTCCTGCAGCAAATCAGGCAGTGACAATGTGGGGCAAATGAATGTGTCACTCGTGTCACAGAGACAAAATGATCTGTGAGATTGGTCTATGATCAATAACAAAATGATATATGGTGGTGTTGGTTACTGCCTTTCAGCCTGAAAACTGTCAGCACAGGGTTTTATATAAAATAGCCAAACAAGTGTAGTTTAGTTGAGGTAGTTTGGGCAATCTTGTGCCTTGTTTTGTATCAGTCCTTGAGAATCGTGCTCAAGCTGGATATGGGCTCCCCTGTAAAGACCCTCCCAGGGATCACCCTGCTGTCCAGCCCTGTGGATCCACACCCTCTCCAGCCAGAGAGTCCTGGAGTCAGCTCCATCACCACTCACCGGCTGTCCTTTGGGTCCCGGATCGCCAGGGCTCCCTGGAAGGCCCGTTCCTCCCGGTGATCCTCGCTTCCCTGTTTGGCCAGTCTGTCCAGGCAATCCTCTTTCACCCTAAAAATAACAGAATTCAAGTAATTCCGAAGGCCAGGAGCTAAATATAGCACTCAGCTGAAATAGCCATAGATGGAAAGCTGGAAAAGATGGCTCGTTGGGATAAGGAATGTGGCTCCATCAGGGGATGCCCCAGGTCTGCTAAGGCAGGTTGTTCAGGACGCACAGGGTGAGACCAAGGTGGGCATGGCTGTGTCCCCTCCTGGGCTGCCCACAGAGCAGGAGCCTCAGCAGAGCTGTCCCACCTGCATGGGGGTAAGGGGAGAAAGGGGATCAAATGTCTTTTCTTTGTACTTCCTACGTTCTTTGTCCTGCCCTGCAGCTTCCCATAGTCTCTTCCCCCAGCAGGCTGGCAATTGATGATTAATTCACGGAAAATGCTGAAGGCATGCCAAGAGCAGGACTTCAATCCAGAGGCTGCAAAATCAACATTTTCTCATGTTAACTCTACAACTTCAATCCAGAGAGGGGCTTCTGTCACCCAGCACCACACTTTGCTCCCCACCTCTTCCCCTTGCCAAGTGCCAGGAGCAGCACAGGGTCCAGCTGCTCAATCTGGGGCAGACTGGGAGAGAGGAGCAAAGGCAGGGAGAGCCTAGGATGATGGAACAGACGGAAAAGGGGCATCAAATTCTCCTGGAGGTAGGGTGTGAGTGTGTGACAAGGACACAGAGTCTGTCAGTCACCTCCTGTTGTACTGCCCAAGGCAGCTGGAGGGCAGCAAGTGACAGATCAAGGGCAATGTGCTATGGAGTCCTAATTTAAATCAGACCCCAGAGCTTCTCCAAACCCAGCTGGAGTCTTCCTATTTACAGAGTCTTCTACAAACGACTGAATTGCTGTGGGTCCAGATTAGATCCCGTGGTGAGCCTGAATCAGGGCAAGGACCAGGAAGAAACCCCAAGGTCACAAAAGCAGCTTGTCCCTGCTTCCACCCAGTGTGATGTCCAAGCCCATACTGGCTTCAGTCCTTCTAATCCAGTAAATAGGCTAAAAACCAAGCAACACAAATTTCCCTCCAGCAGCTCAGGCCTTGCAGAGCAGCTAGAACACTTGAACCTCCCACGGAGTTGTCCATTCTGGATATCCTACAGGTGGGCTGTAGCAGTTCCTCTGCAACTTCTCCATGTTTTTTTAGGTTTCTAATGATAAAAGACTAAAGTGTTTGTAGTGTATGTGTGTCTGCAGGCTCCTGAGCTTCCTTGGTAAAGGAAGAAAGGTCCCTGGGACATTCAGCTGCTGTGTACATCAGGAAAAGGATGGAGGGGTGGATGGATGAGAAGAAAGATCTACAGAGCCTCTAGCTAAGTGAAAGATGGCAGCAGGAACTGAGACTATATTAGACCTTGGAGAGTTCAAGCTCAGAGGCATCAGGCTCACAGACTGGATCTCTCACAACAGCATCTTAGGGAGTCAGAAACCCACCTTGAATCCTGGTGGTCCCTGTGCCCCTGGGAGTCCTGGCACACCGGGGTTCCCTCTCTTGCCTGACATCCCGGTCACACCTTCTTCCCCATCATGGCCCTGCTCTCCCTAGAAAAGAAACACAGAAAAGGTTATGATACAAAACCCTTTTCCCTTCTGCACAGCTTCTGGGTGGACAGCAGAGTAGTGGGATTCTGCCCTCAGCAAGAGGGGGATAGGTTTGCAGGGGTGGGTTTGCAGATGTGGACAGAGTTCTGTGCATGTGAGCGTCCGTCAGGCTACAAAACCCACTTTATTTATAGATCTGGTCATGCAAAGGCAGCTGCTGCCTCTACGTGCAAGTGAGATGTGAAGAAGATCCACTCTGGGTACATGTAAACTGGAATATCCACAGCTGGATCACACAATTTCTCCAGTGCTACCTTTTAGTTTTCCAGCTCCAATGTTGTGTTTGCTGTTGATGCCACGAGGTCACAGTTGAAGCTTACCAGCATCCCAGGCACGCCGTCCTTCCCGGGCACACCGTCCACTCCAGGGGCACCCTCTTGACCCTGCCTTCCCACCACTCCTCGAGGACCTGGTAGCCCAAGGATGCCCTAAAATCACAAAGATGTTAGAGAAGGAGCTCCCAGACAGCATTTCCTTGGGCAGAAAACTGAATTTTCACCTACCGGTGAGCCTCTGCTCCCTGCACTGCCCTGTGCTCCTTGCTTTCCTTTTTGACCCTGCAAGTAAAAAAAAGAAAGACATCTAAAATTGCAGCAGTTCTAGCACAGCTCTACTTGGGATTGTGACTTCAGGGTGTGCTTTTGGATAATGATTGGAAAGAGTTTTATAAAAGGGAGATTTATAAAGTCAGTTGCTCCAGCACTGGGGAATGAACTGCTATTTGGTTTTATTACAAGTGATTCTTCGTATGTCTTGAGAGTTCTAGGGCAGGAATGAATAGCTAGAAGGCAAGGACCTACATTTTTCCTAATACAGAGCAGATGAGGACAAATAAAGCAGGATGAACTCGAGGGAGGACTTGGTGCACTGGTAAACATTAGAACAAGATGCTAAAAACCAGAGTCCTCCATCAATTCCTTGACAGCAAACTCAGGACCCAGTGAGTCCTCTGGGGGTGTTCAGGGGAGCTTCTCTCTGAGAAGTAGCTCCCTCTATTTTGGAAATAAAGCTAATGGAAATTAAAAAGGGTGTCTTCTGTCTGACATTTGCGATGCTACTTTGTGAATAAAGGCATAAAAGAAATACTCCCGAGGTTTATTAGCTGTAAAAAGGATTAATTTGTGCAGAATGAATGGAAAACTCAGCCTCATCACCTTCACTAGGGCTCTCTTAGTGAGGTCATGTACTAAAGCACTTTTAAATTGAAGAACTCATTTTCTGTGCATTGTTTCTCCATCTGCAGAGGACCAGGCTGGCCAGCTACATGAAAGAAATATTCCTGGGGGTGCTTTCCCTGCTATTCATTAGACCCAAAGGCAGTTCCAGATTGTCCATCAATGGGCAGAATTTATTTATCACCTGGTACACTTCTTGCCAAGAAGACCTAAAACTATCTTCTGGCCTTACCCCCAGCAGGGTCAGATTAAAAACCCTGACATCTGCCAAGAGAGAGCAGGAATTTGCTGAGTATTGAGGTCACATACTTATGTTTTAGCAAAAAAAGTCCCTGGTCTGTGAGAATAATTAGCAAGCTGTCATTACAGCCAGATGTGGAGGTAGGAGTAGGTATGAAGTGCCCCAATGAACCCTGAAGGACCCATGTGTCCTGGGTTTTCTTGCTCAATTAGGACAAGAAGTTAGAGGGATTGTTCCAAGAAAGAACTCCATGGATAAATGGACTCCAAACCCAGAAGGCTTCAAGCCAGGAAAGTTTATGGTTCAAATGAAAGGGAGAGACACTTGCCTGGCTCAGCCCTCCTTGGGGATGGACAAGCCAGCTGTGGTTGGAGACAGCACAAACAGGGCATGGGACAGAGACACAACCCATGGCAGGGACTAAAGACCTGCCCAAGAGTCACCCATCACGCTGGAGCTGGAATTGTCTTGATCTTCTCCAGCTCCACAAAGCCAACAAACCATTTGGCTTGGACACCCAAATACTTACAGCCCTCCCACAAGGATCCCCACAGCCTTTCAAGGCATAGACCATAGGCAAAAATCCCACATGCTGGGCAAAACCATGGGAGTCCTCTGAATTAGACATTTTCGTTAAACTCGGGACACTATAAATCCACCCTGCTGAAACCTACCACATCACCTTTGGATCCCTTTGCTCCTGGCTTGCCTGGTGATCCAGGATCCCCCTACAAAACACAAGCAAGAAAAATCTGCTTAAAATTCTCTTCTGGCAGTACCTTGCACGAAGTACAAAGAACAGCATTTTTTGTGCCCTAACAATGCTGACTGTATGGAAACAATTCAGGGAAACAGCCTGTACTCAGACAGGCCCCCGGGGACAAAGGAGCAGGGAACTGTCTCCAGAGAGCATTTAACAGGGTGTCGATTGGAGAAGAAGCAACTCTGCCCCTCACTTGGGTGGTGCCTGTATTTGTGGAAATCATTCACCAAATTCCAGATGGCGCCTGGAGAGCAGTGCTGAGAAGTGGGCGGGAAGGAGGCTGTGTGCAGAAACCGTGCAGAATGAGTAGTTTACACAGTGACTGCTGGTACCACTTCCCTTTTGCACGCTGCAGCCCTTGCCTTGGTTTCACCTGGGGGTCAGGTGTTAGAAAACTGCCTATGGAGTAAAGCAGAGAGGGTATTTCACTGCTCTCTTGCTGGTCACTTCCCCATCACACTCATCTCAGTCTTTTCTCCTGGCCAGCCAGGTTGGGTTTTTTGGTCTGTATTTGTGTCAGTGGCAATTTCTGGATTAACATAAAATAAATGGTAAGGAAGGACTCCCTGCAGAGCTCTCCTTCTTCAGCTTGTTTTTGACCCACGTTCTAATGGACCTTTACTAAAGACAATCCAAAGCTCCTGCTTCCATCTGAATCATCTGAGGGGCTACCACCCCCCCCAATAAACTACATCCACTGGGGAATGCAGCAACAACTCTACTCCTTTCTGAGCCATATAACAGCACTACCATTTTAAAAAATAGAACCTACCAAAATAGAATCTGTTGTTCTTCCCAGCATCATTACAAAGAATGGGAATTGATTCAACTTTATTTCCCAATACGAGCTACATTTAATGTGCTGCTGCACTCACAGTTGCAATAGTCATGTATAAAGATCAGATGCTACTGTATATAACAAGGGAATAAAAACTCCTTCCCTTGAATTTGGATTTAATTTAGTCTTTCACAAAGTCTTTCACTAGTTTGAGAGGAAACAACTTGCAAGCAGAATAATATGGTCTCACCTCACACTGGACTAGCAGAACACCAAAAGGATCACTTTCAAGCAGACCCTTCCACTGTCATTGTCATCTTCCACCACCCATCTCCCAAGATTTCTAGTCCGTCATGGACCATTCAGAAAGGATGGGTTTGGAAACAGGCACTGGGAGTGCTCCCTGTTATGTCACCCATTTATTAGTCTCAAATGTGGCTCAAAATGCCCATTCCATAGGCCTGGCTGATGGAAATACCCACATTTCACAGCTCACCACACACTCCTCCTGCAGCCCTTCCCACCTCCCTGTTTTTCCCATGTCTGGGGCATTGGGTAGCTTACAATAAAGCAGCATCTCTTACTGGTAAGCCTTGCTGTCCAGGTTTTCCTCTTTCTCCATCAAGCCCTTCTTGACCCTTAAATAAAAAACAGAGAGGAAACATGTCTTTGTTCTTTGTGGCAATGAGAAAGAAAAATGAATGTAATGTGATTTAAGGGGCAGAAGAAGACACACGTGTCTGCATTCTGCTGATACAGAAATGGTGAAGTTGTGGGTAGTGCCCATGCTCCTGTGGATATGCTGTGGAAAGAGGAACTGCTCATCACCATCTAAGCAGCAAAGAAGGTGTTCTAATGCATCCCAAAATATACACAGCACTAATGGAAGTGAACAGCTGGAGACAACTGTCCTAGAAAATAAGGCAGCAGCACTGCTACTCTGATGAATTCCAAATCTTCTGTAAATTACTGTAGTGGGTCACTCTGACCAGGTGCTTTTGAATGGAGGTAACGCTTAATTCATGGCACCTTTGCAGATCAGCCCAGATCAGCTGGAAATGTCCTGCAAAGAGGGTATAAGGAGCACAGCAGGATAATTCATAGCCCTGGTCTTGCTTTCGAGAGAAATCTTGCAAAGATTTTGGAAGCCTCCAAATCTTAAAGTTAACAGATGTTGCCATGGAAGAATCTACAGCCACTGGCACGTCAGTCTTGAAATTTGTCCAGCACTGACATGGACTCTTGCTCACACCTTGCCCAGGGTGTCTCCTTGATAATCACAGAGACCTGTGCTCAAATGGTCCTGCTAATTCTTTTAGCCTCACTCAGGCAGGTGCAGGGCAGGGTGAGGTGCTGACTTTTTTGCCTTCAGTAATGTTTTTACTGCTTTAGGTAAAGACAGTTGAATTGTTCCTTGTCTGAATCATAGCCATGTGCAGCAGCTGACCAGGGACATCAGCAGGTTATGAACTGGGACTGCTGGGCAATTCTGTGGGCTGAGGTGGACTGGGAGCACTTCCCCAAGGTAAACATTTCTGAATCACACATTTGGAATAAGACTCACAGGATAACCAGTGTCTCCAGGCTCCCCTCGGTCACCTCTGTCACCAACGGGGCCCTACAAGAGCACAACAAAGACCTGAGGTGGATGTAAACAAGCTGTCATCTGCAATATCTCAATGGCTTGTGCATGTTCTACAAGTAAGGCAGCAAGCCAACTAATCCACCCACAAAAATCAGCCCAGGATTGATTAGAGAAGGGATTTAACATCTTACTCTGTCTCCGGGTGGTCCCTGTGGGCCTTCTACCTTCCCGTCATCACCTTGTTCTCCCTGTGAATAAAATGTTAGTGTTAATATAAACAGAAGCAGATGCTTCTATACACACCCAATCCAGTCCTTCCATATCATGAGAAGTCAAAGCCTCTGTTGAATTTACTCCTTTTTCATCCAAAGAAAGACTAAACAATTTTTTTTTTGTTGTTTGTTTCACTGACTCTTCACATTGCTTTCCTAATTTCTGGTGTTTCTGCCTGCTCCAACTCTCCTCCCTAAGCAACCAGGTGCAAAGGGTTATTTTCAACAATTCCTGAAACTAAGCAAGCAGGATGTAATTGCGACAATATGGGAAATAGCTCTCTGCCTCTGAATTTTATTGCTGACAGTTCAACTAAACTCTTTAATCAAGCATTTCCCCACCCTTGTTGAGTCCTGTCTGGGCTGCTGGTGGGAGCACGGGTGGTCTGGATGGGCTCCCTGGTTGTGTGCCACCATCGCGGGCTCATTTTACAACCAGGCAGGTGAGACAGCCTCCTGCACACTCCTTTCCTTGCTGAGATGCTCCACAGCACAAGCTCAGAGCTCGTGGTTTGGCTAGGTAGATAACATCACCCAGCTTATTTATGACTGAGGTCTCTTCAAAACATCCACAGAGAGATCCCTTAAGACGTAACAGAGACACTATCCTTTTAAATTCTGTTGTGAAAGTCACTCAGGGTCATGATGTCCTGTTTTCTCTGGAGTCTAGCTCAGAGATAGCTGTTTCTTTGCTCCCCATGGAAGAATGCTATATTCCAGCTCCTCCAGTTTTTGACTACTCCATAGCAGTCTCTGGCACTTTGGCTCCTTAGGATGGACATGTCTCAGAGCTCCTTTGATGCTGCACTACTGGAGAAAGGGAGTTTGGGGTGTTCTGGCACAGTGGAGCTGCTGTATTTGGGGTGCTTGGGGTGCTCCAAGAGCCTTGAACATCCAAATCTCCAAAGATTGCAGAGCCAAGTTTTTCACAGACTTCTGTAATTCTCAGTGGTTGCACCAGCCCTTTCTGGTGTATTTACAATTCTCTTTGATGTTCTCTCTTTGATGTACTCTCCTGTTGGAGTTGCAGCTGCTGATAGTAAGGACACTGGGGAAATTTCTTGGTGAGCCTGCGTCTGAGAGAAACTTGGGTGGCAGAGAAGAGAGGAGGGGAAGCAAAGCCTCTCAGGCTCTGCCGATGGTTTCCAGCGCTACTGAACTTGCTGCTGGAAGCCAGCACCAGAATACCTGGCAACTGATTTGCTTTCTAGCCACCATCTAAGGAATGTTGACTAGAAGGGAAACAAAGCTTTTTCTCAAGTCTCAGGGAAAAAAAAAAATCATCCCAGTGTGTCTGTTACTATGCAGAAATCTTGGCACTGATTGCTCCTTCCCAAGCAGGATGTGCACACCTTTGGCATTTGGGAGCTGAGATGAGTGTGATGAACTCAGAGAAAGCTCATAATTTTGGGGACCCTTGAAGAGCATCAAGACTCACAGACTTTCTCCCCATTGTGGCTTTGTTTCCCCTTGATGCTAATTCCCACCTTGTTCTCTGTCTCCTGCCTGAGAAAACCCTGCAGCCTGGTCAGCTCTAGGACTGTGAAACCAAGCTCCTCCAGAGCTTCCTGGTGCCTCAGCTGCTTGAGAGAGAGATGAAAGGTCTGCACTAATTCTTTGGAAAGTTGCAGTGAAAAAAGTTAGAGTAAAGGGCAGCAAAGTAAACATGTTAGGATACAAATGGAAAATGCATGGAGAAGAAGGGAAGGCTTGTTGTTGTTGGCTCCTGTCCCAAAGTGAGATACACCAGTTTGTAATTTTTAAAAGGATCCCATCTGGACTGCTTTAAGCAGCTGCCAAGAGCAGGCGTCTGCTCTGAGCAAGGCCTCTTTGAGGAGCTGCTTCTCTAACACATTTCAAATGTATGAAATGTGGTGGGGTAGCTGGCTGGGATGGCACAAGGGAGCAGGATTCCACAGCAGTGCCTCTCACCAAACTGCTTTCTATTCTGGAAAAGGGAAGACCTTCCCCCACCATTTTATCCTCCTCCTTCAGCACAGCTCCATTTACCATGTTACTTAAAGCTCACGGAGCACTCATGGTCCCATTTCCATTTTCTCTTTATTTCTCGCTCCCAGGCTTCCATTTTTGTGTTCACACGCTTGTGAGAGGTTACAGATGTCTGGAGGGAAGGAGTCTGTCTGTCTTTAGGCTGGGATCCAGGCAACTCTTAGGAGATGAGGGAGGGTAGATAGGAAAACTTAGATGCAAGATTTTGTGGAGCACCTGGATGTTGCAGAAAGCAGTGCTGGAGGCTCAGCACATGATTTTGTGCTCTCCTGGTTCAGCATCTCCTCCTTCTGCTCCCCAGTAAGGTGTCAGCAGACCCACTGGCCTTGAGTGAGGAGATCCAGCTGTCAGTGGTCATTAACAGAGCTGACTGCTCTTAGCAGGGTGCATTGGATGCTTTGGTGGCTTCATCAGGCTTCAGCTTGGATACTTGCATATAGAATTAATTTATCATAATACTGCTGTGCTCTTTTGACACCAGATCCACTCAGGGAGTGCTCTTCTAGTGTCCTTTTGCAGAGGAACATCTTGTTGGTGAAGGGCAAAATGCTCCACTGAGCGCTTCAGATGAATAATTTGGGGATCATTTGCTACTGAAATTATGTGAGCTTTCAAGATGGCAACTTTAAATGTTTTCAAATAATACAACAGCTGCAATTTAAGCACTAGACATACATATCTGCACATCTCAATGGCTGCAGGGTCAATGGCTGACCTTGCTTTTACTAGTCATGACTCACAACTTTTTGCCAGGATGCTTAAGATTCAGCAGTGGGATTGTAAGAAACTTCTGGGCAGGTTCTGAGCTGACAATGTGCCTGGTCATGAGCTCTCACATCCATCCTGGGCTGGTTGTGCTTGTCTAACACTTGCCAGGAAATTCAGCAAGGCAGCAATGGAGATATGGAGCAGCAGGAACATCACCAGCTGTTCCTCCATGGATGTGTTTCAGCAGCAGGAAATGAGAGAAAAAGCATAAATGACCACTGTTCACCCCCAAAGCAAAATTTCTGAGGCATGTGAATGTCTTAGTGGAACACAACAGCTTGCCCTGCCCCAGTGGTTCCTGGCTGCACGGGGAATCTCCAGGAAGAGCACGGTGTGAACAGGGTGTCCTGACACCAGGAGCCTGAGCTGAAGGGATCCATTCAAAGCCCCAGCAATGGCAAGTCCTTATAAACTCATTTTACAAGTGATGGAGCTCCTGTCTGCACTACAGCTGCCCTCCCACCTGTGTGCACAGGCAAAGCTGAATGCTCCCTTGGTGCTGGCGAGTAAAAAATGAGCAAAAAGAGTTCACGCAGCTCTCCTCTTCACAGGGACCTCACAACTGACCAGTCCCCATCACCATCACTTCCCTTCCCACATAGAGGGAGAATCACAGAATGGTTTGGGTTGGAAGGGACCTTCAAGACTGTCTTGTTCTACCCCCTGCCATGGGCAGGAACGCCTTCCATTAGACCAGGTTGCTCCAAGCCCCGTCCAACCTGGCCTTGGACACTTCTAGGGATGGGGCAGCCCAGACCTGTGCCAGTGCTTTACTACCCTCTGAGCAGAGAACTTCCTGACATCTAACCAAAATCTTTACACTTTTGTTTTAAAAACATCCCCCCTTGTCCTATCACTGTCTGCCCACTGTAGAAGTCGCTCCCCCCTTTCAGGTAAGTCCCCTTTAAGTACTGGAAGGTCACAATGAGTTCTCCCCAGAGCCTTCTGCAGAGAGCTCTCAGGAGGGAGGGAGCATCTCTGCCGAAGGCATGTGAAGGACTCCATCAGCTCTGGGAGCGCCAAGCAGCCGGCAGGGCCGACAGGAAACCATTAAAGAGTGAGTCACTGCTCCAGCCTGAACTGGTTATGGCTGTGCTGACTCAGCAAAACGGGGAAAACACCGGGGAAAAGCCACCGTGGAAGGAGGGCTCTGAGTCAGGGCAGCTGTGGCCAGGGGGCTGTCGAGAGGTGGGGGACGAGGAACATGGAGCAAGGGCCATGGAGAGGAGAAACGCCAGCAGCTGAAGATCAGCTCGTTTGTGCAGGGAGTTTTTCTGACCTGATCACAGAAAGCTTATGAGTCTGATTTCTTTTGGCTTGGAGATTGAGCTGAATTCCTGAGGATACAGGAAAAACACATCCTCAGGGCTCACGCTGGCTGGCTCAGCCTCTGGCACAAGGGCACGTGCTGTCTGGGAAGCACATGCTGGTGGCACGGGTGTCCTGGCACTGACTGGCAGAGACAAGGCTGTAGCTTTGAGGGGTTATGTAAGTGGCTGTGTGGTCGAGGAGGCACCTCTGCCTCTGCCATAGGGTGAGGAGAGTGCAGATGCATGTGAGCTACAGCAGCGGGACAATCATCTCGTTCAAGGGGAAATGAGATGGCCAAACCCCCTGACTTACCTTTTCCCCCTTTGGCCCTGGTGGTCCAATCGGCCCCGGTGGTCCTGCATGTCCCTGTGGAGAGCAGACAGCACGTGAGGAGGCAGGAGAGAGCTGTGGGGCTGAAAGTCCTCCTTGGTTCTCTGCCAGATCTTGTAAGCCCTGGGTGGTGCATGCCAGCTTTGGAGGGACACATGTGTCAGGGCAGAGATGAGCCAAATGCAGGTGGTGCAAATGGAGAATTGACAAAGAACTAAACTCGAGATCAGAAATAAATCACTGTTTAAGAACAATTTGCATCCTGGAGTGGCAGTTCTGTTGCATTTAAGAACAGATAAAAGCTGGGAGATGAAAATAAAACCTTACCTGGTAACCCTTTAAGCCTGGGTCCCCTTGAGCACCCATCCTTCCTGGAGCTCCCTGGAGAGGCAAACACAGAGGGACTGAGAGAGCAGCCCATGATGTTAGCACAAGAGGAGGATGCACTGGGCTGTGCAAAGCGAAGCTCGGCACCACGTGGGAGTGTGGCCAGTCCTCCTCCTGGCCACCAGTGAGCTCTGCTGCAGCCACCTGATGGGCTTTTGCTTGGCTTTAACTGCTTACACGTGGAGAGGGGTGCCAGGAGGCCATTCTGTGCCTTTGCCAGCCTGCAGCAATAGATTCCCCACCTCACTCAGATTTGCTGTCAGAAATGGCTGCATTTGTGTGCTCTTCATCTGCACTCCTGCACGTCTCTATACCCAAATTAGTGTTGTGCTAGGAAGTCCACCAGTGAGACCATGCTCGGGCATGACCTAATCCTAAACTGTTGGGTGGAAACCTTCTGATGTGGGTTCTGAGGCAGAGAAAGGAGTTTTCTGGATTGTGATGAAGGCACTGCAAGAGCTATTAATCACATCTTTAGCAGAGTGAACAACAGGGTTTAAATCAGATCATCAGATTAAAGTGAGTCACAAAATTTCCATATAATCCCATTTAGCATGGAATAAAGCCCTTTCCACAAGACAGAGACGTGTCCACTCCGATAGACTGTTGTTGCTCAGATATTGCTTTGCTTCCTTGTGAAATAATCCATGGAGGCTTTACCAAAGACTATTAAGGGACGATATATGGTGAGGCCATAACTTTTAGTGCTGGAAAACACTATCAGCAGAACCATCACTAATTTGCTACTGTTCTGAAATATCACCACTATTCCTAGTTCATAAATAACTCCTGATTTTGCACTAGTTTCTATCAAATAGAGTGCAAGAAGTTTCCTTACCAGCCTGCAATGCAAGAGGAGGTACTTGTGCTTAACACTGCTGTCCTGATGCGTTTGTCTCTTGTGCCTAAAGCAAATTAACTTTCTCCCCTCTCTGCCATACTACGGCTGTTATCTCTGGAAGCCTCACCTTCAGTCCCCCGTTCAAACCCTTTCCCATGCTATATTTCTTGTTGCTCCAAGTGTTTTAGATAAGTAGATCAAGAGTGGGTGTAGAAACAGGGCAGAAGTCCAAGGCAGAGTTCCTTATAACAACACAGCTCAACTTGGAAGCAGCTCTTGCCATGAGTGTGCAGTCTCAAAGGAGAATATCTTAGCTAAAAATAGCTTATCAGCTCACTCAGCTGAGGAAAAATCCCCAATATTTCAGCAATTTCAGCTGATCTGGGGAGTTGTGAAGAACTGCCACGATGCAACATGAGCTGGGCTCACGAGGCACCATCCCAACCCACCCCTATGGACTCTCTTCTGTGCTGCTTGGAACGAGGGTTAAGATGTTTTGGCCAATGAAACCCATCTAACAGCATTTCCCTTTCAGTGCCCTGAAGCCTCTGCTGGTCTCTCTGCTCCATTTAGGCCCGTGCCCATCACTGCCAGTCAGGTTTCTGTGTGTTGTGTTCAACCGTTTGCAGAGCTCTTCTCACCATCGGTCCCAGGGTACCTCGGGATCCTTTAGGGCCTTGGTTCCCCTTCGGCCCCTGCTTCCCTGGGGATCCCATCTCGCCGAGCTGCCCCTGGTAGCCTTTGCTGCCCTGCAGAGCAAAGGCACCGACATCAGTGTAGGACAAAACAACTTCTGCAGGAAAATATCAGAGATGAGTAACGAAAGGGAGGAGGTGATGTTATCAAAGAGAGATGTTCCTACCTTCTGGCCAGGCTTGCCCTTTCCTCCCTGTTTTCCTGGTTTCCCTTCTGGTCCCTGGAAGAGGAAAAACAAAAAAAGGCTGTTGAAATGGGAAAGCAAAGAAGTCGCATCCCAACCAGCCACTCCCAAGTCATTTCCCTGGCACACACGAACCTGAGAGCATCCTCACCCACCCATGGGAGCCAACAAGGAGGCCAGGAAGTTGTGCAGGTCAGACCACAATCCACAGGTGCTACAGCTGGGGTATGGCTGAGTTTGGTCTTCAGCTGCTCCAACATGGAGGGAAACTCCTTGCTTAAAGGTGGAAAGATCTTTGTGCTCAGGTGACTATTGGGCAACACAGCTGAAAGGTGATACTGTGATAATTTTGATGATGATGATTTTTAAATCACATCTTGAAGACAGGTGGGTCATGGAAAACTGCCATCAGATGTGTCCATCTGTCTCCAAGGGGGCAAAAGAGGGATCTCCAGAAGTTCACCCACCCAGCCTCTGCGACAGAGTGGGCTGAAATGTGGAAAACACATTTACCCTGATTCCCCCAAAAGGTTTCCTCTGGTTTGCACCTGAGCTGCTGTCTTTGCACCACTACTCTACCAACAGTTGTATCCTTCACCACCTGTGGCACTGAATTAGACATCAACACTTTTTATATAGTTTTAGGATCCTACCAATAGAACCATTGATTCCACAGCACCTCTCCTTATTTTCACCTTGTGAAAACAAGCAATGGTTTCATTCTCTATCCACCTACCACGCACAACTTCCTGCTCACGGTGAGAACCCCCTCCCTCTATTTGTATTATTACTGCCACACGCAGAAACCACAATCTACTGATCAGGCTTCCAGAAATGGAGTGGGATGCAAAACTTCAGGTGGGAGCCATGGCAAGCAGAGACAGGAATGCTGAACTGCTTTCAGAACCCAGTGTGGGTGCAGAACCTGCTGCCCCTCCTTGCACCCCCACCACAGAAATGCGCTATGATGAGCAGCTAAATACAGCAGCCTCTCCTTAGGGACCCCAGGGAGCTCATTTTTTCCAGTGTTTGACTCTGTTGGCTGCAAGGGAGACAGAATATTTTGAATTTGACAGAAAGAAGCAAAACTGAAGAAAATAACTCATGCTTTTTGCCAATTACGACAGACTTTTCAACATCATCTCCACACCAGCACCACATCTCTCCCTCTGCTCCCCCGCCTCCCAGCTAAGAAGATATAATTTTCACCATGGTTGGTGTTGCAGTCTCAGCTGAATAAAAGCAACTTTAAATATAAAGTGAGACATATGGGGGTTTTCACTCTGATCTGAAACATGGGCCTCAGAAGTGCCTGCTCTGAACACAAAGGAGCAATTCAGACTTACTCCAACCCTAAAGAATTGTGCCAGTTCACTTCTCCAGAGGGAACAGCTCCCTTTTACCTGTCGAATATTTCAGGATACCACCTTGCCAACACTATTAGGCTTCACAAAGGACAGGTCCCTGCTGAGGAGTACACGAGCCTTGTTCTGCGTCTCTTCCACACTGCTCTGGGTTTTTTGTTTGCTATTTTTTGCTGCCATTTCCCAAGAGATCACTTTTGGAACTACTTTCCCACAGACGCTGAGCAGCCGCAGTAGATGATGGGTGCCAAGCCTCCCGCATCACCCACGTGATTCACACTTTTGACAGGAGTACAGAGAAGTCCTCGCGAATGAAAGCATCGGGAATGGCCAGACCCTTCCAGCTCTACAGCAGCTCAGTGTGGGACCTGGTACTCAGCACCTGAAGCACAGTAACTCCCACAGCCTCTGCTCTGCAGCAGCGCCCTGGCACATTATGGCTTAAAATTTTGGAGAGGGAATAGTGGAAGCACTCACAAAACTTTACTGTCAAAACAAGATGTGACTGAATAAAGAGACAACTGGGGTTTCTAATCAGTTGCACAGTGTTTTTCCCGCAGTCTCCCTGGACTGTGCTTTAAGAGCTTGTGGAAGCACAAGCAGTAGATGCATCCTGCAAATGGGAGAAAGCCCATTTTAAGCCAGATCTGTTCCTAACCCAGTGATGGCCAAGCCCTTGGTCTTCTCCAGCAGAGTAGCTTTCCACACTCAGATGTGCTCCTGGAACTGCAGTGCTGTGGCAGCTCGTGAAACAAAGATTTCCATGCAAAGGTTCCATCTCCAGGCTGAGAATGTGTTATATTGTCTGTAAAAATGCAGATACCAGTACACTGATGAGACACACCCTTTATCATTGTGCAGGGCAGGTGGACCCTGTTCATGGGGAGGTCATGAGGACCTCAAAGCTACTTCAGAAGAGTCTGAAGTACAGCCTGGCTCCCTCCACCAGGATTCATCTCCCATGGAAGTCTCATGACTGAAACTTGCTTCTACCCTGCATTGGAAAATGTCTTTGCTTTTTGAGAAGACAAGTTTAGGCCTTAAATTTTTCCATCTGAGAAACAAAATTTCCACACTGCTCCTAAAATTTGCCAGCATTCAAGTTCCTGCTTGCACTCACCATCACAGAGTACAGATAGAGGGGCTGGAGTCATCTGAGGGTAAACAACAAAAACCAAACCCAACTTTGACAGTCGAAGTCCCGCTCGCAAAAATGAGCTCAATCCACAGTGAAACTGTGCCACGTTCAAACAGCTTCTCAAATTTGCTCAGGGTTCCTTCAGTTTGTCCTTTCCCTTGGTGGTGGATGTGAGCACAGATATGGGCTCCAATAAACTCCTTGTACCATTTTCCCCTTATGACGCATTGGCCTCATGGAGCAGGGATGTTCATGTGCTCCACAAGGCTCTCCTGGCTCCTCCAGCTGGGGTGCGGCTCCTTCTCCATTGCTGAAGAAAAAAAGCATTGGCATCATCACCAGCTCCTTTCAGTGATAGTGAGATGAGCTGTCACTCACAGGAAGCCATGGAGAACTCGTTCCAAGCCTCCCTTGCTGTTCTTGACTCTCATCCACTGGTTAAAAGCTTGGCTGGTATAAAAATTGGGTCAAACCATGCTGGCGACACCACTGGCAGAGACGTGGCTCGGATTTTGACTGACTGAGTCACCTCTTCGAGAGGAATAAGCTCTATCAGTCAGGGATATTTCCGTGCTCACCCAGCACGCTTTCTAGGACTTTGGCCAGCAAGCTCTGCTGGTGAGTGGGAAGCCTACCATGTGTCTGATTTTCCTGGATATGCTTTCTCCAACTGTGCAGGAATTCTTCCCAGATGAATTTAGAGGCAGTTCAACACTTGTCTGGGGCTCCCAGATATGTGATATCTCTACTTGTGATGATTCAGATGTGGTTGCTGTTGCAATCCCAGATGTTCCCAGGGCACATAGGCAGCGGTTTGCACAGTTCCCAGAAATCACTGCACTGCCACACTCCACACATTGCACAGGGAAGAACAAGCCCAGCAACAACTTTGATAGCCTTCAAAAATAGCTCCATCCTTTTTCTCTCCATTCTTCTGACTCATCTGTCCAGGGATGAAAAAAACCAGGGCCAGAACAGGAAGAAAAAAAAAAAGGGATAAAAATAAAATTCAGTGAGATCGTATCTTCATCCAGGCTCTCCCCAAAGTACATCAGGAATGTAGCATCTTTTGGTACCTCTTTCACCGCAGTGTGAAGTTCCTAAGGTTCCTAAGATTTCTTCTCTCTTTAGCAGAGATAGGAGTGAGGGCAGAAGATGTACAAAAGCCTGCACATCAAAATAATTAAATCCAAGTTCCGTTTGCTGGACTCACATCAGTTGGGTTACTGTGCCAAGGCTCTGAACATCTATGCTTTTATTCCTGAGGTTTGTACACATTTTGTTGTATGCTTTGGGTTACTGGTTTGCTGAGAAAACAAATCTTCTTTCCAAGCTTCTTCTGTGAACAGGACTATTTTTAAATGGCGATTTCTCTTTATATGCTGCATTCTTCACTAGAGAAGCATATCAGTACCTCCAGATGACGATGGTATTTGTGACCAGAGACAGTGGAAAGCAGCAGTTTTATAAAGTCACATGCCTTCAGCTATGCCAAAATATCCAAGGGAAGCAAAAAAATTACAGTCTTAGGTCTAGCATATTTAAAATTTCATTGTCATCTTCAGTAAGGATACAGATTTACAAGGATTTTTTTTAGTACAGCCTTAGATATTCCCCTAAGGGAAAGAAGAATGGTTTATTTTCCAATGCAAATTGGTTAATTCTTAAAGAAAAAGAAAAAGAGACTTCCAGCTGCTGATGGCCTTGACAGAAAAGTCAGATCTATTGCCCAGCACAGCAGTAACGTTTAGTGGGAGCAAATAGATGAGCAGCTCAGCTTTAAATTCTCCAGACATCAACAGTTGAAATCTATGTTCTGACAACAACATCCAGAAAAACAAAACGAGGAAGTTGAATGAACTGCAGAGAGATATGCCCTGAACAGAGACAAACAACAAACAGGGCTAAAATCCTGACCCAAACTTCCCCATACCCAGCGATGCTCTTGCTGCAGGCGCTGGGTCTGGGGAGTGGTAACAGAGATGTGACCCCACCATCCTGGTTTGGCTCTTGGCATTCCAGAGGGCAAATATGTTCCCGCCTTCCTTGCGACGCAGCACAGGAAGGAAGCTCTCCAAGGCACAGAACTGGTGAGAGAGCTTCCCAAAGCTTGCCTCAGGCTGCTTCATGATTGCTCTGGACTGCTGTGGAGCCCGAGCATATTTTCAAACATTTTTTTTTTCTGGTTGTCATTGAGTGAAGGTCTGAGGTCACTCCTCCCTCCCAAAAATGAGGCAGGAAGAAACAGTACCTCCAGAATATGGCTACTGAGTAAAGAAAAAAAGTGACATGGTGACAGAGAAAAAAAAAAAAGTGATAGTTTGAGGCACTGGATGTAAAAGGGGCAGGAAAACTAAAGCAGCAATAAAGGCAGGAAGCATGAACCATAGGATGACCATCCATATTATCCAGGCCCAGCCAGTGAGCTCATTTAAAGGGAAATGAAAAAGCCCCATATAATTTCCTACTGCTCAGCAATGTCTCCATATGAGAACCTCTACTTAATAAACTTTGATCGAGAGGAGCCTCCCCCCATGCAGGACAGTTCACAAGCACTCAGGAAATTAGTGGGATTATTTGGGCTGGGCATTTGAAGACATAAATGTTTTGGATTTATAAGAAACACATTTCATAATCACTCTGCCTAGCAGTAGTTTGGAAGGGGAGGAGACAGGGCAGCAGCTCCTGAATGAGTATGGGGAAAGAAGAAAGACTCAACTGTTCTCGAGAAGAAAGACCTAATTGTACTGTGAGGTTCAGAGGGTTTCACTGGGAGCACTGGGAAGTAATGGGCTCTTGGCCTGCTTGTGGAAACCCGAGTGGAGAGTGCAGGTAGAGCTGGCTGGCTGTGCTCAAAGAAACAGCAGATTGGGGAAATCCTATAAAAAGGTCTTGGATGGCAAGACTACAGCCAGAGTCATTGTGACTTTCCTTTCAGCTGAGCTCCTCAGCTTAAAATGGGAACCCAACCCAAAATTGTGTATCCTGAACTCTCTGCTTTAGAGCAAACTCTTATCTCCATGCAGCTGTTGCTCTGAAACGTGCTGCTTTGGGTTTTGTGGAGGAGGAGGTCTATTTAACTGGATTTTCCTAAGCAGTCACAGTGTAAGGCAGCAAAGAGAGTCATGTACAGAGCAGTGCTGTGTGCTCTGAGCTGCTCTGGTTCAGTCTGATATCTCTGAACTGCCACTAATTGGTTGTTTCTGGGAAAATCCCTTTTTCCCCCCACTCTCTTTGCCTCTATTTCCTCGTGTCTAAGAAAGCATGGGAGACAAAGGTGCCACTAAAACACTTGGTGGATGAGTGGGAAGTGTAGGAAAAGTTCAAGGCCTCATCCCCACTGAGCTGTGAAGTTTTCATACACAATGAAACCAAAATGCTCCAAAAAATTAGTATCAGAATCTGACAATGGGAAGGAAAAGAATGGAGAGAGCACCTGGGCAGCACAACTCTGATTGACACTCCCCCAGATATTAAGGGTTAATATCTTCCTTTTGAAGGACACCCATGCCCTGGGGCTGTGGAAGAGGAAGGGAATAAAATCCTCTCTTGCAATAAGGAGGGGAATCTTGGAGGAACTGCCCAAAAAGTGTGTCTCCTTCGTCTGAGTCAGGAAAAAAACCCTGCCAAGTCAATGGGATTTATTTCAAATTCTGGCTCATTTTGACTCCTATTAACTCTAAACGAAGACCAGCTGGGATCAGCCTGCCTTCCCCAGCAGCAGAGCCTGCGAGGGCCAAACGGCCCCTGGGCTGCTGGAGAGCAGCCTCAGTTGCTGCAAGCAGCAGTTCCCTTGGGATTGGGAAAGCTCTGTGATTCCCTGCAGGATACATAGGGCTCACAGGCAACCCTGGTCCACTCCAAAGGTTTCAGTGGATTTAGTGGACTGAGTCACAAAGAGCAGAATAGCAAAAAAGGGGGAAAAAGACCCACACAATAATACCACCCACCCGAACAACAAAATCCAGCATGTACCTCTCCATAAAGTGGGAGGTTTAGAAAAGGCTGACCTTGGGGCCATCAGCACTGATTAGCAAAGCAAGAGGAGAAGCTGATTGCAGCTATGGGCAGAGATGCCCAGGGATGATCACCTTGGTTCTAGAAGGGGAAGCAAAGAGACCCAGGCCTGCAGCTCCACAGAGAGGCATCATCCTGACTCTTGGTCTCATACTCTTCAAAACAGAGGTTTTCAGCGTATTTGACTGCGTTTCTGAGCAACTTTATTCACCTTTGATTTTTGATGCAAGACAAATACCTGCTTATGGCTTTTCTGGGTGTTGGTCCGCACGAGTAATGGTACTCCAGGGCTGTAACTCCAGGATACACCGTGGCCAAGTGCAAACACCCTCAGCTCGGGACACTGGGCTCCAGTATAAGAACTGGCCCCGCTGACAGAGCAGCAGGAAAGGACAGGCTGTAGGGCAGGAGTCCGGCCTGTTGTGATCTCGTGGTCCCCCTCTGCCACTGACTGACCTCCTGCATGACCCTGGGCGAGCCACTTCACCATCTTGTGCATCTACTCCTAACACATTATTCAAGGGCAGGATTTGGAGTAACACTACTCATTTACTAGGATTAAGGGTGTGAGGATCTCGCTGTTACCACTGACACACTGCCCACCCCTGCACACCAAGCCTGGTGTTCTCCATTCCTTCCTCTGCTCAGTCAGAGGGTGACCCCACACCCTCTAGCTGGGGGAGTTTGAGAAACTTCTTTCAAGTAATTACTCCACAGACAGCCCATGGGCCAGGGCACAAAAAACAGCTTTTCCAGGAAACAACAGCTCAGCACATTATCAAAAAAAAAAGCATAAATTTCTGCCTGGAGAGCAGAGATTAAAACCAGCGGTGACTCCAGGATTGTCCTTTGGAAACCTCAGTGTTTTCAGGGAGCTGAATGCCATGGATGTGGTACTGCCAGCTGTGGCTGAGCTCATGTGCATGCACTGAATGGCTGGATTCAGCGACAGCAGAGCGAGGCGCTTTGTTGCAGAAAAACCTTTGAATCATGTTTTCAGTGGCAGGAAACAGAAAAGAACAAAGAGCAGAAACCACTCTGGGACAAATTCTGCTGTAAGTGATGTTTGGATAACTTTGTAGAAGAGCAACATGTTGGATGAGAAGAAGCTCCTGCTCTGCCCTGGCACTGCAGGCCACAGACAGCAGCCCCATCTCAGCATGGCATTGCTGGAGCAGCTCTGCTGGCTCAGAGCAGAAGGTCCATCCTGGCCAGCAAGTCCTCCTTCCACTTCAGGATTTGTAGCCTGTAGAGAAGAGAGGGACAAAAATGTGATGGGAAGGACCCTCAGAACACCACACAGAGCTGTGTGTGGGGTTGCTGCTGCTCTGGGGAGTGACCACAGCATGAGAGCCACGAGTTCCCTCCGTGCTCTGTACTGGGCTGGAGAGTGGCTTGATCCTGTGAGTTCCCTAAAAAAACCCTCAGCTCTCCACCCCAGCCCAGCTCTGTCACTCTACCCTCCCGAAGAGCAAATGAAAGGACTTTGGATCTTGTTGCACCAGAGCAAAAGGATTTACAGCCCTTCAAGCTCTTCTGGGCTGATGGTGCACATCTGCATGCCACAGCAGGGCCAGCAAATGCAGCAAGATCTTCTCTGATGTAATGGCAATTGTTTATAGCAATTTAGACCATTGGAGTGTCTGGCTCAAAGCTTTCTGAGTCCTGACGTGGCTTGAATGACACTGCAGATAAGATTTCAGGTTAAAATGGAAGTGAAAAGAACTCGACTCCCAGTTTTGCTGAACAATGAGGGATTTTCTTGTTTCAGAGCATGTTGTTCAGTATTTCCAGGCTCTCAAATTGCTTTCCTGGAGCTGTAAACCCCTTGCTATCAGATGTCTGCCGTGTATGGCAACCAGCACATTACAAAAACCACAGCACAGAGCCACGGAGTGCAGCTGGAAACCCATCACCTCCCTCTGCCAACTGGCCTGGGCCTTCCTCAGCCACTGCTGGATCTGTCATCCTCCCAGGGAAGGCTGAAAACGCCGCATTTTCCATCACTGCAGAGGAGAAGCAGCAGAGGGAAGCACTTTTTGGGGCAAGAGGTTGCTCTCAGGGCCCACTCGCCTGTGACCAGGTTGTTGGTGGCACACCAGTGACTTCAGCCTCTGGCTTTTACCATCCTCTGATGGGCAGTCAGATCCTTTGTGAGTGCAGGTTACTCTCCAGGGATGTTCTCTGGGTGTTTCAGGCTCTGTGGCACTATTCCTTCACAGCCTTACAGATCAGTAGATAAATTATCTTTTTATTTTGGCAGACCACACCATGACACTTGCACTGCTGATGGATGCCTTGCCAGGGTTTAGCAGGCTGTTGTACCTTCCAGTGCCCCACACGCTGAGGAGAATATCCTTGTTCTGCCTTGCCCGTACAAAAAGTCTGGATTTCCAGCCAGTCTCTCTGAAAGCAGATGCCCAATCAGTCCCTGGTGCTCTGCAAGGGGAAGGGCTTTTCAGCCCTTTTTTGTTCAAACCAGAGGGCAAATGGCCATGTTCAGAACAGAGTCAAGGTCAAGTGAAGGCAACAACTTTGTGTTAGAAGACGGAAACCACTGGGAGGAGATAATATGTGGGTCAGCAGCTCAGGAAAGGTGCAGATCTCTGGAAATCTCAACTGGATCTTGCACTGGTGCTCTGATTTCTCTCTTACGGCCAGGGGAACAACTGGCCCATTCCTCCACTGAGCAGGAACTGGGGCTGAATGGAGCAGTGTGAACTTGGACAAAGTGACCAAAAGATAGAGGATACTCACTTATCTCAGCTCCAGCTGCCTTGAGCCCTGCCAGCCACAGCTGTGAAGCTCATGGACCATCTCAGCTGCCAGGTTTGTTTGCTGAAATCCACTGGCTTTGAAACACGTACAAACTACCCCTGGAGACTCAACTGGGGCCTCCCTGCTGCTTTCTGTTTGAGATTCAAAACCACAGTGGAAACCGGTTTTCAGATATGTTAATGCTGGAAATGGCTGAGCCAAGTTAAAGCTAACGATCTCTGAGAAACGTTTCCTGAACACAGGGGGAAGTTTGGTTGTGCTCAGGCAGCCATGTGGTATCAGCATCAGGGTGGCTCTCTGGAAAATGAAGCCTTGCTCAGGAAAGCCAGATGTGCCTCTGCTGATCCCATCGATCACCAGGCGAGTGTCTCTCTTCTGCATGACCCAAAATGGCAGCACGGACCCTCTGTGCTTCCTCCAGCTTTCAGGGTTGCTCTGGGGTACGTCCCTTCATCTGCCATCTCCAGGGAGCTCCAGGACTGCAGACCCTCTAATCTCCTACCATCCCTCATGCTGGCTTGTTGCCACGTTAGGTGTGAGCCGGTTGTGCCAAATTCCCCAGCTCCTATACCTGCTCTGCCAGCACTAGCCTCTGCTCCAGGCTGGGATGTACAAAACGGGCTGAAAATGTACCAGCAGTGAAGTCAGATCATTTCAGAGCAATCTGGCACCTCATTTCCTACGTCTGTCACAAGGACACTTCATAGTGAAGTGTCACATTCCTGTAGACATAAGCAAAATAAAGATTAAGACTAAATATTTCCTTGGCGTTAAGGACAAACCTTCTAGATGTGGTGTGGCTGCAGAAACTTGTGATGAAAAGGGTTTTTCCAGAGGTTGTTGCTGTCCATGGAGGGCATGTCTCTGTGAGTAACGCAGGGACAAGCCAAGGTTTAGGAGAACCTTGTCTGTGCCCACAACTGCAGATGGGCATCAGCTTCCTCAAACTAACGCCAACCTCTTCCAGAAGCAGAGGATGAGCTTCACACCCCCAAACGGAGCTCAGTTTGCTGACACAGGTAACTGCACAGATCCCTGTGTGTGCACCTCTCCTACTAAGGGCACAGAAGCATCAACATCTTCCCTGCCCCCTTTGTAGCTGAGCAGGATATCCCAACAAATACTGGAGCTGAGGAAAAGCCCAGGAAAACATCAGTGGGTCTGGGCAGGAATGTGGTGAAGCAGACGTAAGGACTAGGGGATGTCATACCACGAGAGGCAATGAAGATGCAACAGCTAAAGATGAATTTTTTAAAACCACCTAAACTGCTTATTGGACAGCATAACACTGTCACATCAGAAGTATTAAAACCATTCACAACAGGGTGGTGTGGAATCACTCAGTGTCCGCAGCACCCAAACCCAACATCCTCCCTCTCCCTGCAATCCAAGCACCTCCAACACCTTCCCCAACCAATTTCTGTGCCACCATACAAATCCTGGGCAGGAGTTTGTCACCTTGACATCTGCCCTTGGGTGAACAACCTTCATGACTTCCCCATGACAAAATTTTTTTGTTAGCTTTGTCCAGTAGCCTTAAAGCCTTCTGTGCATCATGCAGTTTGTGGTGGGCTGTGACTGTGGTGGCTTTTGCAGCGTGTCCTCCAGAGGACGACTTGGCTGGGTATTCCAGCTTCCAACCCTCAGCTGGAAAGGAGGGGCTAGCAGTTCTCTCTAGCAGTTTGCACCTCTGAGCTGTAAACCTTATCTTGACAGAAATCTAAGGAAGATCCCACTGATATTTGTACTCTCCATGGGAACGTAGAATGAAATTCTCATTAATGGGAAGAGAAAAATTTTTTGTGCTTCTGTCAGAGGACTTCCATATTTAAATGACCTCAGTGAGCACAGGAACACCAGCCTGTGCATTAGGTAACAGTGTCTGGCAGAGGAGGCAGCACTATCTGGAGCCTAGGCAGGTCTGAAAGTCTGCCTGAGTTTAGGCATAAGGAAATACAAAGAAGTATATTAAAATAGTAGATGGAAATATAGCACTCTGCAGTAAAAAAAACCAAAAGGGAGTGATTATGAACAGGAATCTTGGCTCTATTGACTCCTTTTTTTTTTTAAATAAAACAGAAAACAGCATCATGTTCCCAGGGACATGCTGGCAAACAGCAGGGACAGAGTCTGAGAGAATCTGTATTTTATACTTTATAACTTAATATGGCTTTTGCATGATTTCAGTATTTTTATTGGTTCTTAAAACATACACAGTATAAACACAGGAACCAGCCAGAAGTACAGCACATGCAGGGCGACTGTCCAGCCGTGCCAGCCTGCAGCTGGGAAGGAGCTGAGGTGTTGGGGACCACCCTTGCCTGTGGTGTGATCCCAATCCTGAAAGGGCTCCCTGTTGGGTACAGGGACCTGTGGCAAAGGGTGGCTTTATTTGGGGCAGGACTACAGGCTTATTCTGCACATTTTTGGTGCTGCATTAAACTATTAAGCCAATGTTTCCACTTGCTAGTCGAGTCAGTACTCAAATCCCAACCTCAGCCCAAAAATAACATAAATCCATCTTTTTGCTGCTTCCATCCCCTCACACCCTTCTCCCTGCCCTCCTTTTAGCCAGCCACAACGTCACCAAAAGGAAAATCAGCGTTTCACCGTGGAGCATCCACCCAGGGCTCGGCTGTACCTGCCGGCCCTGCTCCTTCCTACCCAGCCTGGGCTGGGATTTCAGAGCTGCCTTTAAACTTAGGCTTCTTGTTCCTTTGCCACAGATGTGTGGGATTGGGGCTGGTGTGCTCCCCAGCTGCATGAGGGGTAAGACTCGTGCTGCAGGGGAGCACGTGCATCCCCCTGAGCTGGGCTATCCCTCTGCTGAGCGAGCCTTGCAAGCCCTTGCAGCTGATAACTTTGATCTAAGACAACAATCACAATGAATAAACAATGTCATCAACCTGATAAAATCCACATTTCAAGCAGAAAGGCCACTGGGGCACTGGGCAGAGCCATCCTCCACCTGACACTACCCTGTTCCCTCTCATCTCAGAGCCAGAATCAAACTTTTTCTTTCTACAGCACCAAGATCAGACCTCCAAGTGAACCAGACATGTGAGGATATTTGAGGATTCAGGAGTCATATCCTGCTGATTTCTTCTAGTGGTTTTCTATATTTAATGGGAAAATCTTAGAAGGGAAGACCAGAAGTAAGCAAGCGACCAACAGAGAAGGCCCAAGGTGGCCGATTCCAAGCTCCAGGTCCAAGCCAGCTGTGGCAACCAGGGAAAACTCAACCCCTCTCAGCCCTCTGGGCCCCCTCCCCATCACCCTGTGGGGTCCATCTTACAGGAGGGAGGCACCATTTCTCAAAGACTGTGGCAGATCAGATTCACATTCTCACACGTGAATCCTAATTGAAAGACCAAACCATCTCCTGGACATAGTTTTCCATGAAAACAACACACTTTACCATAATATTTATGACAAATTACATCTCAGGTGACCTCCTGCCCTAAGCAGTGTCCTGGTTCCCACACTCATCACTACAGGGAACCCACGGGTCACCAAGGGCTGGTTTCGCAGACTCACTCGGACACCTGGGATGCCGGGATATCCAGGAGGTCCTTCTTTTCCCTTCAGTCCTTCATTGCCTTTTTCTCCTTTCTCTCCTTCTAGGCCTTGCTCTCCTTTGTCTCCCTGTGGAAGAGAGGAGGATGGGAGGTTTTCATGCCCACACAATACATGGGTCACTGTACGAGGCTCTTGCCAGGGAAAACCCCACCACATAACTAGTATTTCAGGAGTGTGAGAGGAAGAGAGCCTGCAAGAAAAAGGATGAATGAGGATGAGTCATAATACACTTGACATTTAAAAAAGGAGCAAACCCAGGTTTCTTTTCTTTAAAATCTCTTGGCTGAAGGAGAAAGAACTCCCCCATTACACAGAGTAACCTGAACCCCTTTGCTTCTCCTGCAATAAGGCCTGAACCTCCCACGTGAATGAGGCAGGCAGAAAAGATTTGAAAGTCTCCCTTCCCTCATCCAGAAGACCTGAGCTTGGGATGCTGAAAGACTTTTAATAGGATGGGTTTATCTGGAGCAGCTGCTCAGCTCTTGCTGCCAAATAGAAATCAGCCCAGGGCTCCAATAAACACTCTGTGAAACAGTGTCACTGTGCCCCGTAAAGGATCTATGGCCTGAGCAGTGGGTATCCTGTCAAATCACTGCTCTGACAATTACAGAATCATAGAATCAAAGAATCATTTGGGTTGGAAAAGACGTTTAAGATGAATTAATCCAAACATCAACCCAGCACTGCCAAGCCCACCACTAAACCATGTCCCCAAGTGCCACTTCTAGGGATAGTAACTCCACCACTTCCTGTTCTAATGCCTGGCCACCCTTTCAGTGAAGAAATTTTTCTCAATATCCACTTAAAGCTCCCCTGGTGAAACCAGTCATTGAAATGATGAAAAAATCTGGCAGATAATAAAATTTCAGTATTTGGCAAGATCAACCAACTGGAACGCAGAGCAGAAATACAACCACAGAAGTGTAAGAAGTAATTTTGGAGCTGCTTTTCTTTTATCAAGACAAATAAAATATTGTAAATATTTTGTAATATTCAGTACTACCACTCAAAATTATATGGAGACAATGAAAAAGGCCAGTTTTATACTGAGAGCAGCATGTGCAGCCAAGCAGCCTTGAACAGAACCATTTTCCTCTTGCACCTGTGTTGGGAAAGCTCAGCAAGATCTCATCTGGTTAAAGAGCACAGACACATCTGGTTAAGTGTCCAGAGACACATTTGGGGTGGAAAGAGCTGGTTTGGTTCAAGAGCTCCTGGGCACAGCCAGCAGTGCAAGAGAATACAGAAGCCTTGACTGTCCTTAAGGAAGAGATTTTTGGTCCAACATTCAGAGATAAGCAGAAGTAGAAACACATGGCAAATAATTTAACTAGAAAGAAGCAATAAACTGCATTGTTGTGGGATGGGCTGCTCTTTCTTTCCATGGAACAAAATTGTTGGCCTGTTTGGAAAGGCTGGCTGTGCAGAGACATGAATCAGAGCCCTGTTCCAAAGGCAAGGTAGCAAAGTCACAGCAGTGAGATACAGAGTGAACCCTGAGTGAGATCCTGGGGCTCTGGCAAGGGAAGGGGATCTGGTTTCTTTACTCTAATATTGTTCTGGTCAGTGGTGCAGGGGAGAGTGATGGACAATTCTTGATTTCCCTTGCCAGGCCCAGGAATTCTTGATTAGTTGGAAATTTGATCTGTAAAGACTCAAATAAAACAGACAAATTGTTGGAAACCAGATTTTGAAGAACTTGACCTTTTTGGAGATCTGATCAGATGCCAAAAACGTGGGTAGAGGAGTGAAACAGGAGGGGCTTGTTATGTGTGCTCGCAGAGAAACAGTCCTTAGAGAGTGCAGGGCAGAGGCTTATTCCACAGAGGACCCAATAATCCCCTTGGCCTCATCCTGGCTCTGGGAATCACAGGGACCTGAGCGCACAGAGATGTGTGTGAGAGCTGGAACTCCGTGGGAGTGAGATTTACCTTGATCCCATCTGGCCCAGGCTGCCCGCTGTCCCCTTCCAGCCCGGATTCTCCCTGTGGGCAGAAGCAAACACCATAAGGATGTGCCTAAATGTGCTTTTCCCTGAGCTTTCTGCAGCTGGCTCACAGCGGCAGCCAGGCTGCAGTGATGGGAGCCCAGTCCTGCACTCTAACACGTGTCCTATCTCATACCCTAATGCTGAACAAGCTCTTCCTGGAGCAAGAGCAGGAATTCAGCCTCTTGCTCTATTCTGAGCCACAGTTTCTCCTCCATGGACTCGCTGCTGGCCTGCGGGAAGCCCTCCTTCCCTGTGTGAAAAGGAGCTCAGTCTGAATTCATTTAACCTGGGGCTTCCTCATCCTGCTCCAACAACTGACCTCAGTCCTGGGAAGGGACACAGCCCCTGCCAGCCTCAATCCCTGCATTCATCCCCCCCAACCCCCTCCCACACACAGTGTATCCAGTGTTTCCCTGCTTAAAGCTGCCTTCTGCTCCAGCGTCCCCAGCCCTGCACGGACACAGCCTCTGGTGAACAGGAGGGGTCTGTTCCCACATCTGTTCCCACACTGCCTCTTTCACACTCGGTGTCACAGTGGCATCTGAGAGGCTCAGAGAGGCTGGTGAGCTCAGGCTGGTGGGCTCTGTGGGGAAGGTACTTCCACCAGCCGCAGAAGGAACAGGGGTCGGGAGGGTTACGGGATGCAGAGAACAGGGTCAGCCTGTCCAGGCTGTGGGAGAGCAGGGACAGACCCTCTGGGGAACTGATGAGGCACAGAAGCCCCACCAGAAGGTGGCCATACTCACTCTTTGGCCAACGAGACCTTGCTCTCCGGGGATTCCTAACTGGCCAGGATCACCCTAAACAGAAGGAAGCACATACAAGGAGACAAGCTGTTTACTGACAGTGAGTGAACATGAAGCACTTCCCATTGCACTCTTAATTTTGACTTTTTCTTTCCTTCTCCCACACAAACACCTTCAGCTGAGTTTTCACAGGGGGTTCAAAGGCCCAGCATAGGGACAGCAAAGAAGGACACATCTCACAGGCTCTGTTGCAATGATGCTTGACAGGACAGGGGTCTGAGCTGCCTGAAGCTGCAGATCCAGAAGGCATTCTCTGGCATGGTCCTTCACAGACAAGCAGCAGTGTGGGTGCAATGTGGTGTGGTGGCAGACACGACCAGTGTGAGGGAGAAAAAACCAGCAGCTCTTTTAGCCCCAGTTCCAGAAGAATCTGAATCTTCGATAGCAGTAAAATAAACGAACAGAAGGCGGTGGAGCTGGCAAACAAATGGATCTTGCCAATACAGCACTGGGGGCAGGATGGCCATAGGGCAGCTCTCTCCCATGTGTGCCCATCCAAGCGATCTGCTTTGCATGGAAGAGACCTCAGGAAATGCAGAGGATTCAAGGGAAAAAGGTTTGAGGTATCCATAAACCTCATGCCACAGCCAACTGCTCTGCAAGCGATGGCTGCACAGACCAGTCTCGGTCCAGCTCCTTCCAGCTTGGAGAAGGAGCAGGATGGGACTCTCACTCCACAACTTCCCAGCAAGGACAGCAGGTAAAGGGGTCTGTGCATATCATCTGTCCTTCTCCAAGGAGGGCAGCCAGGAGCACTGGAGCTGAAACACTCGTGCGGTATCAGGATGCCAAAGACACAGTAGCTCCAGTGAAGTGTCAGAAGATTTGCCAAGGAAAACATGGCAAAGGATGGGGTGGGGGTGGGAATGAAGAGCAGCACAGAGGAAATTGCATTTAATCCCCACATAGAGTTTGTTCAAAAGCTCTGCTCACGGGGGCAAACCTTCAGACCAAGGGGGTTAGGATTAAATAAAACCCCCCCTGAGCTGCTCAGCATTGGGATTTTATTCAAACAAAGAGATGGCTTTTATGTGGACAAGAAGGTGCATTCATGGTCTGGATCAGGGCACCCTTCCCCCTTAACCATCAGAGGAGTTCACTCCCCAGAGAGCTGAGGCTTGGAAACTGTGGCAGGACTTTGTCTGAGGGTATTTTTAGGTCTGAGACCTTCCTAAGACTCTTCTGGTTTCGAATTAGAAGCTGCCTGCATCTCTGAGTTTCAAGGACTCCCCTCTCCATTGAGCTTTTGGATATGCAAAGAGTTGAGCTTCATTTCCAAGGCCCTTCACAGCTCTTGAGGAACAAGATCCCTGGGATGGGGCTTCTCCCCAGTACTGACAGCCTCCCCCTCAGGATGGGGCTCAGGAATTTGTAAAAATGGCTAAAATTAACCCAGTTTTAGGTTTTTTAAACTTTATCTTTTGTTGAATGCACTAGCTGCTGGAGGGTAAACCTGCAATGTCACTCAGTCCTGCAAAAACACAAGCTGCCATTTATCTCCCCAGTCTGACAGAGAAATTGCACTCAGGGTTTTTCTTACCTTCATGCCAGGTTCACCTGCAAGACCAGGTTGTCCCATTGAGCCTGGCGGTCCCTGGAAAAAAAACAACCCAACAAGATAATGAAAAAACCTATTGTAACCAAGCAGAAAGCAAGATCAAAGACATAATTCCTTTAGCAGAGCCCTCCTGGGACAGCCAAGCCCTGGTTCAATGCAATTACCTCCCTGGAGCTGGCTCGGGGTCCACAGGATCAAAGAGACCCCTCGTGCCTGGATTCTGGGAGGGCTCTGATCAACTCTCACACCTCCCATCTCCCCAGCCTGCTCTGCCAAGCACCTTTCTCTACCTCCTTCCAATCCCCCTGCTTTCTAAGGTTAGTAACCCCACCAGGGAGCAGCACTGGAACCAGCTGGGATAGAAGGGAAGAGGTCCAGAATTAGACTTGGAAGCTCTTTGCAAGGGTCCAGCAGGCTGGGCTGGTACAGTGGGTGACAGAAATGCCTGGCTGTGCTCTTGCTCCCTGCTCCCTGCAGCCCCACTTCTCCATTCCCAGTGGTGTGAGCGCATCCTCTGCACCACCAGGCTCCTTTTGATGAGGGTCAGGCTGCCCCACAGGCCACACCTTCCAGCTGAGCCGTTGCCCCCCATTCCCAGAGAGGCAGGCGCACGATGGTGCTGCCAGCTAAAGTGAGCTGAGGGCAGCAAGGTGACACTGAGCCCTCCAGCACAAATTTTGGCCAGATTAGCCTTGGCATCCCTCAGCCAGCTGTCTTTGGCTGTACAGGGCCAGCAAACATCCAAAGACTAATGCCTGGGCTCAGACCAGAAATCCACAGCCCAGGCTGGACTGGCTGAAAGTTTCTTGCTCTTGTGCGAACACAGGCTCTGGTAGAGGGGTTTGGCATCCCTCAGAGAGCCAAAAATGAGTGCCTGACCTGGAAAAAGATAGAAATTAAGATGGAAGATGTGAGAATGACCTTGCAAACTTCTCATTCAGTCCAGCTCCATGTGCAGCCCCTGATAGTGGGGTCACAGTCATTTACTATCTTTAGTACCAAGATCTGTTGGGAGCTTTAATCTTTGTACATTTGCTCCTACCTCTGGGAAGCGTGGGGAATGGGAGTCTGTAAAACAAGCCCAAAGATGGGACAGTAAAGCTTCTCTTTGAAGGATTTGAGTGGTTTATTTACTTATGATATTTGCATTCCGGACAACAATCTCCCTTCTCTTTACAGTTGGGAATAAAGGAAAAAAGAGCACATAGTCAAGGGAGCTACCCAGGGAATAAAGCCAGTTCCTGGCTTGCTGAAATGGATTCAAGCAGAGGAGGGAGCAGGGTATGTGTTGGGTTTGTGAACAAACGGTCAAGTCACGCAATGAGAAAATTCAAGCTCCAATGACAGCAAAAATCCTGCTTTGGTTTCTCCAGAGGTGCCAGTGCAGAGAAAGGCTCCTGGAGGAGTTACAGATTTGAATGAAGGTCTGTACTTTCTTGGTTGGCAGCATCCAGAGTGGCTCAGTAGCAGCTTTCCAGCTCCCCAGTGTGGTTTACCATGCTGAGAGCTTGCTCCATCCGGTCCAGCAGCCATGAGAATGGAAACTTTCATGACTCACACACTTTGCATAGATTGCATTCAAAGCCACCTTCATGTCTGTGTTACAGCTCAGGACCTACGGAACGGAGCTGTGCAAGGGGAGCTGGCACACATGGTAGAAAGAGCCAAGGCTGTATTATTTTAAGAGGAGTGAAATACAGCCAAAAGAGCAGAGGAGTTGGGGGAAACCATGGAGGCATCCCCTGCACTCCACTGGGGCACCGTTTGGCAGCTGCTGCTCGGTTTTGGTGTGTTTGTGCCACTGCTTCATGGCAACCACAGCCCAGCAGCACCGTCAGCAGCAAAGGCGTCTCTGAGCTTCCTGCACTGGCTGCAGCAGCCTCTGCTGGGGCTGCCATGGCCATCTGGGTGGGCTGGCAAACCTGTGTCATGTCAGCAACAGCACCAGGGAGAGGGAGAGACTAGTACTCAGCCTGAATTGTTCTTGTATTGGGTCACTGACTCTGCACCTGGGTGCAAAAAGTTGGTCCCTGGCGTGGTCACCTTTGAACTGTATCTTCTGTTGAGAAGACGGGTCTGCACTTCCACCAGCTGGGTGTCTGTGGCCTGTGATGAAAAAGGTGCTCAAATGCCTGATTTTCGCTGTTTGTTTTGGAAGCTGACTTTCAGACTTAAGGGAAATCCTTGCTGCTCGTTCCACACTTCCAGGTGTGGAAGGATGTTCCCCTGCACGTTTACTCCTCCCTCAGTCCTGCCACTCCTGATGGAAGGGGAAAACAAATAGGAACAAAGATCAGACCTACCTTATGCCCCATTTCTCCCAAAGGCCCGGGTGGCCCCTGTGGTCCTTGGGGACCCTGCAAAATAGAGACACAAGGCTCTTTTCATACAACTGCTTTCATTTCTGAAGGACCACCACTTCAGTGGTCTGTAAGATAAACCACCAGTTCCCTCCCACATCTCAGAGGAGATCTCACTGTGCAAGATCTGGCCAGTGGGATGGAGAGGCCAGCAGTGGGTGTGCTGAGGCACCTTTACAGGCAAAGACCTCAGATCCTTCATCCTCCTGGCTCCCATCTAAAACAACTGCAGTGGGTAATCTGAAAGTGTCTGGTTTACCCTCTCCCTTCACAGTCCAGCACTGCTGGCCCTCCTCGAGGTCTGTGTCTTTCCCCAGTGACTCCCCCAAAGCTGTGGGCTCAGTTCTGACACCATCAGCCTCCCTCCTTCTCCCCTTTCCACTCTACCTACACTCCAACTCCTCCTGTTCCAGACCCAACCTTGTCCTTCTTTTCTACCTTCCCTTCCAAAATCCACCCCAGGCTGTATCCTACACTCTCCCTGGCAGATCCATGGCTCCCTTTTGCTTTCCAGGGGCTTGACCTTGTATTTCCTTATGGCTCCTAGGACTCTAGCCAAGTCTTTCACATCTCTGACCATGCTGGAACTGGCAAGGAGAGAGAAGCTGGGAATGGGATAAGCAGTGGGGAAGAGACAGACAGAGAAAGAAATGACGTGTCTGTGTGCAAGGAAAGACAGATGGAGAGAGAGTGATAAGACACTTGCCGGGTTTCCTGGAGGCCCTTTTGCTCCTGGAGGTCCAGAAGATCCTTGGATACCCTAGAAAAATTAAAAACACCAGGGTCAGCTCCAACCCAGCAGCAATCCTTCACATCTCTTGGCAGAAATGTGCACCTCAAAAATGCTCCAGTGACAGGAGGGGAGAGGTGGCCCTGCAAGTGTGAGGTAGGGTCCAGATTCCTCCTCCTGGATCAGGACTCAAAACTTAAGGACTTGGGGTTATGCAAGGAAGTAGAAGGGATGGACACTTACTGGGAATCCACGTGCTCCACTCTCCCCAGTCTCCCCCATCTTGCCCTGTGAACACAGAGTTACAGCAATTACCAGCTGGGGATGTGCTGGCACACCGGTGGTGCTTTGGCCTGGAGGGCACTGATGACATGTGGGTGTCCCCAGGGCTGGCAGCTCTGGCTCTCACAGAGGACATACCTGCAGCCCATCTGGGCCCACCCTGCCTGGCTCCCCTGGTCGGCCCTGAAACACAAAAAGACAAAGACACGTCAGCAGGAGCACAAGCTGTTGGTGATGCTCTTCTGCCCTAGTCCGTCTGCTCTTGCGTTTTTGTGCATCAAATTTCCCTTCCAGTTCCCTGCAGCTTTGGAGAGGCCAAACGCCTGGGATCATGCCCCAAGCAGCACCCCAACCAGCTGTGAGTGTGGGCAAGGACCCTGATGCCAATGCTGCATAGATTTTACTCCGGTTGCAAGACAGACTCATCCCTGCTGGTGGATCCTCACAGAGCAATTGAACATCCCCTGTTCCTGGAGGAGGATGTGACTTCGATCCTGCCCAGAGCATTTCACAACACAGCTGAGAACAGCCTTGGCACTCACCTTGACACCTCGCGACCCTGGCTCGCCTACTGGTCCATCAGGCCCTCTGGCACCCTAGAAGGAGGCAAAAGAGAGGCAAAAATAAGAACACAGAGGATATGGCTCACTGGAAAATCCAGCTGTCACTTTAGCCTTGGCCACCAGGACAGTCCATGAGATCAATCCTGGCTAAGCCAACTTATACCTGCTTGGGTTGAGCACAGCAGCTCAGAGCCCAGGACTGAAAAGATTCTGTGTTTTGTTGCTTCATTTCTCACCGTTACCAGCACACAGCACTTTTTATTCCTGCTAAACCAACTACCAACCACAAACCCAAGCCAGAGGAGAAAAGCAGGCCAGGAATAACCTGATTTTCAGACAATGGATACATGACAACAGTTCTGCAATGCACAGACAAACTTGCAGTTCCAGCCTTATTAACAGCAAACCTCTTCCTTCCTAGAGACCTTGCTTTTCCAACACCTTTGCCCTTAACCCTTGGCACACCACACTGTCTCATGGTCACAACCAGGGCAATAAAGCTACAAAATATAGAGGTGCACAAGCCCTCACTGTACAGTACCTTCACATCGTCTTGGGCCCCACGTTCCTCTCAGAGAGAAGGGTATTTTTGCTGGCAGCTGAACTCCAAGCCCTCAGCTAAAGCTATGTGATATTTAAAGATCTGGCTGCTGTTAAGAAACAGGCAGGTGCTCCTGCATATGGAGGTGGGGAGGGTCTGGTGCCATGCCTGGCATCTGCTCCCGGGTGTGTGTGCATGTGGTGGGCACAGGGGCCTTGGGAGGTGTGTGGGACACACACCCTGCTGCAAATGAGCAGGTGTGAGTAGCTAAAATTGAACAGTTCCTGGTACAGCTTGGGCATCACTGAGGAAGGGGCATCCTTGTTCTTCCAGAGGGTTCCAAGTGAGGAGAGCCCTGGGAAGAGGGTAAGGATATGATCATAGGATCACAGAAAAAATGGTTTGGGTTGAAAGGGACCTTACAGACCATCTATCTTTCAAGCTCATTTCAGGAAAGCTGAACACACAACCCACCGCACCATTTGACCCCCAGAGACCAGTGTGTCACATTGACAGGGAATAAAGACCCACAGTGAAAGAAAATAAAAGAGTTAAAAAAGGGCATACCAAGAGACTATTAACAGACGTCATGTTCTAATCAGTTCATGAGCTCAGTTGGGGCTCTTAGGCACTACTGCAATATAAATAATAAATAAAAACAAAGAACAGTGCTAGAATGTAGTGGTAAGAGGAATTCTGAGAGCTGGCCAATGCAGAAAGGGAAAACAGGAGCCAATGTGCTTAATCGGGATGCAAGCCTAGTGCCAAAAGTAATAACAGGGCTAGGGAGCCAGTGTGTTAGAAAAGCAACTCCAGGATGACAGGCAAAGAGAGAGACTCACAGAGAAAGGCAGTGTACAGCAGAAATGTATAGGAACCCCGGCCAAATTATTACAGCAGACAAACATTGTCAATATAAAATAATGCAAAAAACTCCTACTGCGCTTGGCAAAGCCCTGTGCTGCTGAGAGGATCAGAGATTGAATAACCAAGAGCCTGTGCTGCACTGTCAGTATGGCACAGCTCTGAAGAACGCTCAGCCTGGCCTCCAGGACAGACAGACAGAGGGCTGTGCCCCAGATGGGATCCCCACAACCAAGGGGTGTTTCACAGCTGGGGCTGTGCTGCACAAATGTCACAGCACCTCTCACCAGCCCAACACCCCAAGTGATGTGGCTCATGCGGGCCCCCAGATCAGAGAGCAGTAAAGACCAAAAGTTTTATTAATCCATGTCCCTATAAACGTCAAAGCACAATGACAAAGACCAGAAAGTCGTTTAAAAGCAGGGCTACTGACAGCTCAAGTCAGGCAGCCCTGTTAGTTGGGGTGGTGGAAGAGCAGGGCCTGGAGGCATCCTGGAGGCTGCCTGGGGTGACTGGGACACCCAGCAAATACCCAGATCTGCACTGGGAGGGAGATGTCAGCATGGTGTTGGCACTCTGGGAAAGCACCCTTGACAACCAAATGTTCATCCTCCCTGGAAAACAAACCGTTCCCCTTCTCTTTGAGCAGTCACGTGGATATTTTGTGCAATTACATCTCTACTATCTGAGATGATGTGGTGACCTGCTAGTGAAGCAGGGGAAGGATGTGCGGAGGGCAAGGATTCTGTAGCTCGGGCCTGGAAGAGGGAACAGGGATCAGGAGCAAGTGGGACATGGAAATGGCAGTGATGATCTGGGTCAGAGTCGGTAAGGAAACTGGAATGAATCTGGCCCCTCCAGACCCATCTTCTGTAGCTTGTCCTGCCCTGTCCAGCCCCACTGCCAGTGCTGGGGCTGCTCTGAGCCAGGTGGAGGCTGTCGGGTGCCCTCAGTGATGGCTGTGGGGAAGTGTTGACAGTATCCTCATCTCTTCCAGCAGAGCCCTGTCAGCAGCATGGCAGGATCTGCCAGGGCAATCTCACTTCACAGCAGTCACCTGCCTAATCCCATCACAACACATCTCATCGGCATCTGACCCAAAGAAGGAGAAAGTGACCCTCTATTCTCAAATGCATGTGGCAAGCTTCATCTTCTCCAACCTCCTGGGCAGAAACCTGGGATAAAGGCTTCCCCTAATTCGCCCTGACAGGAAAAGCTGCATTTAGTCAATTAGTTAAATCTTTAAAACTCTCTTTTACTGACAACGCTGGTTAGAGATGAGTGAGTGAGGTGCTGGCAGCTCTCCAGGGAGCATCCCAATGCCAAGAGCCTGAAGGCACAGCACGGTGCCTTCCCCCTGCAGACCTGGCAGCTTGGCCTTGCAGGCAGGGCTGAGCATAGCCCCTGGGCTCCCCTTGCACCCTCAGTGCCCCTCGGTCAGTGGAGGCCAAGACAGCATTTCTCTGAGCTGAGCAATACCAAGCAGTGCTATCAGAAACCCCAGACACAACAAGGGGTTACGATAGTGGCCAGATGTGAACAGCTCACAAACACAGGGGAACTCAGCTCCAGGCTTTGCCAGTCCAGGTGAGGCAATAGGGATATATCCTGCATCTAAAGTAGACAACGTTCCTGCACAACTATGTACTCAGCAAGGTGTTTCTGCAGAGCTGTACTGCATTTCCTCCTGTTAAACACCCACTCAGAGCTCAGACAGGGACAGTGACCAGCCTCTGAACAGCAGCATGAAGGAGCAGTCAGTAGCTCCTTTCCAGAAATCCAAAGCTCCTTCCTTACCCAGTTATCCAAATATTGATATTTTGCTATCACAGTCTGGCCAAACAAAAAAGCAAGCAGATGCTTTTAGTGAAGCCAAAGGGAGACATCCCTGACCATGGAGCTGGAACAAACTTTTCCTCAAACACTTCTAAGGCTTTCTCAGTCAACTAGAAAGATCCCTGGAAGCAAAACAATACCCACCACTTCTCCATGAACAACAACTCAGCTGGGCTTGGAAAGGCAAATATTTTCAGGTTTGCTTAGATAACACCACTTTACAAATCCCTGGCATTTACAAATTCCTGCAGTTGGTGATGCTGGAAAGCATCGGGTCCATGTGGCAGAGGCAGCAATTCCTTCCCTCTGGCGTGGAGCAGCAAAGGGCCTGCAGTGCAGGTGTGCTCCCCCTTATCTTGGATTTGCAGGCTTCACCTGGGCAGCAGCTGGTGCAGGAGCTGGATGAATGAATGGCATGGTGGAAAAGAGAAAATGTGCTTTGGGATTTGAAAAGCTCCTCTGTATCACCCGAGCCAGAACCCAGCAGTGAGAGGATAAAGTTCTAGAAATATTGACAGGCACCTTGGCCAGGAGAATAGGGTGAGGTAAGGCACTTTACAGCAGGATTTCAGGTGCAGCTTTATGATGTGAGTTACAAAATCATGGCTCTGGTTGATATTCAGCCTTTCATAGAGATTCCCCGTCTTTTTGATGACATTATCTTTAGGAGAGCACGCTGGAGACCACACATTTTCCTGTTGTGAGGAGCTGATTAGCAGAAACATGCTTTAGGATTTAAGAGACATGGGGCGAGGGGCTTGCTGGACCAGCTGCCTCCAAATTTAAACCTTGATTTGGTTAAATAACGAGGTTTAAGCACGTACATAGCTGTCACTAGCTGGATATTAAGCACATGTTCAAGTGCTACACTGAGTACAGATGAAGAGAAATGAGCCTGGGCTCACATGTCCAAATTTCTTCTCCTTAGGGAAGAGGAGAAGGGAAACAACATTTGAGGAAGATTGTTCAGTATCAGTTTGGTGGAATAAACAAAGACTCGTGAAGGAACAATAGTTCTGTCAGTACTAAAAAGAAGGTTACAATTTAAAAAAATATTTTCTTTTTAAAATATACATATCTTGACAATATAAAAGCTATCACAACATAAATGCAGACTCGAAAAAGTCTCCATTGTTCTTTACAATCGAAACCATATTTGCTATTTACGTTTCCTTCAAAAGCAAAATTACTTTAATGAAGCATCCACAAACAGAGCTCATGGAATCCAAAAACATCTGGCAGGGGCTGCATTCATGTTTCCACTCTGAATTGAATTACATCCCTTCTGTAAGCTAGGATAGAGAGAGGGTAATGTCTGAAATGACAACTGGGGGATCATTTCCCCATCCTGAGTAAAGCAAGAGCCAGAATCACAGGAGCAAGTAAACAAACATAGGATACTATGTGCCTGGAATATCTTCTGAGAGTATGAAGAGAAGAAAATGTGAATGAGAGAGATTCAAACCCGAATCCTCCAGGCAGGAGAGCTGCTGGTTCTTACAATACTGCCTTCCCTACATCATATCCACTGAAATCTGAAGAATTTCAAAGCAAAGCCCAGGTTCCTCCTTTCTGCTGGGAATCTTAGAAAGTGTATCTCTCTGCCTCACAAATTCTGTATTGATTATATCACTGCAGTGCTCAAACAACACCAGATCTCCACCACAGCACAGCCCAGCAGTGGGAGGTGAGAGCAGGAGCACCAGCACCAGATCCAGAGGCTGAGTCCTTGCTGCTAGAGCTTTAGGCAGAGTTTTACCCCTCTCCAATACCGGTGTCCTTAGGGTAAGATCAATTCCTTAATGCTCCCTTTTCCCCAGGCAGTGCCTCCTTTCTACCCCAGTGCTCTGTACATCCTGAAGTGACTTTCTGCAGGGCACTGCAGCCTGTCAGGATACAGCCACTGCTGCATTCTCGGTTTGCAGGGCTTGGATGCACTTTGAAGTCTGGCTTCCTCGGTGGAGGAATGTCCAGAGGGAGTGACTGGCACAGGATTTGCTGGACTGAGCATCTGGAGAGGAAATGTAAACCCAGACCATGAAGCTGAAGGTCTCTACTATATGATATGTCATTTTGAGGATGGACAGTGCTGGTGGCAGCTGCAGTTCCACAGGATTTGTCTGTAGGTTTGACACCCTCTCTCTGAATCCAGCTACAGCCAAAGGCAGGCCCCTGATGTCCCAGGCAACCTCCTTTCTTGGGATCTAAATCCAGCTTTCCTTGTGGGCTGAGGACTTGAGGCCAGTATGGATGTAAGAAGCTGAAGGTTTATGTGAGTGAATCTTAGACAACCCAAGAGCCAGACACTGCAGTTGCCTGTGGATGCCTGTTGAAAGGAGAAGCTCAGTGGCAGGGATAGGGATGGATCCTTGGCTGGCAGCCGGGAGGAGGCAGTTCCAGGACTCCTTCTCTGTCACTGCAAACATTACAGACACTGGCAAAAGCACCCGATCCCCTCAGAGGACACACCTCTCCAAGAGCCTGCACATTTGCACCCTGGATTCATCCAGAAGGTGTTTCCTGTTCAACCCTGTGCTGCAGTTTTACCTTGAGATATTTTTCACCATCCGTTCAGAGATGGTGAAAATGAAGGAGCACCTGCAGTTTTTCATCCATCATGATCATGGATGTCCCAGACAGCCCAGTTAATCCCTGCTGTGCAGCACAGAGGAACCTCACCCCCCAGGGGCCCCTTTGCAAGTGGACCTGGGGAGTGAACACTGTGGGCCTTCCCACCAAGGAGCACAGAGGAATGGGAGCTGTTTTTCCCAGTCACAAGTTAAAAGATGAACCGTGATAAACATCTGCCCAGCTTGGATGCTACTGGCATCCTTCTAGATGGGATTTTAAAGTTTAGAGCAGTTCCAGGGTACATAACTCTGTGGTTACAAAGCTTCCTAGTTGGTTATTCCGTTTTCTTTTGCTGGTCCCAGCTATTTGAAGAGACTGTTCACTCTGGCTTAGGGAAACACACAATCCTTGGCTGTCCTGAATCCCCCAAGCAGAAGTTTGCAGGAGAAGCAGAGAGTGGGACTAGGTAAAAGTCCCAGTGAATGTCTTTGAAAATGAAACATGGAAACAGATCCTTGGAGGGAGAAATGCAAGATATGTTGTTGTTGGGGCCTTCAGCAGAACCCGTGTATGCTTGCTATTAATACTTTGTAAAGCAGCTGGATAAGGAAAAACAATCCAAAGCAGGGATGTTCCTGCAATAAATAGCCCGTTGGAGAAGAAAGATTGAAGAGCTCAGTGGGATGGGGGCTGGATGTCACAGGCAGGAAACAAGCAGCTTTGGCAGGTCTAGAGGTCATTGTCCTGTCGGCTGTCACCCAAACAGAGCAGGGAGAGCCACACAAGAACTGACTCCGAGTGTCTGTGAGCTCCTTATTGACAGAAACATGAACTCGTAGCACTGTCAGTGGTGCCAGGCAGTGCCTCACCCAGCACTAGGCTGGGGGCTGCTCTTGCCAGGCAGGCTGGTACTGTTGAGGTATGTACAGATAAAATCAGGGCTGGAAAAATCCTGAGAAAGGCACAGGACAGGCTTATATATGATCTACTGACAAGGCAAAGCACACCTCCCTCACATCCCTGTGGAGCCCTGCTGGGAGCTGTCAGTCCTGTGAGACTGGAAGGGAACACGTGGGTAGAACAACTCAGCTCCGCTTCTGTCAGCCTTGTCTCTTAATTCTATGTCATGACATAACATTTCTTCCTTCATCTGCCTCTGGTTATATCACAACACTTCATATCTCAGCTACTTTTTCTCCCATAGCAACAAAGGCACCTTTTCTGGTTTTCTACCTGCATCCTTTCCCCCAGCCCATCTATACCTTCAGACAACTAAATCATCATCCTCACCAGAAGCAGCCATAAACTGTGTTTTGACATGGCAGGTAGCTGGAAAAGACAGGCTGGACCACTTCCATGGTAACCTCTACTCTGGACACCCCTCTGCCCTTACACATCCTTTGCGTTCACGTCCCTGGTAAGATTTGTTTCAAGGACCACACAGCCTTTATGTGCAGCAGAAACGTGGCTGTGGAGGTGCTGCCCAACTTCTGCTCATCTTCACACCCCCAGACTAATCCACCAGATTGTTTTTCCAATGGCTGAAAGAGGAGAGGGATGAAAGCTCATGGAGAGTGCTTACCCTGCGGCCTTTCAACCCTCGGATCCCTGGTGCACCACGGGCTCCTGCTGGACCCTGGAAAGGGAAAAAGGAAACAAAATGAGGATGGAGGAGGAGGAAGGCAGCAGCTTTGGTAAGACCCTACATTGCTATGTGATCTGCAGGGGCCTCAGATGCAGAGCCTTGACCAGCAGATTGGTTCATTAAACTCTTGCTAAAAACATTGCCATGTTTACTTGTCTATAAATGGCCTTTTTTTTAAACTCATGGATTGTCTTTGTATTGGGAACATTTAGGCCGAAGATCCTGGCTGAGGTTTGTATGCTTAATGACCTGCAGCCTGTTATCTGTGTCAGTGGTGTGATGTGAAGTTGAACATCCAGAATCCCCCCTGAATCTATTAAAAGCAGCTGTTGCTCAGCATCTGTTCAAAAATAATAATAACCAGGATCTGGTTTTTAGATGTCCAAATACAAAATCAGACACATCATCTTGGGTATCCAAGTTTGATCTTTTCAGCCAAATACTGACTTTAAGTAACTGTTGCCCTGTTAATGCTGCATAAATATTGATACTGGCAGATAGATACTAATTTAATGTGGACTGTTGGTGCTGTGGATGATCCTGTTCTTCTTACAACTACAGAAAGATTTCAGGTTTTCTTTTAACCTGGATTTGTACACACTTGATTCATTAATATGCATACAAGAAATGCAGAAATCAACTTTTTTTCCCTGCTAAAATATTTATCAGAGTCAAAAAAAAAAAAAAAAGGATATATTTATTTAACAGGACTTAGTTCTATTCAGCTTTTAAACCTGATATTTAAAGTTAGTGCCTTTCTGCTGTCAGAAAAGAAAACCTCAAAATGACACATTCACTTCTTACTCTCTCAAACATTCCACATCAAATGTGGCTATTTATATATTAATAGCTTTTACCAACTCAGCCCTGCAAACTCCACCGTGGGTCAGAACAGAATTGGACTGTGATCTTCCTACTGCTCCTACCACTGCCATTTATGAAGATTTTGCTTTTGTATTGGAGATATCTTTGTGCATGGCATGTAAGTTCAGGATACAAATACTGAGCTGTTCTCACTCAGCATGGAAAAGTCAGTTGACTGTAACTGTATTTGTGATCACAGATTACAGTTCTCAGTTTTGGTAGTGAGGACAGTGGTGACTGGCACAGGCAGTGCATGTGTCAGATGCCTGTTTTATAGAGATTTTTATGTTAACCATGTACTGAAATGAAATTCTTAGTTGGTATTTGGAATCTTCTCTGGAAGTCTCAGCCTATCCCAAATAGCTTATGAAAATACAAGAACAGAAACATTCATTGTAATGGCAAATGTTGAGGGAGCAGCTAGATACCCTGCTGGAATTTCAAGGAACTGTTTAGGAGAAGATAAGTGACCTTTAATATTCTTATAGATACACATTATTTTCAAACCTGTGCATTAACACAAAAGATGCACCATAATGGTGAGTAAGAAGAGGAAAAAGGAATTCACGAGCTTCAGTAAACTGAAACCAAGGGCAAAGTTTCCTGCCATTGACTATATACCTTTGCTTCCCATTTCCAGTCATCCTTTGTTGAATTAATCAGCCATCACTGCTAAGGCTCATTCAAAGATTTTGACAGTTTAGGACAAACAACAACTGCATGCCTCAGGTCTGGCTTGAAAGGCAAATAAGGAATGTTTGGTAGAAAAACAGCTGGAGTTAATGAGTGGGGATTTGATAGTAGGGGATTATTTGATTTACTGGCTCTGTGGGGAAGTTTGGCTTATTGAATTAAGACTTTTTAAAATGCAGTTGTGGAGCAAACATTTTGCTTGGATGAACTTGTTATTTGCCTGCAGGAGAAGAGGGAACTGAAGGCAGCGGAAGGACCTGGGGATGGTCTCAGCTCCCAGAGCTTTGCCAAGAGGTTTTGGTATCTCCACCTAGATCTGATGCCTCAGCTCATAACTATTGTTATGCCCCAGTGAAGACAGACAAAATTCGGCCTCACTTGAAGGCGCATTTAGTGGTGCATGGGATGGTGCTCAGGGCCGGAGCTCTCTGCCACAGGGCCAGCACAGAAACTGCCGCGGCCAAGGGTGCTCACAGGCCCAGAGCAGGAGGGAGCCCAATGCTCCAGCTGTCCCCAAGTCTTGTAGCAGCTAACATGACGGGAAGTTGCTAAAAATGGGTCATCTACAGCTATCCAGATGCCTCCTAGGCTTCTGTCAACAGCAGGTGCTGCCACGAGGGGCCACAGAGCAGCTCAGCGCCGGGGGCTGCGGTGGCATCGTGCTGCTTTCATTGTAAGGACCTGGCTGGTGCCACGTTGCTGCTCTCCAGGCAGGAGGAAAAGTGAACAAAACAGATTGCTTTCCTGATAAGTCAATTCACTCTTTTTGAATATAAGACAGTTTTTCATATGAAGTCTCTCTCCAGTGAAATCCCCTAAATATCTGGCAAGGCACATCACAAAACCTGCACAGAAAACATCTGTACAGTATAGAGCAGAAAAACAAAGAAGGTGGATGGGTATTTTGCATTTTAGACAAATCCTAATAGCTGAGAAACTCTTATGAATACTGGATATGAATATGTTCCCTGGTCTTCATTAGCTTCATCTGCTATGGGTCATCTGAGATGGGTCACCCTGAGGCGCTGCTTGACCTCAGATTTTCTCTTTTCCTCACCTCCACTGACTTACTATTGCACGACCTGTGCCCAGGCAGCAGCTGCCTGCAGCCAGTGCACCCAGAGCCTCCTCGAGCTGCTGGCAGCGGCACAGTTGACCCCGATTCGGAGGCCACACCTTTGGCACCGCCCGAGCATTTCACTGCTGTGATCTTCCTCCCAATTACCAGCACTGTGGGAATTCACACACTGAGCAAAATCCATTCCCTGCACCCACCCAGGGCTGCCTTTTTGTTGGCTCCAGTGGCACTTGCGCTTCTGGGAGAGCCCGAGCTCCGTCTAAACAACGGCTGTGGGAAACTGGAGCCAGGCTAAAATCTGCCTCCACGGTGATTGCACGCTCCAGCCGCAGCTGCAGTGTGCCAGAGGAGCCTGGCCAGATGGAGGGTCTGTCTGGGGGAGCTGCTCTGCTGCTCCTCTCATGCCAGCAGGGACTTTGACCATGTGTGATGGTCACAGTGCAGGACGCGGTCACTGTGATAAATCACTGTGATAAATCACTGTGATGTATCACTATATCAGATGGTGTGGTCACCACACTGCCAACCATTCCCAGCCTAGAACACCTTGAACTAGGGAGCTCGTGTCCTGCTAAAAGATGGAGGCTGGATTGTGACTTTTGCATCCTTCCTTAAGGGAAATGGGCTACAAAATTTTGAATTCAGCTCTGTGCTTTTTTCCGTCTCTTTCCATGTTGCTCCCACCCATGTCCCATCCCTTTCCCCATATCTCTTGTTTGTATCAAACTCAAATAAACTGGAATACACTTGCTTGACTCAACCCATGAATGCCCAGGATGTGGTATTACAAGGTGATGATAGCCTTTACTTACTGTTGGTCCAGGGATCCCAGGAAAACCCACTCCTCCTGGCATCCCAGGGTGCCCCTAAAAGGGAATGAAGAAGAACATGCCTGCTGTGAATGTCCACAATCTGCACAGCCCTTCTTCCTCCAAGTGGGAAGATGGGAAAAAAAGTGTTGTTGGCTGCTTGCAAGGTCAGGCAGATCTGATATTTGTCAGGGTAAAATTGCTCAGGGGCAGAAGGAGATGGCCAGGCTGTCAACAGCCCAGCTCCAACCCGGCCTGTGATATCAGCAGCAAGATTTTCTGAACGGCCCAGAAGAGAATGGACTGAATTAATATGAAAATATGTCTTTGGGTCTTGTACTATGGTAGACAGGAAACAAATGTCAGAGTAAGACAAGATCCAGCTGAGGTCCCCACTGTTAAATTCCTAAATATAGATCCCTGAATGGCAGAGCACAGCAAGGCACAGTGACCAAGCCCCCTGTATTTCCAGTTGCTCTGGGCAGCTTGGACAGATCCTTGTTCTTGGGCATAGTCTGTTCAAGAGCCAGGATGCTTGGGAACAGGCAATCCTTCAGTTCCTGGTTGTCTCCACTTGACACAGCAGTTCCTCAGCTGATGGAGCCACAGAACATACCTCGAAACCCAGTGTTGCTCTGAAGGGGAAACTGCTGAACACAACTGCTGGGGAGAGGCTACACCTCAATATCCAGCCAGTCAAACGGCCATTCCCATCCCCACAGACATGGGAAGAAATTGCAGCTGTTGTCATGGAACTAAAAGACCAGGAGAAGCTGCACCCTTGGCTAGGACAGGGACAGAGAGGCTGCTGCAAGAGCGAGAGAATGCAGACTTACTCCTTACCATCGACCCCTTGACTCCTGGAGGGCCTGGGGGTCCCACTGAGCCACGGTCACCCTAGGAGAGAGACAAGTGCATAGGGAAAAGTGATCTAGAGCAATGAAACAACTAAAAAAACCCACAAATTCATGTCTATGCCATCAGCTTTCTACCAGAAATGCTGCCAGAGTCGCTCTCTTTCCATCCATCCTATCAGAGTAGTGGAAGGATTGCAGGAATTAACTTACCCTTCATATCCCAAGAGAGGGGACTTTACTCTTGCCATCAAAACCACCGAGGTATGAAGGAAACAGGCACACCACCTTCAATTCCAAACAGTGCTAGGACTGAACCCCAGGAAATCTCCAGCCCTTCCCACCCAAGGCATGACATGCCTGTTCTGCAGTATCACAATCCCTACGTGTGCTGGCATTTTCAGAGCCATGGATTTGAAGTCTGTTGTCACAAGGCCCTGCTGAGAGCAGGGAATCAAGCCGGAAAAAACACATGCTGCCCGCTGCTTTCAGAGGAGACTGTGGGTGTTTTGGGGGAACTCCCTGTCCTGTGGCTCATACTGAGACCACAGTGCCAGCAACAACGACCTGGAGGTCTGATTTATGAGGGGCTCAGAGCTAGATGACTCCCCAACCCACCCTAAAGATAGGATCCCTTCTAAAACAAGCTGTTAAAAAACTTAATGTACCAAAACACCACTTATTCATTGCAAAAGTCTTACTTATCCCCACATGCAGACCATCTCACTTCCTGTGAGTACATCCTTGAACCAAAGGTAGGAGACAAGATGGTTAAGCCCCCACGAGCACCACCACAACCTGCTGGTGTGAGGGTGACATGGAGGTGTGGCTTTAGCAATGGGACGTTGACAGCTCCTTTGGGAGACGGTGGCAATTCCCACACGACTGTCTGTACTCTCCCTCCAGCCCCAGGGATGCACTGGGAATTAGGTCTGTAAGGTTTGTGTGGCCAGGGGGATGAGGAAGGAGGATTTAGAAAATGCTGCCAATTAGTTTACGCCCAAAATCTGACCTACCTTCCAGCAGCAAAAAGTGTAAGGGGAAATATTTTCTGGGCTCTAAGGAGCTTATTAAAAACAAACCCCAGAGTTTGTGTTGTCACCAGCTGGCCCTTGTAAACCAATGCAGGGATTTTTTTCTCCCTGAATGGATGGATTTTATTAAGTGTGTATTAACTGTATTGTTCTCTTTGATAATCTTTGGATTCTACTGGCTTCAGTCTTAAGTTTTGCAGCTCTCAGGATGGAGATTGCTGACTCAGCTATGTCTAATGAAAGCATATTTCCCACTTCATTTAGCTCACAAGAGCATAGTAAGCTGTTGGATACTATGCCAACTGGAGGCCTGGTTGAGGTTTTGATTTGATGATAGCTATTTCTGTCATCCCTAAGTTTGTCCTGGTAGAGAAGCCTGATGGAAATCCCAGCTGTGCTGAGGATCTCCAAAGGCAGATTTTCAAAGGGCAGCCCGGGTTTGCCTCGACACCAATGTAACATCATCACATTACAGAGCTGATCTGGAAGTTGAGGATAGCTGATGCGGTCACGACTTTGGCACAGAAGGCACAGGGACAGATGTAAACTTAATGGAATGGAGAAAAAGATCTTCCCACATCTCCTGCATGGCAAACACCTTATGCCTCATTCAATTCAGGGCTGCAGCTGCCAATGAGACAGCTCACTCAGGTACCAATTTTCTGTGCAACCCCCCTGGACACATCACAGACTCTTTATTCCTCTCTTTTCCTTCTCTAAAATGCAGCCCACATCATGTCATTCCTATTAGTTCTTGTGGGCCTTGACAGCTTGGACTGAGGCTGACTCTGCTATTGCCCCACTGGGGTCCACAGGATGGAAAGGCCTTTCCAAAGGCTGCTGTGGACAGACAATAAAATGGATCTGCAGCAAACACAGTATAACTGTCACAGAGTCTTTACATCATTACCCAGAGGACAGGGCTTGAAGCAATAAAAGTGAGAAAGAGAGCACTGATGTGTGGAATGCATCGTTTTATGCCCTTCACTATCTTTATGGCTGCACTGTGAATAATTAAACCACCAACAAAACCCAGCAGCATGCAAGTGAGATACAATGAGTGACATAGAAGATTTGTCTTTGGGAGCTACCTCTGAATAAAAGTTTACACTCTAATAGAAAACAATTTAATATCCTTTTATGTTTTTATGTGAAATAAAGCCTTTTTTTTCCCCCTGGAAGAGGTGTGTGTCTGTACTGTACGGAAGAGGGCACCAGCCCTGAGTGTGCCCAAAGCAGTCAGGGGCAGCCAGATGGGATGGTCCTCATCAGATAAAAAGGGACATATCTGGACCAGCCTTTGCTCAGATGAGTGGCTGCACTCTTGTACACCTGAGAAATTGCTGAGACCTCCTGTTCAATGCAGGCTCAGCCCTGGCCCTGTGTGACTCCTCTGGCAACCCAGAGCACACCTCTGCACAAATCTGTAACCTCAATCCCATGGACTCCTCCCATGACCAGCAACACGGGGCTGATGGATCCTTCATTCCCATAAAAACCAGAGCTGACTGTTAAATACAAACCATCTGGCATGTTATGAATGAGAAAAGTTAATTTTTCAAAGACTATTTGACAGCATCTCCCTGGAGGGCAGCACATGTTAATTCCTGAATGAGAAGTGGATGATTTTGGCCTGGTCCTAGTCTAGCTCAGACACCCTGGACATGCTTCATTCCCAGCTGGGTGTTGCACTCACATGACAAATCTCCACAACCCTTCTCCCGCCCCAGCCTCCCTCATCCTGCAAAAGTTAGAACAACCATTTCATCGCAAGCAATCCTACCTTTTCTCCTGCTATTCCAGGCTCCCCCACTGGACCTATGAAACCCATTAGACCCTGAGGAAAGAGAAGAGCACAACTAATTTTCAGTTTTTATTTGCTGAGAAAGTAAACAGTTCCTGTGGTCCACCTTGCTGGTTACAATAGCACACCATCCCTCGTGTCATGCTCAGTAATTCCTACTGGCTACCAGAGCGGATGGAGTTGCTCCCGGCCATGGGAATGTCTAACTCCACAGCTGGTTCTGCTTTAGGCACCAGCTGGAATGGCAGCACGAGGATCTGCAAGAACCACAACACACAGCACAGTGGATGAGTGAAGCGCGTTTCGTAGCAAGGCCGAGTCCATGGTGCGGCTTTGTTCTGCGAGCTTTTCCCAAAAATTTCCCCAAGAGCATCTGCAGCGGGAGCTCCTGGGTTGCACAGAGACTTACCATCATTTTAGCTGCTGGGCTGGGTAGACTTCCTGTGGGTTAATCCAAGCTGCCTCAGCCCTTTGTGCAGACTGATTTTGCCCTGGATAGTGTCATGCTGGTGAGATGCCAGTAGGAAATAAAGGTCCCCTCGGCCAGAGGGGCCAGCAGGGCAGTGGATCTCACACACTACTCAGAAACCATCTTGGAACAAACCTCCAGCTCAGGGTTTAACAACATTCGGGATAACGAAGAGGCAAACAGAACTGCTTTCAATTAGGAAGATGGAAACAGATGCAATCTCAAGCAAAGATTCCTGAGAATTAACATATAGCAGCCTCCCTACCAGCTCCAGTGGTTTCTGGCTCTGGAGATGCAAGGGACCATCCTCTCTGCCACTGCGGGCGCTCGCTCTCACTGCACGTTCTCATGGCCTTGTCCCAAGCCCCAGAAAGGGTCACTGGGAGACAGAGATCTGTATTTAGTTCCTCCAGTGAGTCTGTAGCTAAAGGGACTCATCTCCTGTTGAGACACTTCGCAACCTGCCCACACTTGGCATGGGTGGTGTCAAAGGAAGCCGTGCCCCAGCTTGTTTGATTTTAGGCAACAGTCTGATTGGTGCTGGGGCGTGGCTGCTGAGCAAGTGGGAGCCAGGGGATGGATTTTCCAGTGGTATTACAGTGCTCTTCTTCTTTTTTTAGAATAATTTGAAATCTTCAAAATAAATTGTGAGGTTCCTCTATGCAAGAACAAACACCATGGGGGAAAAGGTATACCAGCAAGGCAACTTTTGGAACACGGTCTCAGGAAAGGGTGAGTTTTTCACCCCACTGTCTCCGTTCTGAGGGAACAGCAAGAAAAGAAGGAAAAGTTTCCTCTCTGTACTCCTTCTGTCTTGCTTCCCCTATTCACGGCTGGCCTGAGATGTGTGCAGTTCATAGAGGAGCTCTCTGGAGCCTGTGCCTCGCTGAGGGTCTGTTTACACCCATACAGTGACAGTGTGAGGTGACACTGTGCCCAGGTACAGAGGAGCGCACGGCGCCTGGAGCAGCCTCCTCACAGGCTGTGCAACCCCTGTCACCAAAAGCCTCTCCCTCTCCATGAAGTTACACTCACAATGTAGAGATGTAACACAAAATAATCAGCCTCATCCTATTCCTGCATGAGTGAGACTCAGCAGACCCATTCCAAGACAGAAAACACAATATGGGTCACTCTCCAATGACTTTCAGAGGGAACAACTTCTGACTCCAAACACCGAGAGGTTCCATGCTTTAACATTCCTCCTGTGGTGCAACTAAATGCCATCCTTTGAGATCTCTGGAGACAGGAGCTCCTCACTGAGACAGGCTGATGGGCTCAACAAGGGCATCGCTCACTGGAACGCTCAGCCGGCTTTGCCTCTTGCAGGGAGCAGCCACGCACTCTGCTCTGAGTGGCACTTGTCACTCTGGTGTGGGAGCAACATCCAGGTGAAAAGTATTTGGAAACACTCATGAGAGAAGGCAAAGAGCCCAGTGGATATGTCAGAGCCTGAAGTTAGATGCTTGTGTTAGAAATTCATCCAGAGATGATGTCCAGGGAACTGGCAGGCCACTGTGCCATGATGGAAATACCAGTTAGCCATGGGATGACAGCTACAAACAGAAAAGCTCTACGATCCTGTGGGGGTGTCACCAACTTTTCTGAAATGGTCTTTGCTTTGAAATGGCCTTTGTGTCTGAAGCTGAGGCAGTCCTGGAGCACAAGAGTGTCATTGTGGCCAGGCTGCATGGACCAGACGCATGCGAGCAGAGCTGGACTCGGCACAGATTGCCCAGTGCAGGAATCAACGGGAGAGCAGAAAACTCTGCAACATCTTCCTATGCGAGGTTGCCACTGGGTGGCATTGCTGAAGGCTGCTGGATCAATTGTCCTTTCAATTAGACACAAGTGCAGGTACACAACTGCACCCAGTTTCTGGATTTTTCCAATAGCCCAAGGCCATGAAGAAGGGAAATGTTATGTCAGAGAATGGCAAAGCAATGAGATGCAACAGGGAAATGCATTGCTAGGCAAAAATAGACAATAAAGCAAGAAAGAATACATGTCTTGTTCATTTCCAATTTCTTGGAAAACCACATAACTCTCTCTCCTGGGAATATGCTCTTTAAGAAATTTCTGGTTCCTTAGGCCAGTCCCTGCAGAAGAGGGATCCCTGCTCTGCAGCAAGGGTTGGTACCATTCAGAACAAGATTGTTTCAAACTCCCTTCCAAGGGGTGCTGCATATCCAAGCTCAGGCTTGACGGCCAACCTTCAGACCCGCTGTCCATAGCAGCATCTTCTTCCACCCTAAAAAGTCTCTCAGGAATCTGGATCATGAAGCCAGATGTACTGGTGCTGCTTCCCAAGCTGGCCTGCTGGTGCTTTGCAGAGGGGTTTGCAGGGATCTGAGCACACCAAGAGCCCCCAATGCCCTCCTGAGACTCCCCGTGCTGTCACAGATGTGCTGCTTGTTACGGCAGCTTGTGCAGAAACCTGCTGGCATGGCCAACACTGGCCCTGCTGCACAGATCAGCGCTGGGATGGAAGGGGAGCACAGCCAACATTTCACTCCAAACCAGGGAAAATTCTGCCTGCGCTGGTGCATTGTGGTATTGCTCAGGGGAAGATGTCACTGCTCCCCGTGTGAGAGGAGCGTCCCGTGGTGTGAACGTGAGATGCAGAGCAGGGACCCTGCTTCCAGCACAGTAGCTCTGCAGTGTTTGCAGCCAGCACTGTCTGCTCTGGGCTAAATTAAGCAACATTGCTGTGTCTGCTAGCAGACACAAATCGAGATAGATATGTCTACACCAAACAAATCTCAGTAAATTATCAGGAGTATAAGAAAAAACAGGGGAGATTGGGTAATGATATTCTTCACTGGCCAAAATGGGATAGACACTAAAGGCAAGGAGATTTAGGTTTTAAGACAGAAAGATTTACGTTTTAAGAACCAGAAGAGCTGCCAACGGCAAATATTTAATCAAAGCAGACATGAACTGTGGTCATTACACTAAAATGGCTGTGGCGCAACATATTTTTCTCAGGTTCCCAGGGTTGAAAAGAGGGCCTGCATCAAACATGACTCCAGGCAGTGTGTGTAATGATGCACGTGAAGTCCCAGCAGCGGTGGCTGCCCGGATAAAGGCCCACAATACACAGGAAAGAATGCAAAACATTTATATTAGACGGGAGTTCAGCATGTCGCTCATGATTCAGTCTGCTGTATTCCCCAGCCAAGGGCATGGCGGAAAAGAGATGGAGATTGTTAAAAAGTTGCTGGGGGCTTGGGGGGAAGGAAGGAAAGGAGGGGGGACTGGTGGGTTGTAATTCCTAACTCCTGTCTCGCTTTCCCCATTTATTGTCCAGCCCTGTTATAATTAAGCCCCCCCTCTTGGCTCCATCAACAGAGAGCAAGTCAGCAATGAAGCCTTGCATAAATCATAGCCCATTTGAGAGAAACAACCGATCGGCGAGCCCAGCGTGAGCAGGGTCTCCCAGGGACGGGACCGCCAGTCGCTCCCAGCGGGAACCGATCAGGGCCTTTCTGTTTTACTGGTTCGCTAGAACTCAAAACAAAACAAACCAGGGACAAAGGATGGGAGGGAGTAAATGTACAATCCTCCCATTCAGATGAAAGAAAGGGAAAGTAAAACAGTAAATATCACAGTTTAAAGGAGGACGCTCTGACCCGCAAAGAACGGCCATGTGGTTTAACCCCCTGTGCACCAGGCTCAGCCCTGCCCTGGTGCCGCATTGGGCAGTGAGGAAAGGGAAAGTGGAGACGCGCTGTCGAACCACTGTGTCACACCAAGGAGGCTGTGAACACCACAGTGCCTGAAAATCCCTGACCGAGATGTCTGGAGGTCAGAGACGCCCTGGAGGAGATGTGGGAAACACCAGTGCAATTCCCTGCTCGGTTCTTGGTGACCCTCTTGACCTTGGCCAAGACAATCAGGAGCTCCTCATGTCAGACCCCGCCTGCAAACCTGACATTACACCACCTCCTCCTTCGGAAGGGGAAAAACATGAAGGAGCTGGTGCTGGTGTCCTTTAACAAATTATCCTAGAATACTCATGTTGAGACAACATACTTTGACCCTAAAGGACAAGAGACCTCCAAGAAGCCTTGGCCGTCCTTCCCAGCACAGAGCGATGGGTGTGTGGCTGACCCTGACACAGCCCTGTGAGAGAGCAGGGCGGTCACTCCTTGTACAGGGGAAGGCACTCAAACAGCTGCTCCTGCTATGACAGGACCTCCCCAGTCCCATTAAGGACATAAGTCAATTAAAGCCTCTTTCAGCTAGCACAACTCTTCACTGGGATTTTCTAGCACCAAGCAGGGGGTCACTGGGATGGCAGCACCTTCCTGTCTGCTGCAGGGTGTTGCTTCTCCCACAGGGCTCTCTGACCTTCAACATGGACATTTTGGTGACATCCTCCGGCTGTGCATTCCCAGCTCTGGGACAGGAAGACTTGTGGCTTCCTTGGCCAGAGGTCCCGTGTTCCTATTCATATCCTTCTGACATCATCTACAGGCAAGGAAGGGTTAACCCACACATTTCCAGGGTACTGGGGCGCCCGGCAGCTGGAATCCTTCCAGCACATGGAGACAACAAGCATCTCATGAATGATCTTCCTGAGTCTGTGTCCTTGCAATGGAAAAACAACACATCAGGAACTGCCCTGTGGCTTAAAACCTCATTTTTCAATGAGAGCTCAAGTATCACTGGAAACCTGACAGAAACTCCCATGTTTTCTTAAACAGATGTCCCTAAGAAAGGGAAGAAATCTCCAATGAGATGGATGGCTTATCTTGTCTCGTGCTGTTATGCTGAGGTTTTCTACTCTGAGAGAACCCATTTGCCAGGCAGAGCAGCAGGATTGAGAAGTGTGACCACCCTTACTGTGGAATAGAAATCATCAGGGTCTCCACGAGAGAAAACATGGCGAGGTGATGGTGTCTTCAGTGCCCAGGGCCCAGGCCCATCCTCTCAGGGCTCTGCAAAAAACCAACCCAGCCCCAACAGCAACTGCTGAAGTTTAAATGGAGGGAGGAAGGAAACCCCAACACTCCAGCATTGTTCAGCGGAGGTGTGATGGGAGAGGAGATTATTTCTCATTAGTCTGGTGAGACATTTTTGTTCTAATGACTTGACTGGTTTGGAAATGGAAACTTTCTGGGTGATATTTCTAGACAGAGACTAATTGACTAAGAATAACACAGGCAGCTTTCCTACTACTGCACTGGTTTCAGTGTCAGCAGAGGCCAGCTGTGTTTTCTTTTCTATGAACAGTGCCTAGAGTTCTCATCCAAGGTCAGTCCTGAGGGAAGTTAAAGAATAATAATCCTAATGATGCTTTGCCCCTCAAGGACAATCTCTTGTTAAGGATATCAAAGCCCTTCTAAATATTCATTTTTAACTGTATCCACAGGTGCCACTTCAGAACAGGAGGCACTGGGCCAAGCACTGCTCAGGGCTGTCTCACACCTTCCACAGAAGGAGAAACTGAGGCACAAAGCACTGGAAAGCATTGCCTGAGATCATGCAGAATCTGATAAAGCTGCAACTAGAACTCAGATGTGGGGAACAACTTTGTTCCTTCAGTAGTTGCTCTTCATGGAGCAAATTAACAACCGTAACGCAGAAATGGCTCTAATTTCCAAACAGAAATAACCACCTTTGGTATATACTGAGGCTGGTATCAGACTGCTGGTACTGAAAAGGATCCACCTTGGCTTTTTTAGACTTGCTTGGTCAGAAACCCTTGGAAGAAGTGACCCCCAGCTGTTGCATACAGAGCAAAGAAGAGACAGAGAGGCCAACAAGTGAAACCAAACCAAACCAAACCAAACCAAGCGTGCTGACCATCCAGCAGGGAAAGTGTTGGGAAAGACAGCAGTGGTGAGAAGCAACAGCCGCAGTGCCAGGACCAGCTGCTACAGCCAGCTCGTTGTGGTCATGCAGGAACACACAGAACACGCTGGAGGCTCTGTGGCTTCAATTTTAGGGTTGTTGGTGGACAAGTTTGTTGATTTCAATCACACAGACATGGGAACAATTGTTGCTCTTTCCTTGATGCCTGTGGTTCCCCCGAAGCCTACAGGGATAATGCATGTCCTGGGCTACACCAGCAGAATGTTCTCTATGGAATTACAAGGAAATGCAGCTCAGTGTCACCCTTCCCCAGGGTCTGGTTCCTTCAGCTGCTATCTCCTCCACTCTCCAAAAAATCCAGGGGAAGTGAAAGCAACGTAACACCCAAAGCAGAGGATCCTACCCTTAAAACCTGCATTGGCAAAGCCTGGAACCTGGAGCACCAGGGCTATTGGCAGCTTTGAGCTGGCCGGAAGTCCCTGGCCACTGCCCTCTGCCTGCACTCTGGGCACCCAGGACACGTTGTACAGAGGAGATCATCAAAGAGACAAGGAAAATAAGGAATTTACCTGCTCACCAACTTTCCCTGGTCGGCCACGGTTTCCTGGCTCACCCTGCAGGACAAGGAGACAAGGGCACATGGGTAACTTGGTGCTGCCAGCCAGACCCTGGGCACAACATGGCTCTTTGTACGCCCATGGTTTGGGCTGCTGTGTGTGAATCAGGGAAAATCTGTGAGAAACAACATTTTATAAAACCAACTGTGACTTGGAAGATAATCCAAAGTAAGAAACACTCTTGACACAAACACGGAGCAAACACTTGTTGTTCTGGAGCGAAATGCCCCTAAAGCTGGTCCTGCTGTAGTAAAATAACCTTCAGAGAACCACATTGAAACATAAGATCTCGACTGCCTGTGTGGCCCACCCTAGTCCTGGTTACTTTATCCCAAAGTTTTACAAAGCATAAGAAGAAATGACAACCCAAATGTTCCCAGGCAATGCTGCACCCTGATTCTGTTGTTATCAAACCTCAGACAGGTGCACGTTACTGTCACATGGAGCATCCACAGGAGAACCACAGCAAGAACCTACGTGAGATAAATCCCAGTGCAGGAAGAAGGAGTTCAGAGCATGAAAATGACAAGGGGTGAAGGAGAGAGCAGAAGGAGAAGGATTTCAAACCCACCAGGGATTAGGGCAGCTGTGGCAGCACACGGAGGCAGTCGGAGCGCCCCTGGATGGGCTGTCCAGAGGCCAGGCTCACCAGGAACCAGCAGTGTCTCCAGGATAGCAGCTGTATTTTCTCAGTAGGCAGATACTCCAGATGTGCTGCCAGACCACATTTTTGCTATTTACTGTTTGAAGAGGTTGTTTTTGTTGGTTTTTCTCTTTCCTTTTGAGTGTGAGTTTGTGGAGAGCATTGCCCTGGGATGGCTTCTGCTGATAATTAGGCAGCAAAGATAGGAATGATGTGCATTGTTTTAGAACAAAACCATGGAGAAGCAATGGAAAATGAGATGATGATGGAGAGAGGAGTTGGTTAATATCAAAGGAAGAACACACTTGTTTATAATGGTTTAAAAATGCACCATCATTCTTTTTGAAAAAAGAAGCAGAAGCTGAGACCCCAAAATCCTGAGAAAAAGAGGAACCCTCAGTTTTTTTGGTCTCTCTGGAATGAATACCCGGGAGAGTGGTGAAGGTGAGAAAAGACATTTCCCTCTTCCTTTCCTCCCTTCTACCCACTGCTTCCCTGCTCAGAACAAAATCTTTTCTTACCTTTGGACCGCTGGGACCAGGTGTTCCCGGAAATCCCTTCCGACCAGATCGACCCTGGGATATACGGAAAAACCATAAACATCAAAAGCTTGCAGCTGCTTTGGTCACAGGTGCAGCTTACATGCTTGTAAGATAAAAGATAAAGATAAAACATTCATTTTCTGATCCACCTATTACCAATTTTCAGGATATTTTACTATCCTGAGGTTACAATTATGTACAGACCCATTACAAAATCCTGAGCTGGCAAGCTCACAGATATGACAATATTCTTTTTGCTTCTTCTAACTGTGTTTCTGTGATACATCACAGAGATCAAAAGGACTCTCTCTAACTGTCCAGTCTTTTTTCTTTCTTTTTCCTCTACTCATTGAAAAATACTATAAATCAAGGAAGAAACATCAGGGCTGGTTACAGAGATGGTTTCCAGTCAATGTCATTTATCTTGAGGATGAACTGTTTAAACATTAGAGCATTTTTCAAGGTCTGAGACTTTAGGCAAGTCATAAACTCAACACCCTGTGCAAGACACTTCTTGGACTTTCAGCCATCCTGGATCAAGCAATCAACCAAGTCCTGGACAAGACAATAATTCATAGCAGGGCAGATTAACTTCCCAAACCAGGAGGGTTGAAGCTTTATAAGAATTTAACTACAATTCCATTGCAAGGTCATCAGAGCTGGTAATAACTGAGTGAATAAATGACTGAAACATACCTCCGGACCAGGGACTCCTGGTGGTCCTAAGGGTCCTTCATCTCCCTGAGGTGAAAAGAAATTAAAATAAAAGGCAAAGTAGTGACAAAATTTGGACTCACCATGCAGCAAGAATGAAATGCCTGCAGTATGAGCAGTAGTTAAACACAGGCTGTGTGCTCAGCTGTCACATTTTAACAGCTGAGTCCTCCTCTATCTTAGAGCAGGCTCTGAGGTTTCTCAGGAAAAAAAACATCTCAAGTCAAGTCCTGCCAGTAAAAGCCATCCAAAATTTGACCAAGGCAACACCAGTTGATTTGGTCTATGATGGGCTGGATTTGGCCAGTAGGATACACTGAACGTGCTGCCATAACTGCTTCATTTGATTTGGCAGGGATGTGAATGCCATAGAGCTCTTTACTCTTTGTCTTTCTTACCCCCTTTCCTCTCCCTTCCCCCAAAAAAAGCATGTTCCAAAATTTCCCACAGAACCATTTGGCAACTGTATGAACGTTTCCCTTTTGCTTTCAGCTGGGACTACACATGCTGCAGGACGGAGCTATCACAAAATCTCACACAGCAATTGGACTCAGTCCTCTCCCTTGGCTCTACACCAGTTTCTAATGTGATAGGATCAGACCTACAGTTTCTAAGAGACCTTCAATTAAGCTTCACAAAAATTATCTCAAGTGTCTAAAACCAACTGCCAAGAGAGAAATTAAAAGCGCCCTTGGCAGCCACAGCCTGGCTGCTCTCGTTTCGGTGGTCAGCCGTGGTAATGAAGGGGCACTGACAGGCTGAGGGTGGGACTGGGGGTCAGGAACCCAGCTCCACGGGCTCAGACAAGCCACCCACAATACTCTACATTTCCAGTGGGATGTAATTCAGAGCCCTAACCCAGTGCCCTGGGTGACCTTAGTAGTAAGGGCACAGTGCTGTGCTCTGCTGCACACTCAAAGTCCTTCAGCACAGCTTGCACCAAACTCCATGTCCGTGTCTTTGGGCTTACTTTTACACTCACTAACTAGAGGAAATTGAAGGCAGCTCGGTCATGCCTGCCTGAACCTGGAATGCAGGGCTTCGATTCCCTTTGTATTTTGGCTGGAATATTTTTTTTCCTATTTCACTGGAAATAAATGAGCTAATTTGCATTAATCCCATTTAGAGAACAAGCAGAAGAGTTCCCAGAAAAAGTTAAGAATTATTAGTGCTATTAAAACGAGCTCCTGCCCGTGCACGTGCTCAGTGTTATTTACACAATGTCTCGTGACTCTGGACAAACAGCTTACACTGGCCTGAGTGAGAGGAAATTACACTGATGTCACTGGAGTTACAACAGGATAACCAGGGAACCCAGACATTCTCTGCTGCTCCCATAATGTATTTGCAGCTCCAGGACAATTAAATCAATGACAATTGTACCCTTCTTAACAGCTGCAAGTGGAATGATGCTTCAAGTTCTGAGGTGAAGTGGTGAGTGCTGGGCAAATGAATTTCTGCAGAGCAGCAATTCCCATTTCCTTCTCTTTTTACAGAGGGATGTTTCTCCGTGTGAGAGGTCAGAGTCTGCAGGTCTCATGGTTGAAAAGGAACACACTTAAAAGGAGCAGAAAGCAAAAGCCAGGCCAGGGCATGTCTGTGCAAAGGGATGTGCAGGGAAAAGGGCTCTAACACCCATCCTGGGGTGGGGGAACAAGCTTTAAAAGCAAAGCCAAGGCAGAATTTAGGGTCAGCAGATGCCAGCAGTGACTGGAAGCAGAGATCACAGGACTTGGAGATCACACAGCTTTGAGGAAGCTCCTCTTCTGCAGGTCTCTGATCACTCAGTATAAGCATCTGCTTCCAGACTCAGAGGGACCAGAGCATTTTAAACCACAGACACCATTTCAGCATGCATTAATTTACAAAAGTCAGCATTGTTCTTTAAATCAAACCTCTTCTGAGCTAAGGACACTCACCTCTTGTCCAGGCAGTCCTCTTGGCCCAGGTAAACCTCGTGCTCCTGGCTTTCCCTGAGAAACAGCCAAAGAAAAAGATATTCAGAAAATAGAAACATAAGCTCAGAAGGGCAATTAAAATGAGAAAGTCTCTTTCACGGCCATGGGACATTATCCAATGTCAATTTTGTTACAGAAAAAAAACTGAAGAAAAGAAAACGCTGCACTTGGAGGGACCTCAAGCCAAACAGACCAAGCTGAGATGCTGGCCAGGACAATCTTTAGGAATCTCCTGGGGTTTCTCTCTTCCCCCCTTCTCACTACTTTGTTTCCCCTGGCTGCTTCCAACCCCACAGAGAGCTGCAGTCTCCGCTCTACTCACCTTCAGACCTTCAGGACCGTTTTCTCCTGGTGGGCCAATGTCACCTGGGAAGCCCTGGAGAAAATGAGGAACAGTCAGGGTGCACAGGTGGAATTCTGCAGGCAGTGTCAGCCTCTGTGAGAGGTTTAGTTAAAGACTAAGGGACAAGATGTGTTACATGCTGGTAGCGTCTTTGTGTGGGCCACCACAGCTCTGGGAGGGAATGGGACACAGCCGAGCAGCACCATCAGTTTGATGGAAGAGCAGCCTTTCCTAGCAACTCCCTTTAGGTCCATCTTCTTACAAAATTTATTGCAGCGAGGGTCTCCCTGTCATCACACAGCTAAAAGCGGCAATTTGGGTTTTAATTAATCTTTGTGAGTCAGCGCATAATCTCTGTGCTCCGAGAAAGAAGCCGCAGCCTCCGCCACAAAGGGAAGCAGGCGAGGAATTAGGAAAGATGCTGACACCCTTCATTAGCTGCCGTCAGCCTGGCAGCAGCTCCTTCCCTCCCACCCACCCACCCTTCGAGAAGGAAACAAAAGAATCCATGCTTATTTCCAATAGCAACAAAGAGGAACGATTGCTAAGTGGCAGCAGTCAGCTGAGAGCCCTTCCAGACCCTGCGAAATACCAGAACGCTGATGAGGGGAAAACAAACCATCACTTGTGCTGGAAGTGGCTTTCTAGCATCTTACACGTTTTGTCTGTTTGCTTAGCAAGGAGAAAAATGATGGTGTGCTGGGGGAAACTCATCCTGCATTTAAGGTATCACTGTGAGTATTTTTTGGTAAGGGAAGTAAGAGGATTTTCTACTTTAAATGGTACTTTGAGGGGGAAAAATTGAAAAAACTCCTCCATTTTATCTATGAGAAAAAAAGGGGAAGGAAAAGACAGGAAACCATGAGATGCAGAATAGGTCATGAACCCATCTTGATCCTTCCTACCCCATCACCACTCATGTGCCATCGTATCCCAGCAGAGAAGTGAAGCCCTAGGCTGCAAGGATGTGAGAAGGTGGTGGTGGGACATACCTCAGGGCCAGGTGGTCCTGGAAACCCGACTGGTCCTTTGTCACCGACTTTTCCCTGCAGAAATCAGAAAAACATGGGGAAAAGTGAGCTGGCTCCTGGCTGTCGGGTTTCCTGTTTAGAACAGCACACCCCTGCCAAGCTGTCTTTCCAGCTGGGCAGGGAACCTTTAGAAAGGGAGATTAGGAAGCAGAGGGTGCTTGGTTACTTACCAGGGGGCCTGCTTTCCCTCGTGCCCCAGGGACCCCAGGCAAACCCTGGCTGCCCTGAGAGAGACACATTTTTTCAGAACACAATGAGGCATCAAAAAAATACCAATTCCCTAGGCTCCAGCTTTGCTGCAGAATGGGAAGCATCTCCTAAAGGCTGGATTTAGCCCTGCATGGAGCTGAGACAGCTGCACTAATGTCAGTGAGATGTTTCTGAAGACAGCCCTGAATTTAGCCCCAAAGAACACAAGCTGCTGCAGTTGGCTGTGGCTCAGAGCCACACAGGCTCCAGCACAGGGTTATGTGCAACATTTGTCAGCCACAGTCAGTATCACATTGAGTCACAGGGGAGAAGTCATTTGATCAGAAGTTATACAGAGCATTAAGTGCTTCACTGGGTCAGGGTTTAAGTTGCTGCACTGAGCAGACAAAATCTCCTGAGCCTGCAGCCGCTAGACCACACACATTCACAGGCATCCCCATCAATCCCATCACTTCCAATCTCTGCTAGAAGACACAGCCCCTACTGAAAGCCCCCTGCAGAATTGCTTTTACTATGAGTAACTAGAAAATCCATATTCTGACATGGACTTTAGAAAGGCACAGCATATCCCAAATGGGAACTATCCAAGCAGGGGAACCTGACAGCAGGATGCAGCTAATTCCAGCTCCTAGTGGATGAACTGAGAAAACTGGTGGCCACTGCTATCTAAGGGGAAAAGAATGATGGAGAAAAGAAAAACAGTTACCTTGTCTCCTTGGAAGCCGATATCTCCTGGAATACCTGCTCTTCCCTGATCACCCTGGGTATACATCACCAGAGAGTTAAAACAGGCAACAGCAACAGCCAAAATGCTCAGGTTGATGCTTAGAAGGTGCTTTGTACAGCAAAAGTCTCAGCACCAGCTCCACTCAAAACCAAACTGCTGGCAAGCTGCAGATCACATTGAATGTAACAACAACCCTGAACAAAGTGTTTATTTCCCAGCTTGATTCTAAGGTGAGAAAGGAAAGTGCAGGAGAGCGAAAACCAGGAATTCCCAAGCACTGTTTATCTATAGAAGCTGCAAGGAGAGAGACCACACTCCTCTGGCTTACAGCAACCATGAAGGCAGAGAAGTGTTAAATTCAGCTGAACAGAAGAGCTCAGTTTTCAATGAATGAACCTTTTCTCTCACAAGGCCCTATCGAAAAGAAAACAATCCTCAGGGTTCCTGTGAGCATATCCTACTCTTGACATCAAACATCAGTCCTCTTCCATAAGAAAATGAGAGCAACTTCTGGTGATGCTTCAGTACTACCTCACTGCCAGTATCTGAGCTGAGATTCCCTGGGAGGGGTAGGCTGGTGTTCACTGGTATGGGGAGCACATCACTGACAATATTTCCTGACCAAGCTGCCTGTCCCCTCATTGGACCAGCATAACAGATTCTGACTCCCTGGGTGGAAGACAAATATCCCTGAAGGTTTTCCAAGGAGCAGTGGACTACCTTGCGTTGGCTCTTAGCCCTGCTGTGAGCAGCTCTGTGAACCAAATGACCTTCTGATGCCCCTTCCAACCTCATTGTATTTAGTGATTTATTTAAACAAAGGATGAGTCAATGATGGGGCAGAGAAAGGAAAATTCTACTTGGGAAGTCAAAGGAGGAACGACTACAATAACTTGGTACAATGACAAGACCCAACAAAAATAACTGCTGGAGGAACTCTGTCCCGTTAACTTGGCTTCCCAGCAAGGGAAGGAGCCACTCTAGAGCTATATGTTGAAACACAGTCCACATGGAAGACATGTGGAGTCCTGCAACAGAGCCAAAGTCCACAGAGAGATGACAGAGAAAGTCCACTTCACTCCAGAAAAACCACCCACTTGTTATCAGAGAGCTGAAATAATTGTAACTACTTCAGTAACATGCAGGGGATAATGAAATTGTGGATGGTTCAGGTTTGAGTTGGCAAAGACTTTTCAAAGACAAGTTTTCAGAAGAAAAATAATTGAGAACTATGCAGATTCAATGATGGAAACATTTCATGGATTCATGCTAAATTTGCTTAAATGTTTTGGTAAATGTTCCCAGAACATTTCACTGAACCATCTTCAAAAAAATCTTTTATATAGCAAAATTAGAATGTTGCTCTTAAAATGTTAAATTGATTTTACTCATTTGGTTTTTAACCTAAAATATTTTAATTTGAGTCAAATAACCAACATTTTGTTTCATCTAAACTGTTTTCCATCTTTTTTTTTTTTTGGCAATGCAAAATGGAAACAATCAGCTCTTTATACAGCTTCAGTTCAGAAGAACCCCAAGTATTAGATACAATAGAAATGGCAAAAAAACTACTGTGTGACCCAGCTCCTTTACAGATTTCTTTCATCTTCTCTCAATTTTCTACTTATTTTATGTAGTCCAAGGCTTAAACCATTGAAATCTACTTAATTCTGGCTCCCAACAGAAGGCAGCATGAAAACAGCTTTTCTGGAAGTAACAAGATGGCTCTGAGGTTTGTCTTTACCATCAATTCAAGGGTCAAAAAAGAAAGATTATATTTTTTATTAAGCAATTTTCTACCCAGACAGTACAAGTGGCCATTGAAATACTGTTTCAGAAGAAGTACTTGGACACTAAGCAATAACTACTAAAATAAAAGAGTTTCCTGAGCATAGCAAAAGGCAGGAACAAACCTTTGTTTCCAAACTTTAAGGAAAAGTGGAGCATGACAATGAAACCAGTTTTTAAACAGCTCTGAGAAATGGGTATTAGAGAGGGTAAGAAGGAAGCAGGGGAAACAAAACACATCTCTTATCCTGAGCTGGACTTCATGCCAGATGTTCACATGTTATTGTGATAGCACAGCAAAATGTCATGGCATGAACAGTCCATCTATGGCTGTTAATCTCTTAAACCAGAATTGAGGACTGGGGCATCACCGTTCACCTGCCCTGGAACTGGGACTCAGGGTCTGTGTCCTTCATATGAGGGAAAAATTGCAGAGGAAAAGAGATCAGGCATGGTTGTTATTAAATACTGCGATGCTGAGATGATGAAATGGGCCTGCAAGGACTTTGCTCATGGGGCAGGAAAAGGAATGTAGGATCTGAAATTACAAACAGGCTCTGCCCATGGGATGTTGCCTGTGCTTCATGTTTCACCTATAAAAAGAAATGCAGCTTCAGACACCCCGAGGCCCTTCGTAACCCAGCGCAAACAGAGAGGGGCTACAGGGGAAGGGACCAATGCACAGCTGTGGGATGTGTTTGCTGTCTGTGGGATGCAGAGGAGGTTGTTGTGCAAAATCCCCTCAATTTTCCTCGATTGGAAGTCTCTGTTCCCAAGGCTTCCTGCTTAGCAATGCAAAGGGAGCTAACGCCGCACAACTCCAAAGGTATTTGCCTGAGCCATGTCCTCCACAAGTTACAGATGTCCTGATTCATAAAACTCCTTTGTGAGAACAAGTAGCTGGGATTTCCTCTGCTTCCTCCACCTTTTCCCTGCACTCATCACCCCACGTGGTCTTTTTAAGGCCACTCTTTATTTCAGAGTTATACAGTAATTCCACTTCTCCCTGTAAGAGCAGATAAAATCCTGTCTTCCCCCTCTCCTTGCCTCCATGAAAACACTGGAATGGCAACAGAAGGATGATCTAGACCTGCCTGTCTAGCTGCTAGATAAAAAGATGTGATTTTTGCTGGAGGAGTGAGATGTTGTCCCTTATTCTGGTTCACGCCTGGTCGTGTGATGTGAGGACATTCTCCCAGGTGGATTGAGGGGGCAGCTCCAGTGACATTCCTGCTGCCTACACACACCATCCAGCCACCCTGTCATTATTCTCAGGTTTTACCAGCATCCATCTGACTGCTGCTGAGTGAAGGGAGTTTTCCTCAGCTACAAAAAGACAAACCTGTACAAGGCCACATGTTTTGGATGTGACCAAGACAGATGGGATTAATAGGAGCTTGAAGACATCCAATTAAATCTTCATTGACCCATCCCCAGGAAGGCAGATGACCTGCAGCCTGGAGCTTGCAGGGGGAGGCAGCTGGGGGGAAAGGAAGAGGTTTCCTGCACCTCAGGAGTGTGGGATTGTTGGGAGGATGGATTATTCCACACTTGGGAGTATTGTAAGGATAACTCCAGAGTCACAAACCATTTGGTTACTGTGACAGCAACAGCAGGGGAAATAGTGGACAGAAACAGTGCAGTTTCTATAAAGTGGTGGAGACTGAACTGTCCAGGAAGTTTAATTTTGCTAAACAATTGTTTAAATGTTGGTGATTTTTAAGATATTTAACCATTTATTCCAAGGAACGGACGGAGGAGTCTGTGGACTCTAGGATCTTGTGTTTAGTCAAGAAACAACCTACAGTGTCTTAAGCTTGTCCTAAAGAAAAAGCCCTTCTCTTGCCTTGTCATTGCTCTCAACAGAAGTGGAAAAGCAGCACAGGGGAGAAATGGAAATTGCAGACACAGGAGTCCTGGCAAAGAGCTGCTAAAACACAAGAAGAGTTGAATCAACTGGTTTGACACTACTTCCCCCCTGTGCAGTTTTGGGCTGCTAAATCATTCTCTAAAAGCAAACATCTAAGAAGAGAACAAAAAATCTGACAAGAGGAGGAGAATACACTTAATGGTCATTTTCCACTGCCCTCCTGAGCAATCAGAGCCAGCAATAAATAACTGCACCTCCCACTCTTTCAGACTAAATAAATCCTACAGCCGAGTATCTGTAGGAGGAGGGTTCTTGTGACAGTGAGACATTTACACACACAGCTTCATGCTGATTTATCTCAAGCTCTGCGTTTTTGTGCCAGCACCACTAAATCACTGCAATCAAGGCCCCTCTCCATTTTGCTCTTCCTAAAGTGATTTATATCAGTTTGGGACAAGACAATTTCCTCTCAGTAGGAAGCTGAACTGAGGTGAGGCTCCTTGAACAGAAGCAGGGGTATCCAACACACAACAGTTTTTCCAGGGGATCCACCTGGTTTGCTTGATACAGGGCTGCTTTTTCACACCATGTTTCCCCCAAATGCATTAATACAAACTCACTGTCAGTGTTGGATCATCTAGTCCCCATCCCATCCCATCAACAACATAAAAACAGTGGAACACCAGTTAATTGTACATTTACTGTCGTCATCAGTGTGAGACGGGAGCTCCACAGAGGATCTGAGCATAACTGATCTATACTCCATAGAAAATGGGATGGGGCAGATATCAAAGAAAGAAAAATCAAAACTAGAGTGCCAGGAGTGGAGGGAGAATGAGAGGATGGAGTAGAGATGGCCAGAGTGGAACCAGCACTATGATGCTGAAGAAGAAGGAAACTAGAAAGGGGGTTTCACATGCAAAATTAAAACACAGTGCAATAAGGGAGTATTCAGATCACCTTATCACCTTTCAGTCCATGTTCTCCAGGGTTTCCCATCAGCCCCTGAAACAAAAGAAAGTTCAGAGTGAGGTTGAGCCATGGTGGAGACTTGCTCAGGTCTCTGACATTGCTGTTTGCTGATGGGGTGGTGGTTCAGACCCACAGCACTGGCCTGGCACAGTCTCAAGGTCAAATGCCAGACTGCTCCCAAAGTGTGTTCCATCACACATTCTTCAGGTGCTGGAGGCACACAGGGAAAATGCTCCTGGAATTCTCCATTGACTCACACCTACTGCAGAGCACCAGTGGGACGTTGTGTTCAACAGTCTTGTGCCTGGACACACATCACTGCTGCCCATCCTTTCTCTCAGGACAGTCACCACTGCCCAAAGGAGGAACAGAATAACCTTCAGCCCAGCTATGGAGGGATGAGAGCTCACAGAGCTCAGCTATTCCCTCACCTTTAAACCTTTTGGTCCTGGATAGCCGATTGGTCCAACAGGGCCCATGTCACCCTAGTGAGAGAAAGAAATTTACCACAGTCATTAGGTGCAAACCCAACAGATCCCCGCTGATCTGTGGTGTGAAATTCCTTCGATATCCACTCTCAGGATCTGTGAAGAAATGCACTACTGATATCAACAAAAGCAGCATCCTGGCATGAGTCAAGGCTCCTTGAATACGCAGACAGCCCCTAAGTAAAGGCAGCACACAAAGGAAAGCGAGGAGAGACAGGAGGTGAGGACAGAGGTGTCTCATCCTGCTGCAGCGAGAAGTCAGCGTGGCATGGCGTGTTGGGACTTACTGTAGTGCAGGAGGACAGCAGAACTCTGGCTGCTGTGGGCACACGTGTGCAATATACAACAGAAACCCTTCAGTGCTGGTGTTGAAATGGGCTCTGGCTGCTCTCTGCCATGAAAAGAGGCAGTGACAGCGTGCACCAGCCTGGCCTCCATGTGTAAATAAACAGGGCAGGCTTCCTGAAGGAGCGATTCTCCAGCCCAGCCCTAGGCCCACAGCCACGCAGAGAGAGAGAGCTGGGCTGCAGCCGTCCCAACAGAGCCCTTTTCATACCTCCCAGCATAAAGGCTGCTTGTAGAAATGCATTTACTTAGAGCTCTGCCCACATGGTTAACTAGGAGAGCGAGAGGCTTTAGTTACACCTAATTCTGCTCTTCAGCCTCTCTTACACTGGGAACCAAACTCCGCAGGGTGCCTGCGGCAGCCGGAGCCGGGCTGGTCCCCAGGGTGCCTGCAGGCGGCAAGGAAGAGACTGAACAGGGGCCTCGTGTCACCTTCTCCATGCCCTGCAGTGTGAGCCCTGTGTGCAGACCCTGGGGAAGGAGCTGGAGCTGTCCTCCAAAGGGAGGACGAGGTAGGATGGAGGTGCTCCCTTCTCCCCAGGAGGATGGAGGAGGTCACTCTTGGTCTATCCCATTAGAGATGCTTCAGCATCCTGAATTCAGGAGATGCACGTTACCCTGGGACACAGCATCTAACTCATTTTGACCTGAATCTCAGTTTGAAGTTTGGCTGGGCCAGTGTGGAGGGGAGGACAGGCAGCTTCTGACTCCATCATCTCTAGAAGGATCATGATCCCATTTACCATCTCTGACCTTACACTTTCTAACAAACAAAATATCTGTGAGATAATGGCAACAGGGAAAAGATACATCTTTCCAAAAGCAAGGAGGAATATAATCCAATCTGGACAATGCCTTCAATGGTACTGTTTTAAATACCAGTCTTCTTCTTCCAGCTTTTTGCCAGGAGCACATCCTTTCTGCTGCTACGGCTAAACTTTCATCTCCCCTAATGAGGGGAAACAGACCTAATTCCTGGCTCTATGGAACACTTTCCCCTCAATCCACCTCTGTCCCGATTCCCCATCTCCAAGATGGGTGTTCCACCATATTTCCTACTGTTCCTTCAAGGAATGTAAGATGTCTGGGTTTGTGCAATGTCTAGTGCAATGGAGGCCTTGATCTCAGCTAACACACACTCCTATAATTTAAGCTATGGAAAGGCAAAAGGGGAAGGTTTTTAACCGTTCCTTGCAAGTCAAGTTTCTATGAATTATCACAGCTGAGGAGGAATCATTATGAAAGAATGCTGTAGTAGTAACAGAGCCTACCAATATTTGTGCATGGAAGGGAATAACCTGAAACAGATCCTAGGACCTAAAAATAAACCACACTGTGTTCAGCTGGGCATTCACTAACCCCCAGCACAGCTGCCAGAGGAGGAGTTGCCACCTTACAGCCTTACAGCCATTTATCTCCTGCTGGGGGAAAAGTGTAATGAAGGGTGGAATTTGGCTGAGCACATAATTACCTGGATTAGTGATGGGATGGTGAGAGTGCATGTAAAATTCCTGTCTACCCAGAGGACAGACTGTTCCTGCCCACGGTCTCTCCAGTGAACAAGAACTGTGTGTCCCTGAGGTCACTGCTTACAGGGACTTGCTTTCTAAGAGATCCTGGTGTGGAATGAATGCTGCATCTTTGAAGAAATACCCTGGCAAACGTTATCAAAAGGGCAAGTTATCAGGAAAAAAAAGACACTAACAACAGACTTCTAATCCGTTTCCTTTTGCTTGGAAGGGTTTGCCCTCCTCCACCTCCCAATCCACCAGGAAAACCCCCTCTCTCCTCAGATGTCACACCTCCCCCACACAAACAGTCATCCTGCTCATGGGAAGAGGAAAATCTGTGCGTAGTTAGGCAGGTTGAAAGGGCTGAAGCCCGACAAGCCAGATCTCCATTTGTTTTTGTACTTACAATGAGTCCAAGGACTCCAGGAGGACCTGGGGCTCCCAATTCTCCCTGAAAGGAAGGACAAACCCACATGGTTACGGACACTTTAGAGACAAGCAGAGACTGAAAGGCAGCTTAGTGTTTCAAGGGCTTGAGGGAAGGAAAAAGATCATCCCTCCCCCTTCCATCCCCCCTTTCAACCCCAGCCCCTGCCCCCACCAAAGGGATCCAGAACTTCCATCTTCAGGAGTGCACTTGTGAGCACATCCTGGCTTGTGAGCACACACAGGCTGCTTGTTGTGGGGCAGTTATTCCCAGGGCTGACTTCCCTCCCAGGAGCAGGCTGGATGAAAGGAACGTTTCACTGCAGGGTAGAGATGGGAGCCTTCCCCAGGTGAGATCCAGCCATTGGCAGGGAGAGGGACCAGAGTAGGGAGGGGACACGGGGAGAGCAAGGCTAAGGTGGGAAGGAGAGGAAAGCTGCTGCTTTAGCATTGGGAAAGGTGAGTTTTTGGGAGTGGTTAAGTAATAATAAAACTCATAGGAAAAGGAAGACCTGCATGAAAACGAAACTGGGTAGTTTGGGGAGAGGGTATAGCAGGTTCTGGTGCTGGCAAATGAGTCCTGGGAATGTATTCAGCACCTTGGAGCTCATCATTCCAAGGGTCAGACTGCTGACAGAGCTGTGGAGCTGCTTTGACTTCTCAGCTTCATCACAAACTTCTTGTATGTGAGCTCTCCAAAGACATGCAGAAGCACTGGTGGGTGCCTGATGGCATCTTCAAGTGAAGCACAGCAGAGAAGCTCTGCCAGACCCCCACAACTCACTGATCCAGGTCTCTGAGTAGTTCAGCAACCACGGGGTGCTCAGCCTGTCCCATGCCTCCCTCGGTGGCCTCCCTGGCCACGCTAACAGTTGAGCTGCTTGTAAGGGCAAGGACCTGCTCTTACACACCTCCATCTCCAATGGGGCCTCTCAAAACAAGTGCATTGGAAATGCTGAACTTCCTGTTAACTCAGACAGTCCTGCCCCTGCTCTGGATCATGCTGGCTACTTTCTTTGACAGCCCTGCTCGGTTTATGGTGCACATCTGGTGGAGTCCCCTCCAGTGCAATAAAGCTCCCCTTTTATGGAAAGATTTGCCTAGTGGAAGAAGGAAAGAGAAGGCGACGCAACGTGACTGAATGTGCTCAGGGCTCCTTGGGTAAGGGTTACGTGTGTTTATTTTATGGGAAGTGGAGTAAAGGACTATTGGGCAAGCATACACACAAAAAAGCGTTTCATAATCTCAACCAGCCTAAAATTGCTCTTTTTATGGCCAGTTCCTTTCCTGCATACTTGGGACATCTGTGGAGCAATTGTTCCTCATGGGTGGGATTTCTGTGTCCTCAGAGCTTCTGTTATAAGGTTGGCTTCAAGCTTTTAGCCAAGGCCTGGCATTACTAGGCTCAGGAAGAAGAGGGAGTATGCCAGGAATGCTGAGCACAGGAGTTGCACGGTGGCCTGGGTTTCCCAGGAAGCTCTGCAGGCTCCCAGCATGGCTGGGCTGCAGGCTGGGTGGATGGTCAGGTCTTGGTCCCACCAGTCTCAAGAGGCACTTCCCAGATTTCTGACTTACGTCATATGGATATTCCTCAAGAGAACAGGTATATGTGGAAATGCATGACCTCACAGCTAATGGAGGAGAATTTCCTCTTGGAAGAGAAGGGCGTGGACTCCCTTGAGAGATGTGGACAGGACTAGTTGTTAATTTGAGCCATTCCCTGGCCTAGGAAATGGAGGATTTACAAGTGGCCTTTCCTGGCCATCAGTCCCTGACCTGCAAGTGAAATCGGGCTCTATTCTCCTTTTTTCAGCACATGAACCGGGCACTGGGACAAGAGAGAAGGAGATGAATCAACAGCCCTTTCCCACGTCTAATGCCTGTGATTAAGAGCCTAATTGGAGTGGCTAAAGCACTCCGGGGGAACACGGGACCTGGAATGCGCTGGCACAACAGTTCTCATCGAGCTGGTAGGAGGGAAGAAGGCCCCTGAGGTTGGAAGAGCCTGTGCTGTCCCTGGAGGGGATGGAAAGGAGATCAGAGGCTGTCGGGTTCAGCCTTCCCCACGCGACCAGGGGATCAAGCAGAGAATGTGGCAGCCCGGCCTCCAGCCACCCTCCCGCCTCTGACAGCTCAGCTGCACACCCCACCTACCAAACCCAGCATATTTCTGTGCTCCACAAACAGACTTTCTGGCATTTTTCTGCGTCTGTGACTCCGCTTGTGACCCTGTGAACCTCCCTTTAAGTCAGCCCAAACAGTCTGTTTTCATTCTGCGATAGCCAAGGCACATTAATATTTAAAAGCCGTTGATAAGATGAAAGAAGAGCAATCCTTCTGGATGAATTAACAGGACATTTGCTGCTCTCCCAGGCTCTGGGAACTGCCATTCAGCTGACTGGCACTGAGAATATCTTCTGAATGGGGCTTAGACAACTTGCATATTCAAAAGAAAACGAAATAAGTTATTTGGGGGAAAAAAAGTCTTCCTGTGCTCCAGGATCCCTGCTCTTCCTGGTGGGCTGGCTGGAAATAGCAGTACGATCAGAAAGTTTTCTACTTTGGCACTACTGATTCCACTCTGACCCATGGCTTAAATTGACTGAAGGATGGGAAAAGTCCTGCAGAAGTATTCCTTGGGAATATTCTTTCAGTTCAGTGCATTTATGACTCTTGTGCTGAATTCCCACAAAAGCTGGAGTGTAGCTGAGCTTGGCTTGGTGATTGGAGTCGATTGTATAAATAATATTTTTGCTGCTTATATGACAAATGGGAACTTGCAGACACATGTGCAGTGGGTTACTTCACACAAATCATCCCGTCAAACCCCAGAGCAGCACGGTGATTATGTGTGAATAACCAAGGCAGCAGGAATTTCAAAGATGAATCAGTGCTGCTCACATGCTAATTCAGGGAAAACCAACAAAGTAATTCAGAAAATAACTTAGGATAATTAATACATCTGAGAACTGTTGCAAACCACAAGAACGTGTTCTGTGAGCAGTAGCAAACACAGCACATCCCCACAGTTTGGAGCTACAAGAGCAGAGCAAATCAAGCCTTATCAGCATCCAGCTGCTTAAATGTCCTCTGTGACCATCCTGATCCAATTCCCAGGAGACACATCTCACTCTTAGGAAGCCAGGAGGGGTCAGATGAAGACTGAAGGGAGGCCAAGAACTCAGGAGACTGAAGACTTACTCTCCATGCAGTCCTAGGGCTGGCTGAGGGATGGGGCAGGCAGCAGCCTCAGCTGTGGAGTTTGTCCCTCAGTGCTCCCAGACACTAGAGGAGGGAATCTGTGCCCTGTGGTGTGGACAACATGGTCCCAACACTGCCTGCTCTGCCAGAGCAACATCCTTGCCCTTTTTCTCTTGACCTTCTTCTAGTCACACCCTCAGGATAAGAAAGCATCTGTCAAGGCTCAGGTGCAAGGAAGACAAGAGATGGAGACAGAAAACTGATGGCAAATGATGACCCGGCAGTTACAGGAACCAAACACAGGAATTTTCAGCAAGGCAGGGAAGTACATTTGTTTTTCAGGAGGGACAAAACCAGCCAGCAGCCGCCACCAAGCTTAAAAGCTTCCCTCAGCTCTAACTAGCATGACGCAGTACAGTGCGCTGTCTACCACAAAAGAAAAAAAGAAAGGAAAACGTTATGAACTTACAGGGTTCCCATCGATGCCTGGAGGTCCTCGTTCTCCAAAATTACCAGGAAAACCCTGAGAAGAGGAGGCAAACATGAATGTTAGTTATTGAGGCTCCCTGGTGTAGACAGTCAGTCACAAACCGCTCCCCTCGCACCCTGTGCAGCACTTTGGAAAGCAGTGGGATGCAGGGACACGTGGGACAACCAGCCTGCCTGTTCTCATCCGCACCAGCACAGCTCAACAAGGCCAAAACCCCTGATTCATAAACCTCACTGCAGTGAGTATATTAAAAAATGGATTGTCAGTCTGAATTATTTAGTGCTGTCTACTGACAGGATCATTTGAACTGCACCCCCTTCTCTCGGGATAGCTGGACAGCACAAAGCCTGTTGGAGCCCATGCAGATGCTTAATGGAGCTGATCGGAGATGCCTGGTGAATTCACTCCCTTTCAGCTTGCCAGAGGAACAAACACTTCCAAACTCATTACAGCCCACACCCCAGAGCTGTGAAAGGCCATGTTTACTACATGAAAAAGTCACCACAAAAGACGACTTCATCTCATTATATCCAATACAAGTTTGGAAGACTTCAGACAATTATAGAGAAGGGAGTGGAGGTACTGAGCCGGAGCCAGAACATGGTGGTGTGACACGTTCTCTCTCACTCTTGGACAGATCCTGTGCTCCTCTAAGCCACCCCAGTTCCCTGCTATGACCAAATCCCAAAGCAGCTTTCTCTTCCCTGTCTTGCCATGCTCTGTCTCCTGCAGGAAGAACTCAAACTGGGAATCAAAGTAAAAGTGCTTTATCCCCTTCTCTGGCTCGCCAGAAATACAAAGGACAACACAGCCATGTCCTGATACCTGAGAGCTGAAGAGACAGGGATGAAGCAGAAAGGGAGAGGATGCTCTCTTTTCCTGCCTGCTTCCCTGCATACTACAAACACTGGTTATCTGGCAAAAGCAAATCTAAGGGAAGTGGAATGCAACAGCCAATGGCAACACACTTATCTGGAAACCCATCGGCAACAACGAAAACTGAAATGATCACAGCAGACAGAACGGGAAAACTATACTGAAGAACTCTGTCATCCAAGACCTCCCTTGACCTTTGAGGGTTTACAACTCCTGGTGAACAGAAGAGCTAAAAAGTTACTTCATAAAATCTAAGGTGAGAGATGGCAGACCTATTTAAGTCAATCAAAATTTTGCCACCGACCTCAGAGCCATCATTTCAGCTCTTCTGTACCAATTGCCTACAGTACGAAGGACTGAACCAACATCAGCTATTGCTTGCTTGGATTCAGCACTTCTATTTTGTGGGAATCACTGCGAATAGGAAAGTTGTCTGCCTTTCTCCAGCTAGGCACTACATCCCCGAGGCTTGTGCACATGCCAAGAAGCTGTGGTAAGCAACCACTGGAAACAGCCTTCTGCCATCTAGAGACAAAGATGTCAAATATAACAAGAAGGCAGGGGGGCTACAATTTTCTTTAATGAAGAAAAGGGGGAAAATAACTCTGCTACATGCTGAATCAATCAGATAAGAAGAGAGAGATGTGCAGGGAAAACTCATTGCTCAGGCAAGACAAAAAAACCAAGAAGATTGCCAGAGTATTTTGCTGTTTACAGTCATCCGACTTGCCAAGGAAAATATGAGCGTGCATAGACTGATACTGTACTTACGCTGCTGCAGATTTCAGTCACAGCCTTCAGCATTCCCCCAGCTGCATCCTTCCTTCCTCAGAGGGCAGAGCTGGGCATGGAGTGACCCATGGATGCCACTGAGCAGCAGTCTGGCCCTGAGGCTGCTGAGGTGTCTGCTATGGAGCTGAGCTTTTGCCAACACGGGGAGATTTTACTACTTTGAATGGTACAATGAAAACAATATTGCTACAGCAGCATAGTATCAGCTAGTGGAATTCTTGCTCCAGACTAAAACACCATTTTCTGAATTTGGTTTAAAACTGTTGCAATGTGACATAAACAATGTGCTCCTGTGCCAGAATAAAAGAACCCAGATAAGGAACTATTTAAATGCATCTGTTTCACACGTGTGTTTCATGTCTTTTTATGCCTCAGTTTCCAGTATTAACCTTGCTGCTTAAAGACAGGAAATTTGAGGCACTTGGTGATAGAGTTAGTAAAAGTCTAACTTTTACACAGGTTTTCCAGCACTGGATCTCCAAATACGTAGAAAACCAGATTATTCCTGTGTTTGGAAGGCAGAGCTGAGCACCGGAGGCCACTTGGCCAATACTGCCCAGCAACCAAGAGATTTCTCCAACAAAACCTGTTCACAGCCTGCTGTGACTGCCCACAGAGCTCGGGGTTCTGTCTGTCCTCAGGATGGGATGGAAAAGGGTCAAAGTGGGAGGAAGCTGAGAAGAAAAGCAGAACAGCCCCAGCACAACACCCAGCACCGAAGCCCCATCCTTGCCAACACCTGACTGTCCTTAACACACCATCTGCACTGCTGGCACCAGCAACCCCCAGCCCCAGCTCACCCATTGCTGGGGTGGTGGGTGGTCCCCTGCTACTTTTTGGCCCAAGCTGTAAAACAAACCTGGAGGAGGAGACAAACGGAAAGAGCAGCTTCAATTCAACTAACCCCAGGCATCCTAGCACAGCAGTCGAGCTTAGCACACAAGTATTAACAGGTTTTGCACGTTAAATGAGGCTAAGGCTGGTGGCTGTGGCATGGAGAAGGATATTTCAGCATCCATACAATCTGCAAAGACCCAGCCCAGGTTGTGAAAGCTGTCCCAGCACAGCTCTTGCACAGCAGGAAACAATCAATCGTCTAAGCCCCTAATGAAAAAGAAAGCACTTTGTTTCCATGGGGTAAGTAGTAGCAGTTTAAACCACAATAACAGTTCCAGTGACCACAGTGTTCTAATTTGTTGGATCTCGCATGTCTGTAAAACCTATTTTTTTGGTACCTCTCCTGCCTGAGCCTAAAGGAGAGACATGTTCCCCAGGAAAAGAACTAGCACTGTTCAACTAAAACAAGCAGCCTACAAGTTACAAACAGACTTTGTCATCCCACTGGTTTCATTCCCCTAAGCAGTGATACCTCTGCTCTCCCATGCACGGCTCCTACATCCTGAGGAGCCCCAACTGAGGGGGAACACATGGGGCAGGAAGCTCATTTTATAGTGCTGGCAGACAGGTGGGTCACACCTGGCAGCCCATTACAGGAGACTTTTGAAAGAGATTAAAGAGTCCAGCAGATTCAGAGTGTCCTGTGAGTGCAGGAGGGGTTTTGGTACAGAAAATCCATCATTTTTCAGGGTGCTGTTTTTTCAGGAAAACTAGTCCCTGGAAATTATGCTTAAGACTTGTGACAGCAAAGGAAAACACCCCAGTGAAAAGTATAGAGCCATGCATCCTGCCCGCTCTGTGGGAGGGATGGGACGTACAGAGAAGGACCAGGACAGGGAAGGGAATGGCAAATGGCAGCAGAACTAGGAAGAAAATGTTTGACTAACAAGTTGTGCTGGCCAAGAGCCAGCGGGGTGCTCCTCTGCAGCGCTCCAGTCAGGTATGACAAAACTTTTGGCTCTATCTCACAGCTGGGAAATTCAGAGAGGAGGTGGCGGAAAATGTCCAGCTGAATGGATTTCACATTGTCTGAAGGAGAAGTTCAATGAAAGAAGCAAGACGATGCTTGGAGAGGAGTTGGAGAGAGAGCACACAAACAGATATTTTGGACTAACAAGATCTGGGTGCTCCTGTGCTCCCCTGTCCCCAACCCAACCCAATTTGTCCTCGATGCACTCGGTGAACAGAGACACAGAGAGATAGAAACTGATTTATCCCAGGTGACACTGAGAAGTCTGAAGCTGAAGCAGTAACAAAGTCTCTATCATTGAGATGTTCCAATAGTGCCTTAATTCTATTTCATCCCCGCTCCCTGCAAAGGGCATCCTTTCATACACCAGGAGACTCCTGCTGAGAACAACCAGACCTAGACAGACACTGGAACCAGCTCCTCCTGCATCAGGGGATTACATCCCCCTCCACCTCCCCTTCCTTTCTTCCTCTGCTTAAAGCAAACAGAGCAGCCTGCCCTTTCTGCTGGCTGTTGTCAGCCAAAGCACTGCTCCTGGTTGGAGCAGACGCTCCTTGTCTCTTGTCCCTGGCAGCAGCTGTCTCCTGGGAAGCAGGGACCGGTGACACACACGGTGTCCTTTGCTCAGCCAAAGTCCTCTCAGGTGTTCACATGTGGGTGGGTGTGTTGTATGTATACAACATCTGATTCAGTTTAAAGCACTTTCCCTGAAGGAGTAAAGGAGGCAGTCTGGCAGCTGCTGCTCCGAAGAATCCTGGCAGGTCTTCACGCCAACAGAATCGTTCTCCAAAAATAGGATTTTATTTTCCTGTTGGCTGAAGGTGAAGCTGCTCAAACCAACCAGCCCTCCTGTCTTGTCTGCAAAAGACTCTATTTGCCAGTTGGCTCCAGCCAGGTGAATCACTGCCCAGGAGCCTCCCCAGGGATGGAACTTGCAAGTCAAACAATTTAAGTAAGGAAAAGGAAAAAAAAAAAGGTGGAGGAGAAGCAGGGCTGAGGGTGAGAGAAAGCATTCACTGGAAAAAAAGAAGGAGAATAAAACAAACAAGTGTAGCTTACGTTGGCAGCTCACACCTCTGAGAGAATTCCTGCTGTGGACAGCAGACTGAGCCCCTCCACAGGTGAGCAGCGGGTGGCTCAGCCCCAGCAGGAGTCACCCCAAAGGGAGCCTGGCAGACCCTGTGCTCCTGCTGTGCCTCCCACCAGCTCTAACTCAACAGCTACGAAGGGACCTCTGCCCTCCCCTGGCTCCAGGCAGTTTTCATCCCTGCAGAGAGGGAGATGCCATCACCAGTGGGGTATAGAGCGAGGGTCCTGCTGCAGCTCTGCTCCTCTGCCACCTGAAAGGAAGCTTTGCCCTCTCCCCCGGGAGACTTCACAGCTCGGTGTCACTTGTTGGGACAAAGGTTTCAGGGCATTTCTAAACGTAACTATCCCTCCAGCTGTGGGAGCACAGCAGGAGCAACACAACAAAAATTTCCTGAAGCCCCTCCAGCCAAACACCACTCAAGTGAAATGCCAGCCCCTCCACACTCCTGCTCTATTCCTTTTTCACTGGTACAGGATCTTTTCCCAATCTGCAGAGCTCTAACCAAGTTATCATTGCACAAACACGTTGGCCTAATGCCAGAGACCACTGAGCCTGCCACTGCTCCTCCTTATCTATGGCCAACATTTCCAAATCAAGCAGCCTCCTAGTCAAGAAAGTCAAGCAGCTTTAGGGGTCAAAATGTTTTCAGACTCAGAGGTGATAGTTGCATTATTTTTTCCTTATAACTTCTAATGAGAATAATTTTTGAGCTTTGATTTATGAATAAGCTTTTCCCTGAAGGATTGAAGATACCTGGGAGGCCTTGGTTCAGTTCCTCATGAGATTTTTGAATGATGATGGACAAGTCTCTTAGGAACGTTCTTGGGAAAAAAACAAATATCTTCGGGATTGTTTCTTTTCTTTCCGTGGAAGTTATAGTTCTTGGCACCTTTCAAACCCTTTTCCCTGTATTTTCAGTACTTTGTTTTGCCCATTCTCAAGAAAATGAAATACATACTGATATTGTCCACCTTGCCAGGTTATTTGTATGGTGTAATCATGGACATAGGAACATGTGAGAAGTAATCATGCAAGCACCTCACCACAGAGATTTGGGAAACTCCAGACATGTGGAACACAGCTCAGGCCAAAAAGAGATGGTGACATTTGCTCTGGGCTCATGCCTGCATTTCAGAGTGGTGAACCAGGCCCAGAAGGGTGGAGAGACCAGACCAGCAGCCCAGCTTTAGTGTCCAACTTCAGCATTAAAAAAAGTCACAGATTGCTCAAACCACATCTATTTAAAAAATTTAGGTTAACAAAGCAAAAAAAAAATAGCAAAGAATTTACTTAAATGGCTAACAGGAAACATCCGATCCATGGGCTAAAACTCATTAAAAGAGAAGCTTTGTTCATGGCTAGTTTTCAGGACCTCTACTGGACTTTTCATGCAAACAGAATGATTAAAATCATATCATATTTTTAAATTAATCGGTTCCTGAAAAAGGCACCAAACATTTTGGTGCTGTGCTAGGGTACTGGCACAAAACAGAACTACCCAAGTCCTGTCCATTAGCTCCTACAGACCATTTGTGCTCCTTTCTGCAGCTCATCTTGTGGGTTTACCTGTACACACAGGTCTTCAGCCCACACATTTCTCCACTGGCTTTAGCTGGCCACATCTAAGAGTACTAGGAAGTGCTGTTACCAGTTTCCCAAATCTCAGCTCATGTGGTGCAGGAGACTCTTGGCTCACTCCAAATGCAAGGAAGGGTCTCAGCTGCATCCAAAGCAGAGAAAAGACTGGAGCAAGAGAGGAGCTGTTTATCACCTTAGTCCCTACGGAGAGAAGCAGCATTTGTTTTGTCGGTGATCCGTGGTTATGCCAGCCTTTCCAGGCACATGGCAGAGCATGTCTCCCCACTGTTTGCATGGACAATAGCTGAGCCTGTGTACCTTGGCAAAGCCCCACGCTCTGACGCTCAGGATTGATCTATCTCAGCCACCCATCAAAAGGTTGGGGGAGGCTACAAAAGAAAACCTTCCTGACCCAGAGGCAGCCCTGCTTTTGGCTATCCAGAGTCTCCCATGAGGCAATTGATGCCTTTTCATACGATGCAAGAGCCTACTCACGCTGCTGGGGAGGGCAGGAGTATCACATGCCCTTCTGACAGCTTATCAGATGAAGAAAAAACCAATATATTGCAACTTGGTGTTCACTGGAGGCAGGAGTTAATGCATGGCAAGTAAACACCAAAGAAGAAAGCACACATGAAAACCAGCCTGGTGAGAAGGTGCCACTGTGTCACAAGCTGAGGGCTGGAGAGGGCGATCCTGCCTGTGGTCAGCTCCTGGGAAGTGGATGCCAGCTCCAGCACCCTGGCACTGCACTGGTGCTCCCAGCAAACACTGAGGCTGGTTCCAGTGGCTGCCAGGTCCCTGCTGGCTCTCACAGCCCCCGTGCTGTGGGTGGCAGGAGGGGGACACTGCCGGACTCACTCCCATGCCGATCCCTATTACTTCAAATCCATGTGCCATTTTATGGCACCTCTTCCTTGACACATGAGCTGTCATCCTTGGCATTTCCACTCTAAGCTTCAGCTGCTGAGCTCAAAGGAGAGCTCTCCAAGGACAGTGTTCCCTGGTTTGCACCGAGCCGGAAGAGCCAAGCAGCTTGTGTGAGACTGCAGGTCATGGAGAGAAACCAGAACAATGAGCACAGAGACGGGCAGGGAAGCAGAGATATCTGCTTGTGGTGTTAATGGCTTGCTCGTGCTGCTGTTACCAAATCCTTCCAGCCCTGGGGATGGTCTGATCCTGTACTGTTTTGTGGACCCTTTGGGCCAAGGCTTTTCTTTCATGAGGTGTTTGCATGGTACCTGACACAGTGAGGCTCCAAGCACAGGACCAGCAGCACCACCAGGTTCTTAGAAAAATATAAGGAAACCTCAGTTGTGTTTGGCTGACTTGTGAATAGAACTCAGATGAACCTCAAAATTACTAAGTATGTCTTTGAATTAAATTTCGCTCCTTCTTTTTTATCTCTTTTGAAAGAATGCTACTAACAAAACAGATTGTAAGCAAAAATAGATATAAAATAGCATAGCTGGTGCAGTACTGACACTCTACGTGAAAAAGAGAGATATAAGCACACATCAAAACCAAAGATGAACGAAAAAAGAGCTCAAAGATCTTTGGATATATTTCCTGAAAAATTGCCTTAAAGTCTTTTCCTCTAGCAGGGCTTAAGAACTTCTGAAAATATTACACTCCATTTGAAGTTTAATACAATCTGCAGTGCAGACACTTCTGATTGTGGCTACCCATCTCCCACAGCATAAGAACAGCTTGGTGTTCCTTGAGCTAGTTCTATCTCCTACTCTTCCTATGAGTCATTTCCTACAGTGGCAGCACAGCTCCTTCCTAAAGATGAACCAGGACTGACACATTGCCTCTGCATGGCAAGACAGGGTATGAATAGCTTCTCTCACTCCTTCCCCCAGCAGCCCTGATGGGGTCTTGTTTTTATAATTTTTTTTCCCAGCTGCTCAACTGAACACCATAAAAATCCACAAAAAATACCATAAAAAGACAATTTTTTTCAGCCACTGCACTGGCAAGACTGAAGGTTTAAGCACGCTCCAGCCCCCCAGCACACCTCTAAACAGGCAGATGCAGAGATGTACAGACTCATGTTATTTCAGCCTCCTTCGTGCACTGGACTCCAATCACAGCTCTCCCCCCAGGCCACCCCCAGCCCTCTCCTTCTCCAGGGCCCATCCGTTGGGATGCACCGGCCTCCCGCATCGCTGATGTTGGGCAGGGAGAGCCGAGCAGGAGGTGGAGTCAGCTGTTTCCATGACAGACTCACCATGTCCCCCACTGCTCTGCAAAACTTAACTTCCCTGGAAGGATTTCAAGATCTGACTCATGTCCAGTTCCTCTATTTTAATCATTCCCTCTTACATCATTCTCGGAGGCCCACCGTGTCACATGCAGCCTCCCCCAGCCCCCCGCTCCTCCTCCTGAGCACTGATCCGCAGCCAGCCCTCATCCCAAACAAAGCTACGTACAGAAATACGTGTGACACCAACTCCCTCCCTGCTCTCCGGAGCATTCACCAGCTTTGGTGGCAGCTAATAAGGGCTTCCAAGAGCTCCCCCCCAAAATGACAACACTGAGATAGCACAGGAACAGCAGCCACGCTGGCAAACCTAAGGGTGTGGGGATGAGAGAGACCAGAGAAATCCCAGAAGGCTCACGAAAACCCCAAAGCAGCTGGGAGGCAGCGCTGGCCAGGAGATAGGTGTTGGGAAGAGAATCAGGTCAGCTGGTTCCTGCTTTCCATTTCTCCCAGAGACTTCCTGAATAACTGTGGATGTCAGTTAATCTTTCTGTTCAAGCTTGGAAGTACAAATTGTCAGCATCGGTCCATTCAAGATTTCTCATTAAACCTGATATCATAAAACAGGGATGGAGCCAAAACTCTTTGAAGGAGCCAAGCAGAACAAAGGTGCTCATGCATAGCCATTTAATCCCTTCCCTAGATCCCAGCCTAAATGCCTCCACGCCTGAGAGATTCCCTGCTGATCTCAGGGGAGCCCCTTGCTTGTAGCAATGACTGCCAGACCGAAACCCCTGCCTGGAAGATTACAAATCCTGGCCAGCCAACAGCTGGAAGGCTTTGTGCCTGCAGTGTGCTCTGTGCAGAGAGAGCAGAGAGCAGAGCCCCTGCACCTAACAACAGCTGCTGTGTTTGTTTTGCCCTGGCCATTGAGTCATGGTTACACCATGGGCCCTGCACTTATTCATCACAGGGGTTTCTGGTGCAACCAGCAGCTTGCAAAAGATCTGGTATAGATTTCCAGTACCCCTCCAAAAAATCTGCTTGGCTGCTCCCCATCCCAGGCAGAGAAGGACAGGTGGGATGGATGTAGCACTGCTGAGGTGTGTGCACGGCTTTCACAGGGAGAACATCAGCGAGCGGCGTGCGTGGGACTCCTGGGATGGACGTGCTCCAGGCGAGGGGGGCAAGGAGAAAGCACTGGATTTTTCTGTGTGTGGGTGAGTGGACGTTTTGCAAGAAGCCTGTGAGCGCAATGATGTCCAGAGGTCAAATTAAACTCACATAATAACATAACATAACATAATATAATATAAACATAACATGAAGGACAAGGTGCAAAGGCAATGAGACACAACAGAGCTCCAACATGCCTGAGCTCTCTGCTGATTCCTGGAGCCAAAAGCTTTATCCAGCTTCCTAAAGAAGGCATACAGAACTGCTTGGAAGAGGGTTAATGGGGTAAAGTCTTTCCTTTCTGTCCTTTCCCTGTTTCCTCTGCTCATTTCAGTATTTTTCCCACTTGCTCTTGCTTTTTGCTACAGTCAGCACAGCCCCCCTTGTTCTTCTACACAGCTCTCACTGCTGTTTTGGGCCCTACCTGCAAAAACCTCTTCCTCGTGGCCGAGCTCTCACATCTACCTGGTCTCCTTGCTCCTCAAACACATCTTCCCCGATCTGTTATATCACCAGGGACAAAAAGGTTTCTATACAAAACCACACTTGCATTACACAAACCAGGATGGGACAAGGGTTGGAGAGAGTCACAGCAAGAAAAGGATAATGGGATGGAACTGGTGGGAGTGCAAAGCAGGAGATGGAACAGAGCCAGTACAAACACCTGGGATGCTGAATCATGGTTGGGAATTAAAAAGTGCATCCAGGGAAACAATTGGCCAGAGGCAGGACAGGAGGGAAGATGTTGTAGAAGAAAATCTGAGAAGTGTAAGATCCAAGGGAGCATGGAAAAAGATCACTAATGCCTGTGAATTGAGCAGAGCATGGAAGAAAGGAAGAGAGCAGTATTTCTATCTTTGGTTTTCTTCCTGCTTGAGAAGACAGACATGGAAAGGTTTGTTTGAAGATATGAAGGGACCCAGCCAAAAGCCAAATGTCTTGTTTCCAGTTTCATTCAACAACATCTGCATAATAGATGAGGAAAAACTTTACCGGCCTACCCATCTTGCCCCTCTTCCCAGGAACTCCAGGGATCCCCTGCAAGGAAAAAAAACACAGAGAGGGAAAAAAAAAAAGGTTCTGGTTGAGAAATCAAACAGCCAACCAACAATACAAAACAAAATGAGAAGAGAAAGGAGAATGCAAAACAGGCTAATGACTGCAGCATTGTTTGGGAATCAAAATGTCAGCTACTTGCAGTGGGCTGCGAGAGCAGAAGACAATTAACCTTCACCCATTAACTGCGGCCTCCCGAGGCCACGCGCAGGCAGCATCCCCAGGCTGGGGCTGTGCTTAGCAGGAGCAGTCATTAAGCTACTGGTCTGGAAGCCAATGGAGGCCACCGCCGAGGCACTTGCTGCAGAACTGGCGTTTATGTTTCTTATTTAGTTATACAAGCATTAAATCAGCGTCGCCAGAGTGCAGGGCAGGCCCCTCCCAGGCAGGCACACACACGCTCACTCCCACATGGTCCCGGGGCCTCTCTGGTTTCCGGAGCTTGCATTTGAGGGAGAAAAGCCTGGAATCAAACAGTGTTCATCTTCCAGTGACCTTTCTTAGGAGCTCTTGTAGCAGGGCCTTGAAGAAGGGGGTCCTTGGATGGGAAGGGATCAGGCAGGTGGGAGGATGGGGAGACGGAGAGTGGAAAAGCAAGGGATGTCCTGTAAAGCTCTGAACACTTGGGCTGGGGGAAGGCACAATGAAAAGGAAGGGAGGAAGGGAGGACACAGCCACAGCTACCCACTCACAGCCCCATTCTTGACTGCCCGACTCAATGCAACTGGAAATAAAGCTATTTTCAGAAAGCCCAGCACTGTCCCTTCCGAGAGCCAGGCTCTTTCCAAACATCTCCAGTCAGATGCTGAGACAGAGTGGCTGTGAGGCCATTCCTGTGGGAGCAGGGAATCTCCATGTATATTCTCCTCACCCTGCCCCACCTCAGTAAGATGAACTGGCAAGGGGAAGAGGGAAGGCAGGTTTTTAAGTGAAGGAGAACATAGAAAAACTCCTCTGTAGTCAACAGTGAGGTCTGATGGCCCTGCCTGAAGCCTGGGTTCTCCTCAGCTGAACATCAGCATTATACAGGGACACAGGTCTTCATTCAAGGGTAGGAGGAGACTAAGGAAGGGATAGATAAGCATTAGGCATGCTTGCCTCCTTCCTCAGGAATTAGAGATAGAGAAGGTTGCATCAGGCTCTGAAGAACTGTATTCAACCAACACACCAAGGTTTTCTTAACAAAATACTCACTCGTTCTCCATCAGCCCCCGGTAGCCCAAATAATCCTGGGAGACCAATATACCCCTAAAGAAAAGAGGAAACAAGTAGTCAAATACATTTCTCCATTAGCATCCAGTCAGTCTGTGTTTCCTGAAGAGCAGAGCAACCTCCAGTGTTGGTCAGTGGCAGCCATGATGAAATAAACCTTGAGGCAAGTGTATATGCCCATGGACTGCATGGTGCTGGCTTCCACGATGTAGTCCAAGGGCACATACCCTCACACCAGGGATCAGGAGGACTCCAGGCAGGAAGAGGACAGCCAGAAGAAACCTCACCTGGGCTGGCTCTACGCGTACCTGAGGGAAATGGAGCTTTGTTTGAGGTTAGCAAGAGCGATAGCAAAAGTAATCCACAGACCTACACACCTCCTTTCATCTCTTTCTTTGCCTTTGACACTCACTTTCAACTGTTCTGTTGCACCAAGCCCTTTCTGTTTGTCTTCTGTCACCTGGTGGTCACACACTGCAGCCCCTTCTGAGGCAAACCCCCTCTTCTCCTGGCACCAGGGCTGCCACCACCTTGCAGTCAGTCCTGGCTCTGCCAAAAGCCCGTCCCTGCACCACCAAGACCTTGTGCAAACCTTTGTCATCCCAAGCACTGAAGGCCCTGCCTGGGCTGGGAGAGGCTGAACCTGCCATTCCAGGCTTGGGGGATTGATGTGAAGCTAAACTTGTACATCCACACAGATCCAAACTATAGGGAAACCACCTTTGCACCAACACGTGTCACATAAAACCTGCTGCTTCCACACTCATCAGAAACATTGTGTTTTCAGGTTTCTTTATGGCCTTGGGGTCCTGCTGAGACAAGACATGCTGCATAAAACACTGTGTTTCCCTTCCCTTGCCACAATGGCAGCCTTGTGTTTAATCCCTTTGCTCAGCAGCCTGGACAAAGTTACCTTGTGTGCTGGGCCTCTGCAAAGGCCCGATTGGAGCCAAACATGCCGAATCCAGAGGAAGTGAATTTCAGCAGGGAGCCCCCTCCGTGGCACCTCACTGTTACAAGAGCCAAGTGCTAACATTGCTTTTCTCTCATCTTTCTTTCTCCCTCATCGCTAAATCTCTATCTGCCAACCCCACCTAACTTTTTCACCGGTCCATCACTCCCTGTGTTTCCTTTAGAGACAACACCTAGCTGGAAAATAATGCTACATTAAAATGATCCTGTCTGCCTTTGCCTCCTGAATCCTAAAAGAAACCACATAACTCCCGAACTTTTCCTGGAGAAGGAAAAAGTAGAGGTGGAGGATGAAGAAGAATCCAGAAATGCACAAAATGCTCATATCTTACCTTAGCACCCAATTCTGATTGACTGTGGTTGAACTGAGAAAGGGCTTCCTTGGGTATTTATAAATATTTCAGTCCTCAGCACTCAGGGGTGCAAAATGGAAAATAACTTTCAAATCTTACATTCTGCACATCTACCACTCCATAATTACACAAGGTCCTGGTTAGAGCAGTGAAAGAGATGCCCCAGGGAAAACTTCAGCCCTTGCAGAAGTGGGGTGAGCAAGTTGTGCTCTCAGATTTTCCTCTCTCCTGCAGGAACTGAACACGCCATCTCCCTTCCCAGCTCAGGAATACTGCTAGCTACAGGGTCAGCATTTGTTTATTCCTTGCAGTTTTCCTAATGATGAAAGCCAGCTGCTTGAATTTACTGCATATAGAGAAAGTATCACACGTTAGAGAAATGGGGGGGTTTATTGGCTTAGAATCTCATTGTGAATTTATAATTGCAGGAAAAGAACAAAATGTGATTAACAAGAGCCTTAAGTAGTAACAAAAAAGGAATCCTTTGCAGTGAAAATAAAACCCCAGCAATTATTTTTGGTGAGTAAAACCAGCCAGGATGGAGATATTGTTTTTATTTGCACATGGCTTCAAGATGCTGGCTTGCTGTTGTGCATAATGATATAAATCACTCCCAAACCAGGCCTGTACCCAAATGAGCCCGTACTCAGCATGGTCAAAGACCACTGAACCACACTGATTGAAACTAAAGAGGCCTTTGGGACATGGGGCTTGCAGGCTTCGATAGGAATTTGTAAGCCATTCCTTCCTCTCCTGCAACGTGAGCTCTGAAAGGGCTGACTTTATCATCAGCACTATTGGGGAACTTTGATCATGGTACATTCCATGTTTAATTTTAAAAACTTAACAGTGCATCAATAAACAAGCAGTGCACAGTTCAAATCCCCCAAACTCAACAAATTAAAGCAACTAGCTTCAGCATTGCAAAATCAAGCATAAAATTTCTTGAGAAGCCTTTGATAAAAACAAGCAGAGAAAAGCCAGATGAAAGGCTGCTTACCCGAGTGCCTTTTGGGCCAGATTCCCCTATGGGGCCAGGTAAACCCTAGAACAGAAGGGAAAAAACAAAGACAAATGTGGACAAGCTTTAACTTAAAATAACGAGCAGTGCCAACCCCCCAAGCACCATCCCTGCATGGTTCCGCTTTAAGTGCTTCTTAAAGCTCTTAAAGCTTTAAGTGCTGCGTGGTTCTGCTTTAAGGTTTTGCTTTAAGAGTCCAAGGAGTATCAACAAAGGAGAAAAAAAGACAAAATGATACAAATAACACGTCTCCCATTGTTGGGCAGCTGGGACTCAGCAGAACCTGAGACTGCTGCACATAATGAGCCTTCCCTGGGGCTGAAGTAGAGATTCCTGATGATAAAGACCACAAGGGCTGATGCAGTGGGGTGCCCAGAGGTTGTGTTACACTTCGGATGCGAGGCACAATGATGCTCTGTGCCCAACAGCTCTCCATTCATCTTCCTGCCTAAGCAAACACATGCATAGCAAATGTATTTCAATACCTGCTTAGGGAGCACTGATGGAATAAGAAAGTCTAATTTCTACAGCCTAGAAAGTCACTTAGCAATGCAGGTACTCTGATATCTCTAACCCTTTGCAGCATCAGCTATGGAAAGAATTGAAAATTCATTCCCCATTCTAATTCTATGCCTAGTGCTGCTCACTTGAAGTACCGCAAAGTGTAAAAAATGCAAAATAAATTTTCATGTTTATTATCTTCTAGCAAGTTACCAGATCAATTTTTTTTCTAGTTCCAAGTGTTGATGGGATTTTTCTGGGGGGGGGCGGGGAAAAAGGCTAAGTCCATATTTTCTTCAGCTGGCAGCACTGCAGGCTCAGCCTGGGATGTGAAAGTCTGGTTGTGCTCTTTCCTGGCTCTTGCGTCATTGCCAAAGATTTCAGGCATCAGGATGAAGTTACAATCCTGCCAGTGATGCACAAACCAAATCCAAGCCAAGTGCTCTCTCCCATCGCTGCAGAGCCAGCACAGCTGACAGGAGTAACGAGTAGTAAAATCTCAGTAAAGTAAACAGCTCTGATGCAGGATACACACAGCATTCAGATAGGCTGAAAAAAGCTGCCTTAAAAAAAAAAAAAAGTCACTTTCCTGACCTAAGCCACATTTTAAGAAGGCAGTTTTGTTCTTTGAATGTCAAGGCACAGATTTCATCCTGCTTATCTGATGGGCTGAATTGCTGAACAGCATTTATTAACCTTGTATGTCCAAAATCTCCGGGACCTGTTCTTATTAGTCATCTAACACACATTCACACCTAGGAGACTCTTTGGCATGCTCAGCTCTAAGAGCCTTTCAGAGTATGAATGGAACATTTACTCAGGTGCATAAAGCTCCCATCCAGTTCTGCCATCTGCACTCTCCAGTGTGCAAGCAAGGTATCAGTTTAATTTTCAATTTAAAATGGGTCGTACATTATTGACAGTCTGAGGCAGAGAGATGCAGATTTGTTCTGCAGGTCTAGTTCACATTTAATCCAATAACCTACACATCTGCATAAAAAATTCACATCCAAACTCATGATAAGTCTGAAAGACTCAGGACAGAAGCATTTGGGATCTTTGACATATGCCTGGTCTCTTGGCTTAGAGATAAACGTGGCAGAATACAACATTAACGTGTCCATTTTAGAAAACCCCAACAAACTCACTTCACCACAAAATGTTATAGGGCTGAATGTTCTGTCCTCCAAGAGATTCCATTTTTTAGGGTCTTACAAATTCTCCTCTTTCCTTTCCACTACTAAGCATCTTACATCAGTAGGACAACAAAGTGTCCAGTCTTGATCCATTATCCAATGCACACTCCTCCATTCCTAAAGTTGTCTTTGTGTAATTTTTTTTCAGCATTGAGAACAAAGACTTTCATCTTTTTTGCAGCTGCAAATATGATTTTTATATATATATTTACAGTTCATGCATAATGTTATGTGTGTGTATACACATGATTATGCCAGTGCATTTTACTAGTGAGAGTTCATCTAAATCTCCTGCTCCAATAATAAAGACACCTTTTTCCATCCCAGGTTTCTAACTTGTCCAACATTAGATGCAAAATATGCCTAAAAGAGAAGGGTTAGCAGCTTGCAGGTATCTCTCTGCTCTGCTGTTCTGTTTTTTCCCTGTTGTTATACTGAAGAAAAATCTGTCAGAATTTACTATAGAAATTCAGGTGTTATCTATCATAGGCACAAAGTACTTTTTAACAATATTTCAGAGTTTAAAGTCTGTGTTATTGGTACAACATCTTGAGGAGGAAAGAAGGAATATATTCAGACATCAAATATTCAAATATACCAACATTTTCTAGAGGACTGCACTGTCCTTAGTGGGGCATGTCTTTAGCTACCTGCACACCCAAATCCCTACTGTGTGCACAGCATGATGAGATTTACTGCACCTGCCTGCCAGGATAACCTTTGGCACCTGGACTTCCAGCTGGTCCTTGTTCGCCCTTTGGAGAGAAAAAAGAAAAGGCACAAAAGGTCAGGTGAACGTCCCACTTGGGAAGTGTCTTTAGCTGCATCATTGTGGAATGGATTAACCTGATGCACATTTATCAAGAGGAAAAAAATATTTAGGGTAGATAATGAAGATAATTAACAAGGGGGGAAACCACACAGAAGCCAAGTGAACAGGATCCATGCCCTAAGCAAGTGCTGCTGTTTCTCCTTCTCCCTTCATTTGCAGGGGAAGCAGCAGATAGTCTGCAACAAGGACGCTAAGAGAAGGTGTAAGGCTGCATCTATATCTGGCATATGGAACCATTTTGCTGGTGGGAAAGCACTGCCAAAATTCTTCAAAACTAAATGGATTCATGTATAATATCCTTTAACATCATTGCTAACAGGGCCTGCTATTCATTGCCTTTTTTTTTTACTGCATTGCAAACATCAAACTTAACCAAATAAAGGGGGAGAAGAAAAGGGGAGGAGGGAAATGGGCTTTGGGAAGGGAATGACATATACTCAACACAGTGTGGTTAGTAAAGTCCAGGTGAAATTAATGTAAAAAGACAAATAAAGGGGGAGGACGGTGAGCTGGTTTTTCTTCCCCCAAGTAAACTTAGCGTGGCTGAGCAGTAAAAATTAGAAATTAAATTTAGAAACTCCAAGGCAGTCTCCTCCCACCATCCCATTGATGCTGGGTCCGTGTGTGTGCTCAGATCCCGGTGTTTGCCCAGCAGCCCTGGAAGGAGCTGGCTGTCCACACTGAGCAGGCTGTACCAGAGCCAAACCAGCATCACAGCCAGCAAATCCATCCCTCCTTAAAGGTCCCCTGCTGGGAAGTGGGAAAACTCACCTGGTCTCCAGGGTGACCTAGAGGTCCAGGGTAGCCTTTATATCCCTGTTAAAATAGGATGGAGGAGATGAATACTAAGAAACAAAAATACAGTAAAATAATCTGGGTTTGGTTTTAATTTCTCTTTGCAGGTGGGATTATCGTTCTGAGGAGAAGCAGGATTTTAGATAGCATTAAACAATCATGCAAACTTTTATCAAGCTGCTTTGTGCTTGCACCACCCAAACCTGCTGATGTGCCCTGCTGTGGTCTGGGGTGGTACATACTCTGGAAGGAATTGCTCCATGAACACATTTAGAGTGCTCTCCATGCTCAGATCTGTCTATTTGTAATCTACACCTTGAGCAAGGCTGCCCTTAATCCACAGGAAACCACAGGCCCGTAGAATGAAATGTTGGCTTTGGGCACTTTGGGGACTACAGCAACGTGAGTCACTTGTGTTTCAGAGCTCTTACTTTTGCTTCAGAATTTGAAATGCCACAGGAAACACCAAAACAACCATTTACTGTCACAGGAAATTTTGATTTTTCTATCTTGAACTTGTTCAGTTTCCAGCTTTTCTAATCTAATTATTACAAGATCCAGACTCCTTCATTATGAAGCTACTAAAAATGGTGAGCAAGCCACCTCTCAACCTGCTCTCTCTGCTGAATTAATTAGAATGAGTTTCTTAATCCACCTTGCTTACTGGCAAGTGTTTCAGGCTTCAAATCATTCCCACAGGTCTTTCATAAACCTGCTTTGGTTTGTCAGTATTCCATTTTTTGGGGGATGCAGACACCAGAGCAGGACAAGGGCAGCCTGTTTGACTGCAGACTGAGCATTGTGTGTCTTTTAAGGGAGTTTGCTTTCTCCTGGATTTACCTAGAGCTCCCTTCAAACAGAGTAAATTCTGTATGTGATGAACACTTCAGTTTTTTTCCCCCTCTTCTTTATTATCTTGCTTCAGCTGTTTAAAACAAATTCACTTCCATCAAGAGAAGCAGAGCAGGAGATACAACTCAGTTACAGAGATGACTGTTTAGCTGGGCTACCAGCAAGATTAAAAAGAAAAAAAAAAACAAAAGAGCAGAAAATTTAACTTGAAATAAACAGGAGAGAAAAAAATAAACATGGAACAATCCTTGCACAAATACTAGAGAAATAACAAATTGCTTTCAATGGTGGATTACAACTAATTGTACCTCAGTCCCTGCTACTCACCCTGTCCAGTGCACCTCATCTGCCTCTGAACTCCACAGGGAGTGTCCCTGCTCTGGAAGCCATCACCAGACCCAGGGGTGACCGAGCACTTGGCCTTTGGCTCCACTCACCACATGAACCTGGGATTGTTTCTGCTCCCGGGTCCACATCTCTGCTTAACAGCTTTTTTATTCTTCCCACAGGCTATTCCAGACCTGCAGCTTGAGCTTTTGCTGGCAGGGTGTGCAACGCTCTCAGCCATCCTGGCCACTACCCTCTCCCCTCTGCATTCCTCCTGCCTTGTTATTTCAGACAGTCTGGCCTGGAAAGATGTTGATTCCCTTCTCACCAGTTCTCTCCTGCTTGGCCTTGCTGATGCAGCATGGCTCTGGACAGAGCTGCACCTCCTGACAAGGCTGACATGAAAGACACTTGTTTGAACCACCTTGAGGGTCTTTTCTCCAAATGTTGGGAGAGCATTTCAGTCAGACATTCCTCACTGGAAGTGCCTCAGCAGCTCTTGGAGGAGGACCAGCACACAGGATTCCCTGCCCCTCTCCAGGAATCTGCCCCATGAAATCCTCTCCTGCTCATCCTCTCCCTGGCTCCTCGACAGAGGCTTAGCAGAAAGGAGGGAGGATGCTCCACTCTGGTTGTGTGTCTGGCCTGAAGGTGAGAGCTGCCAACAGAAACATCCCTGGGTTCAGCACCTCCAGTCATTCCCTGGAATTTCGATTTCCATGGGGTTTTCTCCTGGGACCTCTGCCCAATTCTTCCAGACTGGAGCAGGAGCTACCTTTGTCTCTAGACAGCTGGAACACCAAGCTTAGAAATATCTTACTTTTCCACTGATAAGAAAGATGTGCCTGGCTTGGCTGCTCTGAACCATTCTGCTCCAGCTGGGTTTCTGGAGGATGGGTGTTTTGAGCCTGCAGTGTCCACCCAAAGTAGGTGACGGCATGATGGTCCCTTGAGATGCTCAAAGCACATTCTGAAATAAATTCTGCACCAAGCACCACATTGCTATTTCTGTAGTGGTAAGTGAATGGCACTTAGGTTAAGTATGTAGATATTCTGCTGCTGTTGTGTTCTATTAAATATCCTCCTCACTACGTATCCTGGGCTCTGGAGAGTTTCAAACATGTATTTCTTCACAATTTACCACAGTTATTTCCGCCTCAGCTTAATTATAACGAGGGAAAACCAGAAAAGCTTGTATATGTTAGAGCTGGCTGCAGTGTGAAAGTATTTACCTGCTAAAATCCTCTTCAAATAACACTAAAATGACAGGGCAGAGGGTATGAAAACAACTGCATTTGCTCTTTTATCTGAACACTTCCTGATGATTACAATACAAAGGGCTGTGATTTAGAAAAGAAATTGCACTCCAGTGAAGGATTTATTCATCTGTGATGATATTTATAATCCACTCTCCCCTAGCTAAAGGTCATCCTGCACTTTGGTAGGAAATGTGAAGAATAAAGGGGCCAGGGAATGACACCTGCATACAGGATGTTTTGAACCACTGACCACTTCCCAGATCTGTCTTTGCTCTCTGACTCTAATGAAGCTTTGCCTCTCTCACTGCTGCTGTTTTCTCCTCTGGAGAAATGATGCTGCTCTGCTGAGATCTGTCTCCAAGGCAGCTGTGGTCTGCAGCCCCAAATCAAAAGCCAAAGCCCACAGGTTCATAGGCACCAGATGGACAGGCAGAGGGAACATCCAAGTCCTGACACCCTTCCTGAGAAGTCCTGGTCTGCAAAAGCACCATTTGCTCTGTGTGGAGAGGATGAGAAATACACCTGCTGCTTCTAAGGCAGCTTCATGTGCTCATAGATGTGTGGAGCTAAAACAACTTTGGGGGTGCTCTGAGATCAGCCTGTCCAATCCTACAAGTCCAATCCAAGTCTGTCAGCATTCCCAAGGCAGGCACTGAGGAGTGAGCCACACTATCCAAAACCATATGCTGCTGGTTGTGGCTCCAGCTCATGCTGCTGAGCCAGTGGTTTCATTTAGTGGGAAAAATATTTTGTTTCTCCTGGTGAAATATTTTGCCCATTTGAAGGTTTCTACATGGTGTTCTCAGATCAAAGCCCTGAGAGCCCTTTTTGCAGCCCCTCCATGGAGTGAGAGGAGGGATGTCCATTTCCAAGGCGTTGCTGTTTTCCAGTAGCCAAGATATGTTGCCCACCTTCAGCCAAGTACCAGTGTATTTTCACTGGGAGAATGCCAGCAGGGAATCCAGATTAAAAAAAAAAATTTCCAAACATTTCTCCAACAGCTGCAATTTTTTTCTTAATGTAAGATGCTAATAAAAGCCAGGTTACACCAAACCCACTGCCAGACTAGTGCTACTGGGAGGTGTTTTTAAGCTGCACCAAGGAAAAATTTCAACATCCAACTTGCTCATTACTTGAAGAAACAGAAGCATACCCCTGCCTTTACCCTGTCCTGTGGGATTTAAGATCAGATGTGAAGGCCATGTGCTGGGCTTGGGAATGTTTGTTCAATCTCCTATTCCTTCTCCGCTTTTTCCACTATGAGTCCTTGCACTCCTGACATTGCATTTTGCTGATCGTAACCACAAGGTTTTGTTTTATGAACTGTTATACCAGGAAAATGGTATTCTTTGCACCCTATTAGTTAGAAGTGGTTTGTGACAGCAAAAGATCCATAATCGATCACTCAGTTGCTCCTACTCCACACAGCACCCCAAGCGTGACCAGCCTTGGAGTAGAAAAATAAACTCAGCCCCTCCTCTTGGCAATTCGGTTCTAGTATAAAGCATACAACAAATAATCATGGAGAGGGAGGGTTCCTTTCAGCCTCCCCCACACCTTCTTTCTCTCCCTGGAGTCTTAAAACACCTGAGGAGGTGTTTGTGTGCAGCTGACTGACCTGAGGAGCAGTGTTCGGTCAATGGCCCATTGACTGATAAAGTGATTGAAACAAGATGCTAATTTTAACTGTTCAGTTTAGCTGTGGCAATATTGGCTTGCTGGGAAGGGGAGTCATGGCCACTGAGCCCCACTTAAACAGCTTCCTGCAACAGGTCCAGCTTCCAAAAAAAGAAACCTACCTACCAACACAGCCTGGAACTGGAAACTCAGCTGAAGTGCCCTTGATATATGAAAGATCTGAGCTCCAGATATGGATTGCTTAGGCGGGCTTGAATGCATGGATACAGACACACACCCTGCTGCCTCAGGAAAACAGGGATGGATCTTGTGTTCTATCCTTACTTACCCTTTTCTAGGCATAAAGGTGTTGTTTGTGATGTTAATGGTGTTGAAGCATCAATATGAAAGCAAATAAAATAAAACCTGACCAGTGGTGACAGTCTCCAAGCAAAATAAAGAGGGGAGGCACACAGATACTTTTGTGAAACGTGCTTTACCAAGATAGACAGTCCTGGTTTCCTTGGAATGCTAGTACTGTTCTGAATCCAGCCTTTGAGTATTGAGTATTGCTGTTGGTTGGAGATCCCTTTAGTTAATGCACTGGCTGCACCAGGCCTAAATTGAGCTTGCTGAGGAACACCCAGTGTCAGGGTGCAGAGGGATGTGGAATACAAAGAAGGAACAGAATTCTGTATCCAGAATTTCATTTCATACTCTTACATAGTCTTTAGGCAGTTGCTCCAGCCTATCTCCCTAGGTTATACACCTGCAAAACAGGCATAAGGCTCTTTGGGAAAGTACTGGGACTTTTAATTAAATCTTTTAGGCAGAGTTAAAGGAGAAAATTTAAAAATAAAATTATTGATCTAATTCACTCAAAAAGTACACTCTTACCTTTCTACCAGGTGGTCCAGGGAACCCAGTTAAACCAGGTAAGCCCACATCTCCCTGTAGGAAGCAAGTAAGTTCAATTACTTTTCAGCAGCATTTTCCCTATGCCTACTGCAGTTACTGCAATTATTTTGCTGACACCAGCCCCCAGCTATTGATATTTCTGGTTCTAATCACAACTCTTCAAAACCTGACTGGATAAGAAGTGTAGATTTAAACAACATCTCTATTAACTGGCTCATATAAATAATAACCCCAGTTAATTAATGGCAGCTGCTGGTGGAGTCCAGCTTTTTGCAAGCAGAATGAATGCGCTTTTTTTCCCCCTCAATGATCTCATTCAGTCACATGCTTCATTCGCCTTTCAGTAGGCATTGAAATTGCCAAGGCAAGGAAATTTTAGCTTTTAAGTGCAATAAGAACAACAGGTACCTCCTGCCAAATCCTGTGATTTACTCTCACACTCTGCTACTGCACTGGCTCAGCCCACGGCTCCTGTTCGGATGGTGCTGGTGGTGTAATTATTTAACCTGCCCGGCTGACACGGATTGAACCTTTGCAGGCTGTGGTGGGAGGGTTTGTTCAGTGGCCTGTACTTCTGAAAAGGGATTGCATCACATCCCAGCTGGCAAACCCGAACCTTCACAGAACTCATGAGCACATTGCTGTGAGACCTCTCCTACACCCAACCCGGCTGTGTGAGCCCACTTTGGCCTCCTCTGATCAGAGTCAAAACACCCTGCAGTGCCTTCTTACCGAAATGAAAAAAATTTCCAGTATCTAGCTTGAAAATTAGGCATCACTCCAAAGTCCTGCTGGAAACTCCTTTTTCCTATTACTGCTAACAAATAAAACCTTGCTAACACAAGCTAAAGGTGATCTGGATCTCTCCCTTTTTTACACCAAGCATTGTCTTCAAGAAAACAGTTCCAGACCCTGCAGGTGGATGATTTCCAGGTGATGCCACTCCAATATAGTGTACCAGAAATTTCAAAAGACATCTCATGCTGTTAAGTTAAACACATAATTTCAGACTTAGCCTTCTTAATGTTTTCTAGCATCACCTTCCATCTTGCAGTTGTGTGGCCTCACTGTGCTTTATGGAGGCATCTGGTGTCAAATGAAGGGCCCAAGCTCCTTATGGCTGATACTTTCTGTGAGCTGTGCATTTATAGCAAGACTTATGGTGAAAGGAAGAGAACCAGGCTTGCCCTGGACACGAGTTCCCAAGGATTGTGCAGGCATCACTGAAAGAGCTAACTGAAGTAGATGATGTGGAGCCCTGGTTGCCCTACTGTTCATTTCTAAAATTCTGTGAGGACTTGTTGCCTCAGTAAAAATCACTCAGCTGTGGAACAGCAAAAATGGGAGTTCTAAGTTAGTGAAAAGAATTAGCAGAAGTCTGATCCTTAACAACTGCTAAACCCAGAAAGCAGCTTTCCTTCCCAGCTAGGTGCTTTGTGTTGGTTTGAGCAGCCCTTGGTGGAAACCCCTCAGTGAGGTCCGTGCCTTAGAAGCCTCTACCAAGAAACCTCTACTCTGATGGGGCTGCAGCATGAGGCAAACCCCTGTTCCCCAGCTCCTCGGCAAGAACATCCTTTCCTTGGCCTTCAAGGCTTTTACTCCTTAGACTGGGATTGCCTCTGGCTGCAGCTGCATGCCCAGACTGCGGCTGTAGCTTCAGTGTGCTACTTGAAACATTTGGCTGAAGTAGCCACGTGCCTGTGGCAGCAGGGACTTCAGCTGGGCTGCAGATTGTGGATAAATTGGATAAACACTCAAACAACAACAGTGGCACCTCAGTGCACTATGATCAGTGAGGGCTACCTCTCTTTAGTCCTAAATCCATGGTCTAAGCCTTATTTCCCAGTCCTAAGTCTACTTGAGCAGCCGTGATGCTTGTGGCTGCAGTACAGACTCCCTGTGTGTGTGCACAGGTCTAAAAGCCCCCACGGCCTCGGGGTGACATCTCACCTTCTGCCCATTGTGAGCTTTTCCAGGCGACAGCCCAGGATCACCTTTCTGACCCTGAAATGAAAAACTTACATTAGTGACATAATCCAAGGGAAGCAGATGTGGTTCTGCTTCCACCAAGCCTCCAAACTAGAAAAACATTTTGTTTTATCGCAGTCTTCCTCGACATCCCAAATGTATTAAAGTGGCTGGGAATGGCTGTTTTGCTGGGGGTGGATTTGGTGAGGGATTGCTGCTGCCTGAAGAGTTGAGTTTTAAATAGTAGTTGACAGTATTAAATTGGCTAAAGAAAGGATAACTGGAAGAAAGCAATGTCAGGACTTTTGATACTTATTAGACCAGACAGCTGTGATTCCTTCCTTGTCTAAAACTACCATAACAAAAATAATTACCAAGCCTATTGCTGGGGCTAAACCATCCTTCTCGACAACTCACTAGATGCTGTTGCTTTTTTAACTGTGAGGAACAGATGAAACTGCAGAAAAAGTTGTACTAATTAGACACCCCCAACAGCCAGAGCAATTGTGAGGCTCCCAGGCTGGCAGAAAGCGGCACACTTGACCTTAAGTGGCAGTATTCCTTATTTTCCTCCTTAACAACCATGACGAGGGAAATTACAGTGTGAGGCTGTGATCTTCTGAAAAACACAGGCTGGAGTCTCAGCAGCATTTGATCATCTAATTCCAGCAGATTCCTTTGGAAATCCCACTTCCAATTCTCAAAAGGTAGAAAGGTAATGTGCACACCTAACAGGGGGAGAGATGATGCAAGTAGGAAAATCTAGAAGAGATTGAAGTGTGCCAGGTTCTTTGGGTAGGGGAGAGGTAAAGCTTAGCACACATAACATCTCTTCTGGCACAGCCAGGATGGGTATCCCCAGGATCAGTCACTATTTAACACCCCATGGATCATAAACAAGCCACAACCTCTGTGTGCCACATCAGCACAGGACAGCTGGCAGGGTTAATTAATGGTTGTCAAGTGAAGTGCTTAGAGGGAAGGGGAGACCCAGAAAGGAGCACTACTGGTTATAAACTGGCATTTCTCATGAGCAGCACGGAGCTCTGACTACAGCCAGCTGATCTGCTTTTCCACACAGCCTCACTGTGAGTACATTCCACATCTACTTCCCACCTGGCACAGAGTGTAAATCTCCCCTTCTCCTCCTCCTCCTCCAGCATCCACCACAAGCTGCGAGACTCAGGAGTGAGACTGCTTGGCTCTGGACTGTAGGGAGCACTGCTGATTCAAGGCAGATGCATCTGCACAAATTCTGAATGAAGACCGCTGGGTTTGCAAACAGCAAATGAAGTCATGCAGATAACCTTGCTTTGCATGCAGCTGTTATCAGGGCAATTCTCCCACTCCTTGAGCTTCAGAGCAGTCAGTGGGTGCTGCCACTGCTGGGAACAGATTAGAGCAGCCCTTGGGATTGCTGGGAGTTCATTTCTACTCTGCAAAATTAATTTATTGCAGCAGGTAGACACCCACCACTTTCCCTAAATCTTCCCATGTGTTCCATGCAATGGCTTTGAGACACGGAGAAGAACACAAGCCTCTTGTGTTTCCCCCTGGGAAGCTCCAGATCACATTGGCAAAGTCTCTGCTTTGCAGTGGTTCTGTGTTCAGCACTGCTGAGACCATCACAGAGGTGAAGAATTCAGCCACGAGCAGGGTCACGTGTCCCCGAGATTAATCAGCAATGAGACCAGAGGGAAGGGATGCCTGGATGTGAGGGCTGAAATTGTGGATTAATTGCTTGAGTCTTCTTACACAGCAATGAAACAGAGGAATTAACCTAAGTCTTGTCCATCACCAAGCCACAGCACCTTTGCAACAAGCTTCTCTCTTTCCCATCCTAATTTACTGAGAACACTTCTTCCTCTCGTAAAGGAAGAAATTGTTTTCTTCTGGTTTTTTTTTTCCTACCTGGGAGAAGTTTAGAGCTGTGCAATTTAAACATCCCAGTTTTGCAATCCCACTAATACAATTTTAAACATCAGTGAGCCAAACTGATGAGCTACCCTGGAGAAAAAACATTGACTAAACTGAAAATTCAATATTTTTCAAGCACATCCTGAGAGATACATCCAGTCGTTAGCAAAAACACCCCTCCTGTTCCCCAGCAGCTTTCAGGTGACAGACCCAGTCATGACCCCAGCCCAGCCTGTGGCTACAGCTATTTCAAAAGTTATCTGCAATAATCAGTCTCTGCTAACCAGATGCAACAGCAATTTTACAACTGCCAAGGACAACAAGCAGAATGCAGAAAGTGGCAAGAACCCCCCTTTAAGCAGCTCACATCATGAATTGCTGAGCTAAGCACCACAGGCTAAATTCCCAGGTGGCACAAGCAGGTGTAATGCCACTGGAGTCAGTGAAACTGTGCCCAAGCAGATCAGCAGGATTTTGGCTCAACAGCTACAAACAGCTCTGTGCAAAAGATCAGCTTCCTAAGTCCAAGGAATTACAAGTGCTCAGCTCCAGTGGTGAGAATAAAGTGGGCTCTGCACAGGGTTGACTGTGAAATGCAGAAACACCACTAACGCACCACAACCAGGCAGAAGACACATAAAAACACCCAGAGCCTGCAGTGCCACACCACAGCCCTTGCACAGAGCTGCCTGACCTTACAAGGACTCTGGTCATCCACTCAATAAAAATGATGCTCCTGGGTCCCTTCTTAAGTGACAATGACTTGGTGTTAGTCATGGTTTCCAAGCTGTATCTATCTGGGAAACTTCAATTTCCTTCCTTAGATTGCTTGTTTTTTCCGTGGGATTAATCGCTATCTAAGCGAGACCAAGTCCAGCAGCCACTTGTCGGCTCTCAGCAAGAGAAGTTCCACTTGGAGCTGCTCTGTCCTGTTGTCTAGGCTGAGCTCTCATCAGTCCATAATTTCTGCCACATGCTGGGTCTATTAAGAAGATTCCCATCTCTGAAAGTGTCCAAGGCCAGGTTGGATGGAGCTCGGAGTGACCTGGTCTAGTGGAGGATGTCCCTGCCCATGGCAGGGCATTGGAATGAGATGAGTTTTAAGGTTCCAACCCAAACCATTCTTTGATGATTTTATGATGGAGGCATCAGGTCCCAGGTGAAAGCTTACAGGTAAAACATAAGGGGGTGAAATACCACTTTTTGGGGCAAAGTCCATCTTCTGGGACTGGTGTAACACCAGAGAACTGGAGGGAAGGAGGGGAGTCAGAACTCTGGCATCTGATACACACCTTCCACAGAGCATTTCCGAGGCAGAGATGATGTAATCATGGCTTACCAGGCTCTCCGTGCTAGAGGTGAACCTTCGCCGTGTCCTGGGCTGAGCTCCAGCTCTCACATCCCATTGCAAACCTAATATTTCTTTTGACAAAGCACCATGAACAGACCAATCCTGCAAATGGTGGCTGGACAAATATGAAATGTATCCCAGAGCCTGATGGATGACACCGGATTTCTGCTGCAGACTTACAGCTCTCCATCCACTGAGACTTCCTGCTGCCAGACTGTGCATTGAGATGGAGGAAAAATGCTTACAGTAAGACTTAATTTCTATTAGGTGACCGACTGAATATAACTTTACAGCCAAATGATGATTTCTGACAAGTCATTAGGCTAAAATTGTTTTTAAAAAAAAAATCCTTTAGCATAGAAACGTAGCTTGCTCTACAGCTTGGATCAGGCTGGATTTGCAGGGCTGGAAGTTAGATAAAAGAAGTTTAATTTGACTAATAAAACTCAACAAGTGTGATCTGGAAGTCATTGATGGAGAATAAATGCAGAACACTAAGACGTAGAACTTTTACAGGCTCACTTTTCAGGCCGTATGTGGAATTTAAACCAGCTGCTGTTCACCAGCATGTCTCCAGTGCCTAATTTTTAATCACGTAGAGGCAGCGTGCCAAGTTTCCAGAATCTTTTTCCCAGAGCATCAATAGTGCTCATAACATCTCTGCCTACTGATGAGATCATGAAAAGAGAGAACTATTGCTCACACCTTTCTCTGGTTGGCTGAGACCTCCTACAGCGTCCCTGGTACTGCAAACCTCTGTTAAGTATTGCCTCTTCAAACTTCAAAATTGTTCTTTAGTCCAACACAGATGTTATAAAATATAAACCTATTCCTTTGTAAACAATCATACCAAAGCAATCCAAACCAATTTTCCAGGAACTTCACAGTCTTTAGGTAACACAAAGTCTTATGCATGGAATGAGCTGGGAATTAAAACACCTTTTGGAAGGGTTTTGCTGCACACTGGGTTAGGACCCCTCCAGAGCCACATTTGTGCTCAATCCCAGGCAAAGGGAAAGGGTCCAGCTGCCGGGGGTGATTCCCACCTCGCTGTGATCCAGCTGCCACCCGGAGGGAATGCGTGTACAGGAGAAAAGGACAAAACACAGGGCCCCTGGCACTGCAGAAGGTCTGTGAGCCCTCGTGGGAGAGGTAAGAGTATCTAGAGGGAAGCCATGAGATCAGTTTTGGAGGACTGATGGAGCTCAGAGTTCCCAGAAACTCTGGAGAGGGAAAGAGAGAAGGAGGAGTTTCTGGAGGAAGAAAGCAGAGGAAGACACTGGGTGCTGCCAGTCACTCCTGCCACTGTCCAGACTCGAAGGTGGAGGAACAGGCTGCAAAATCCAGAGGAGAGAAATAAGGAAGCAAAGAAAATCAGAGCTGGTGGAGCTCTGCAGTGGGAGGATTCCACTGCCCTTGTCTAACATAGCAGTTTGTGCCCTGGCACAGGCACAGCTTAAGCAGTATCCTAATTAGGCAGTCTTTGAAATACAGGAGAACCAAGGATGGAGGCACAGAACAGGGTCCCTCTGGGCACAGGAAAAGGCCTTGGCTGTGATGCTGGAGAGCCCCTGTGAGAGCAGGAGGGAGGGAGAAATGGCTTCAGCTACTGTCTTTTTGTACACAGCAGGATAAAAAAAAAGCTGTCCTTCCCCCAGGATGTCCTGTGGGATGGGAAGCTGAAAGCTCCTCGCACCAGTGCATACTTACTTTCAGTCCTGGGGGACCAGGTGAGCCAGGGTTTCCATGGGGACCCGGGGGACCCTAAAACACACAACAAACACAAAAGAGTCAAAAGGAGACGGTGGGAATCCACGTTAATCCTGGAGCAGCCGAAAGCCTCTGGCTGTGCTGTGCCAGGCTTTACCCACAGCCCCAGAGCCAGTGCCCTGGCAGGGGGATGGTGGCACTGGGACCCTCTCTGGCACCCACGGAGGGGGAAACTCAGCTGAGGGTTCCCACTGGCCTCTGTGGAAGGGGATGTGTGTCTGTCACCACAAGACATATGATGACACTGAGATAATTTGGGTAAACCAAACATTCCACAGGTCAGGGGAGTCCAAGCTCTGGGAGGAGCCCCAGCAGAAGGGGCTGGAAGCAGGCAGAGGGGAGCAGAAGTGTGCAGGGGTGTTAACAAGTTTTTGGGTTTTTTTTTGTCAGAATTGAAGAGAACAGAAGTAATCACTAAAGGAAAACTGTTCAACCCTTTGGGGTGAACTCATTTTCCCTACAAGCCAACCAGATTTTTGCCTTTAGTGATTGGAAAGAAAATGGATAATCAGACACGAAAACAGTGGGAATAGCAGTAAGTCCATGTAAACCCTTTAAATCCGTATTTGGCATAGCTAAATCTGTATTTTTCCTCAGTTCTCACAAGCCAGTGACACTGCCAGAGTATCTACCTCAAATCACATACACCAGGATCTCCTTTTACATCATATTTTAAAAGTACCCTGCATATTTTCCAAAGACTATTTAAGGAGTTATCTGGAATAAGCAGCTGAGAATAGTTTATGCCTGGATTGTACACAGCACAGAAGATCTGTTAACCTTTCAGGCAGAAGTAATGACAATTCTAAGTCCTCTTGAACACGTTCCTGGGAGATGAAACAACCTGAAGATTCAACTCCAAGAATTCTGCCAAGAACGCTTGAGAGCTCTACACCACCACGAGGAGCCCTTTATGTACCCTCAAGTTCGGGGAGTACAGGCAAGGGGATAATTAACACTCAGGCACTTTCTCAGCGAGCTGTAGGATTTCCAGTGAGCATTTTAGGGCCAAAATCTTCAGGGTCTGATTTCCAAGGAAAATCTCTGCAGTTAAACATGCCACTGCCAGCCGAGTTCAGTGCCCTTGCTCTCTTCTGAGAGAATATCAGTGCACTGATCTCTATTCAGTTTTATTTTTACTGCATTTTAATAGAAAATAATGCCTTTTTAAATTGCATCTTGTGGTACAGACAGTTGCTGAATGCTCAGTGCTATTTCATAACATGCTGCTCTGCTGAAAGAGGCTGTTTAATTAAAAAATTGAGACGGAACTTTTCAAATGGCAGTTTTTACCCAAATTAAACATCCCATTCTTAAATTCCTTCCAGATTTTCAGCCTGAACCCAAATACATTTATTGCCCCATTCTTAATTTGCGTCAATATTTTCACCTGAAATTCTCCTGTTTAGCCTGGCTGTGAATTTCCAGTGAAACTGAAACAGCTTTAATTAAAATTAAGGTGCTTGAGTATCAACTTCTCATTTGAAAACCCATACAGCTGCTGTAGCCAGAGTACCTGGACACTGAGGAGTCTTAAATAAATTAATCTTCCCAGCAAACTGTGGAATCACTTGCCCACCTTATTGGGTGGGACACTGATACAGAGACTGAATGTGCTGCTTAAGGTAATTCAACAAGTCTGTGGTGGCAAAAATGCTTCAATCCAACTCTTTCATGTCTCAAATATGCAGGAAAATTAATAATAAGTGACAGAAATCAGAACAGCAAAGTCTCTATAAAAGACGAGTCCCTAAAAAGCTTTTACATGTAAGCAATAATCAGGGTAGCTCTGAACAGGGTTCATAAATCCAGCCTACTGCTGGATTTGAGGAGGGAATTCAGCTGTAATTCGACTTTGGAGTGAGGCAGCTTGGCCCAAAGCCCACCTCGGTGCAGTCATTTGGAGTTTGTGCTCCACCGTAGCCCAGGGCAGGCTTACAACAGTGTCAGGCTGGGGGGAGCAGCGCGGTGTGGTGTGACTCCCAGATGAAAGTGATGGTTTCCAAGAGGAAACCTGGAACGTGGGAAGCTCAGCTGCCAATCCAGAACTCCTGGATAAGAGACTAATCACACCCCCAGCAAAATCTGGTGCAGGTTCTTCCAGAGTAAACAAAAGCACAGCAACAAAATCCCCAAACGTCTTAACCAGAAGGAGGGGAGAAGGGAGGAAGAATCCAGCCACAGTTTCTAGTGATTAAAAGTGAGATTATGAAAACGGAGACTCCTGAGATAAAATAGAGCCTTCATCACCGAGTTCAATGAGTCTAACAGAGTATATCCAGTGTAATCCAGGCAAAGGAAGGTCAGAGGCTCATCCTGTCCCTAAAGACTGGTCTTATCCTAGTGGAAGTGGCCACATCCTGGTGATGAAGTGACAGTGGGAAGTCCAGTCTGGCATGAAGGAAACTGCTGTGACCAGTTCTGGGGCTTGTGTTAGACATCTGAAACTGCTCTGGGAATTGTGGAGAGAAAAGGGTGTAGTCTGCCAGCAGCCCTAAAAATTGTAAAAAATAATTGATCTTGATGTGTTCCAACATGGTGAGTCCTGAATCTGTGATCCCACCCACATTCTTGGCAGAGGGGGAAGATGCTCTGTGGTACAGTTAGATGGGCTGAGTAACAAAAGGCTCAGGACAGTAGCTGCCTCAGGAGCTGTCAGCAACAGTTAATTGCTGTATTTTATTAATTCAATCCTGGATTAATTCAATTTACCACTCCCACCTAGAAATTTGGATTCTCCTAAATATATTTATCATCAATACATCAGTTTTGCTCCTCTTATCTACACACAGGGTAGGACAATGCTGAGACCACTGAATGAAAAAAAATCCCGCTGCATGTGTCACTATTTGCTTGGGTGCTCATTTTCCCACCCGCTTTGGCTTCCTATATCTGCTGAAACAATCCAAGCTAGCAGCAGGCAAACCTGCATCTGAAACCTTCCAAGCCTTGTACCAGAAACTCAGTGGAAAATTTTACCGTGGGACAGCAGCAGCCTGAGACTTCTCCATGGCACAGAGACCAGAACAATCCCTGAGTGTGCTCTCCAAGCGAGGAGGGGTTTCCCATCTCCCTGGAATGTCTTCTACGTGAACAATGCTACTTGAGAAGGACACTGAGCCACCCAGTTCAGCTTGGGGATGCCTGGAGATGGGACCCTGCTCACAGAAGCGCTTTTATGCCTAACGGTTCACAGCCCACAAAAATTAACAGAAGTGTAACTGTGCATAGCTCCCCCCAACCCTCCAGCATTCACAAGGTAGGGGAAAAAAATCCTCCCAGCTCCTGCTAAATGCTAGAGAGCTCCAGTCAGAGGAATGACTGCTCATTTGAAACTCTGTCTTGGGGTTTCACTGTGCAAAGCAACTTTTTCTGCTTCTGACCTACAGATCCCACGGTGACCTCTGGCTTGCTGAAAAAGAGATAAATATTTGAAGTGAAGCTAAGCAAACTGTTTATTTAAACACTTTTCAGAAATTGGAAAATCTTCCTAATGGAATGAGGATACTGGGGAATCTCCACAGCTGACTGAGTTGCTTGTTTCAGGGAGGAAGCCCTGCATTTCAAAGGAAAGGGAGATTTTTTCCAACCACAGACCAAATGTAACAGGGATGTGTTACACTGGGACCTCACAGTCTTTGAAGCTGCTGTGGTTCACAGGAAGATGGCAAGTGCATCCTGAAGCATCAGGGAGTGCATATGTATTCCCTTCACCCATCCATTTTGACTTCTCCCGTGTTGTCTCAGAGTTTAAATAAACCAAGAGCAATTACAGGCTTTTTATTGCCAATTCTGCCTCTGACCTGTTGTGTGGACAGGGATAAAACACTTCCTGTACCTGCGTTTGCTCACTTGTTGGAGAAGGAGTGACTTCCAGTGGGACCTGGCTTCCTGAGTTATTGAAGTGTTTTGGAAAGTTTGGCTGTTGCTCTTTCCTTGCTGTCCTGGGGGCTGAGCAAACAACCAAGGCCAGGTTGGACAGGGCTTGGAGCAACCTGGTCTCGTGGAAGGTTCCCTGCCCATGGTGTCAGGTTGGAACAAGATGATCTTTAAGGTCCCTTTCAACCCAAACCATTCCATGAACTGGACTCCTGACTCCGTGCATCTGAGACTTGCTGTTTCCTTCACGTAGAGGTAAAACAGGTAACTGGGATTTCCACAGCCTCGTCTGGAGGGCAGAGTTTAAGACTAAATGTCACTCCTCACAGCACTTTTCTGCAGACCTGATCAAACCGTGGGTACTTTGCTGGTCAAACTACACCAGTGAGGGCTGGAACGAGCCACCATTTGTGGTGAAGGCAGATGTGCTGTCCAAAGCCCCTCATGCAGACAGCACTGGGTGAAGCTCATAGAGCCCGGGGTGAGGCAGGAACAAGCTACAGTGGTGAAGGAGTTATTGCTCCAGTGGGAGCCCTTTGTTGACAGCTCCTTGTGGAGTTTGTTGGCACATCCCTGAGCAAATCCCAGCCACAGCCTCTGCCTCCCTGGAAAACCCTAATGTTTGAAGAAATGCAAAGGTCAGAAATAAAAGCTCAACACACATGGCTTGCACAGAACTGGGGATGTCACCCAGTTCCCCCCCCAGTGTCACCACTCATGCTCACCAGCATGGAAAAGCCGTCCCACAACCTGCCTGGCATTCCACATCCTATAAAGCTGGGGAAGTCCTTTATTGCTAACACTGCCATTCCCTTAGATCTTACACAGACACCTGATAAGGCACACAGCATATTTATCCAAGAACAAGCAGTGGGGACAGACCTCTTCTTATGCCTCAAATTCTTTAATGCAGACATGAAAGCTGAAAACCCTCCTAGCTGGATATAGACAGAGAGAAACCTTTCCTGGAGAGCACACATGGCAGTACAGCAATATCTCTACAGATTGGAGAGCTCCTGAGATAATGTTATTAGCCACTCCTATTGCAATTTTTAACTCCTTTCCCTTGGAGTCCCTCAGGAAATAATGAAAGAAGAAACACCCAGTTTTCACTTGTTATGAAAATGAAAATTTGCCTTCATAGCTGCAGAGAGCAGAGCACAGGAGTAGCCTGAATCTGTCTCAATGGGCCCCTGCTGCTGAGTGATAAAGTGTACAATTAATTCCATGCTCCTGAAATGGGGATTGGCTTTTAACAATGGAGAAATTGTCATTTTCAACAAGACTACCACTATCCACTCTGCTACCCTGCCTTGGACCGCTCTTGAATGCTGAGGATATGTCCTGATCAGAATCTCTTCCAGGCTGTTACAGAGGCTGGGATGTGTCTTGGCAAGGCAGGTGGCACTGCCTACATGGAAGAGCCACCCTCAGACTGCACAGGCAAGTCTGGTGATACTCATCTGCTGAAAACCAGGAGTCAGATCCATGGGATCAGCCAGATTTTCTTACAGACTCTCACCCACCACAGTCTCACCCTCAAGGCAAAGGCTAATCAGAGATTTCATTTTACCCTGACCAACATGGAGGGAAAAAAGGGAGGAGACAATATGGGGTGGAAATTCTGCACTACACATCAGCATGAGGCAACTTCACAGCTACAGAAAGCCACAAGTCAAATGCTGCTACTGGATTTTCAAATGCACTGTTGTAGGTACCTACCTGTTATAGGTAACTGTACAAGCATTAATAATGTAGAAATCATGCAAGTTACAGTAAGGGCAATTAAATCTCATGCATTAGGCCATAAACTGCTTTGGTGGCAAAAAGATCCTTCCTTTCCTCTGCATCCAGCACTGCAAAGTTGCCTGCAATGTTCACCTCTCCTCTGGAGCTCCAAACTTGGCCTGGAGCTTGATGGGACACCTCATGGCTTATCCATGGGCTGGTGCAAGAACTCTGCAGCTGCTTTTTCGGAGGAGAGGTAGAACACGACCCCTGCAATGTTGCATATTTATTTTTAAGTTGTTCAAGCACAACAAAAGCAAAAGATGCAAGAATCCCCCTAAGCCTGTCTTACTTCCTGGCAGCTCCACTTTCCAATGAAATCCCTAAAACCCCAAAGAAACACAAGAAAAAATTACTAGGAGAAACACATCCCAAAGTCAAAACAATTTAGGCACAGAGCAGTCCTGTCTCCAGTGCTCCAGGCCAGACATTCACAGAGTGACCCTTCTGCCCCTTCCCAAAATTAGCACAGCCTCTTTGGAGATGTCTAGCCAAGCCAGGCTCAGCTGTGCTGAGCACTTCCTAACTGGGAACTCTTTCCTGGACCAATTCTCAGCACCTCTTGCAGGGACTGAGCTCAAAAACCCTCTGTTGCTTATTGTCTTTCAGAGGATCATCTTAAATATGGGATGGAGCATGCCACAGCTGGGGAATAACAGGCAATTATGACACAGCTTCCACGACACTATTTCTTTCAGAAAAAACTCAAGTGGAATTGGGATGTAGAGCTGAAACCTGGTCACTCATACAGCAGGCAGGGAATGCAGCTGGGGACTCCAGACCTGGAGTGTAGCTTGCAAACCACAGGATTGCCAGAAGTAACACCAAACACCCCTCATAAGCCATGAGCTGGGGTGGGAACCAGCTTTAATGGGGATGCCAAGAAATGTAAACTCTGGGCAATCTACTGATGTGGGAGCTGCTTGGGCACTTGTGACGGAAGGCACCAGGGCTAATGCTTCACTAAAACACTTCTCTAACGTGGAACAGATTGTCCCATCTATAAACACGAGCCTGGTGCTGCCTAACCCCACTCACTTACAGCCCAAATCAAGGCTGCTCACACAGGCCCAGGCTCCAGGGGTCCTGCAGACCTGCATTTTACCGCTGGAGAAAGGAGATGAGTTTATTTTTGCTGGTTACTGCAAGATCTCACAGGAGTGTAACAAGTGTCCTGGGGGAATGCCGAGCCTCCCAGCTCTCAGCCTCCAGCTTGTTCTTTAAAGACATTACACGGGGTTGAGTTTCAGCCAAGTATGTGTGAGGAAATCTCCCTCTGCTGCCAGGCCAGGATGCTGCCTGGATCACGGATCCAGATATTCCCTTCTTCCAGCCTCAGACACTCACACCACCCTTGGATTTCTAACCCACACCAGTCCAGTGCTCAGGAAAGGGGCTCCATGGCTGTACCCTGTGGGACAGCAGCGTGCTTCCAGGAAAACAGCACCATACCACCAGGAGAACAGTGCCAGCACTTCACCGTATCCAGGTCAGGCACTCTGCCCAGCCCTGGGAGAGTTAGGCCAGCGCAGAAGGCTTTTCTCGCAGCTAGCTGCAGCACTCAGCTCCAGATGTTTCCTCAGCATAGCACTCAATGTTCAAAGATCTGCAACAGAATTTCATTTGGGGAGGAAGAAATTCTGCGAGAGCCATTGCGAATTCCTGAACAGATAAGACATTCTGCCTTAGAGCTTGAAAAGGCGTCAGAGAGCAGGTCTCAGACTGGGGAACAAAAAAAATCATCTCTGTGTGTTTGAGTCCTTGGTCCTGGACCATGGTCCCACTAATGAAGGACCTTGAACTAAACAATTTGTGAAGCTGGGGAGAGTGGAGTACAAAAAGCAGCCAAAGCTAATATTCAGCACTGGGTTTGCAAGAAGGAACAGATACTAGAAACAAAATGAGACAGACAGACAGACAGACCTCATTCTTCTCACAGCCATTTGGAAACATCTGTCCCCAGCCTTTGCTGGTGCCAAACCTTAGCTCAAGGAAGCTGCAAATCACCAGTGTGGCCTCCTGAAAACCTCCAACAGGGAATCAGAGAGAAGGAGACCAGATCTCAACAGAGAGGGGCCTGAAGCAATCATTACTCAGCCACAGGAACTACAACAGCTCTTGGAACAACAGGACAGGCAGATTAAAATACAAATGGTTGGAAGTTTTTAAAGCACTTACTCGAGAACCTCTCTTGCCAGGGGGTCCTGGTAAGCCCGGCAGACCTGGTGGACCCTAGAAAAACAAAAACAGGTATTAGTGATGGTTCTATAACAGTATGGTGCTCCTGACAGTGCTTCACAGAGACCCATAACACAGTCATTTGGAGAAGACCTGGGGAGAAGGGCCAATTACAGCATCACAGCCAAAATTTCCCTTCAACTTACGCAATTACTATAAAGGAATAAAAAGCCAGGCACAAAAACATCTGCAGGAGCACATATTTCCACAGAGTAGAGATAGAGCATCCCCATCTTTCTGCTGCAGCCTGCATTCCCAGGATCCCAGCTGTGTCTCAGGCTTCCCCTGTCCTGGACCCGTGCTGTATCACAGGGGTAACACAACTGTCTCCCAGCTTTGGATTTTCCTGCTATGTGTTAGCACCTTGGCAAGGGAAGCACATTGTGTGTTCTAATCTGTATCAGCTGGACACGTGCAGCTCTTGGTGTTGTGGGTTCCTATATGAGTTACAACATAATCATAACCCCAGCACTTCATATTTTAGAGCAGCAGGTTATAAAATGTAATAAAATTGGTGTCAACGTTGGAAATTTTTTAATACTGTTCCATAGCAAAGGAAAGGTCGAGTTATACACGTCAGAGTGGTGGGGGCTCTTGGAAGAGGGTAGGAACAAAGTGGAGATATCAGGAGCCCAGCTGTGCACTGATCTGAAACAGGTTAGGAAAAAATACTTAACCAATGAGGTTTGAACACCTTCGAATTTTTTCATCTATTTATTCTTTTTTTTCAATGGGCTGGAGAATTCAGATTTCTGGAGGGCCATCTGCAACTCCTAGTAACTCCTCAAAACTTCTTTTCCCCCAAGCCAAACATGTCTGACAAGAATAACTGCTAATTAAAGCGTCTCCCAGAGGATTTATATTCTGGTAACCTGCTACAAAAGACAAGTTTCCATTGCATTCAGCAGGGAGAGACATCCAGAGCAGTTGACTGAAGGATGTTTGGAAGGCAGCCTGAGCTCTCTGACTACGTGGCAGGTTGGGAGAGCAGGTCCCAGGAACAACATTCCACAGGGATGAAAGTGCAGTGCATAGAGCAGGTGCAGGCTGAGCCCCATGGCCACATTCTGGCCTTTCTCCCTCCCTGAGCAAAGCCCACTGCCAGGCTGGCCCTGCTGCTCAGAGCTGCTCAGGCTGGTACTGCCCCTGAGCAGGAGCAAAAAAGCTCATGATCTCTAGTGCAGTTCCCAGGAGTCATCAAGGGCATCATTCAGTAAGAAAAAAAATCGACCCAGGAGATCCCTACCCTGAATCTCATGCCCAGGAAAAGATTTTGCAAAAAGAAAACTTGCCTGAAGCATACAGGTAACTGATGGATTAATACTCCCCTGATACTACCAACCCTCCCACACATAAACACCACATTAAGTTGTATAAAAGTGATTGATTTTAAGAGCCAAACTCAGCACAGTAGAAAAAAAAAATCAGGGAAGGCATAAGCAAAGCCCCATGTTCTCTGTGCTATTAATTTATCAGCACAACAAATAAATCATAACTTTTTATTCCTGTAGTTAGTTCTAGCAGTAGTAAAGATAACAAGAAAAGGCTTGTTTTAAAAGAGCCTACACAGCACAGGACAGCTGATACCCCTCACTGAGACACACAGGGATGGACTTCTGTCACCACATGACCCACTGCTGCTGCCCAGCCCTGCTTGCCCTGGAGATGTCCAGTCTCTATAGCCTGGGACACTTCATCTGACCCCTCTGCCAGTTGCTTATTGCTGGCTAACACAGTATTACTGGTCTTTGTAGTAACAACCCTCATTGATACAGCTGACCCTCATTTTAGCAATATCCCAGTGTTTTAACCTGTCATTGTGCCAGCTCAGGGCCCCGTGCATAATGCAATTATACAGCTGTGCAAATAGACACGTAATTGTGGGGGTTTTTTTAAGCCTCATGTATAATTGTGCTCCAGAATCCCACCTTTTATTAAAAATATCCCCCTGCCCTAGTTGGGATGATAACTATCAAACCACGAATCCAGTGCAACTGAGGCAGCAACAGTTTTAATAAAGTTTACCAGAGATTAATCCAAGTCCTTAACCTCTCCTCCATCAAAACCCATCCCCATTTACACCCTTAGAAGAAGTAAAAGAGGAAATGCAACTGTCTGAGCACGGCGTTCCCCGTGTACCAGAAGTGAGGTGACCTTTTCCACCTTCTTGCTAACAGCAGCTGCAATTGTACTTGGCCACTTGAGCAAAAACCTTCTCCAAAAACGTGGGCTGCTCAGAACAGACTGAAGCTAACACAAAAATAAGGAGAGAGTTAATACTGGCACTGGAGTGGGAATACAGAGTTGAGAGAAAGGCTTCTAGCTGGAAAAGCACAGAGCAGTGCACGATTCAGGAGTCCCTGTCACTTTGCTTTGATTTGTCATCCCTTCAGACTTCTTTATTCCTTTCTTGAGGAGTAAGAGGGATAAAGGTGACTGTGGGATGACTGGGCTAAAAGGTGTCAGCCACTCCAGTAACTACAGAAGGTAGGAGTGTGACCAATTATAGATTTGAAGCCAGTCAAGGTGGAAGAGGACTGGGGCAGTGGATGGACACAGGCAGTGGTGAGAAGTGACACACTGTGAGGCCGCTTTTTACTTCTCACATTTCTCAGCTCCTTGGTAGCTGGGTTGGATGGGACGTGGACCGTGCCTTCCTGGGGACTGGTTTCCCCTCTGCCTCCCCATCACCCAGCCCGTGTTCTCAGACAGGAGGCTCGAGCTATCGGACAAGAGCCCCACATCCCACAACTGGCTTTGCCTGGGGAGAGCGATGCTGAAATACACTCACGGAAAATGTGCATCCGGAGAGTCAGCCAGAGGAGAACGGGCCTGGATCGGGGCCCAGCTACTTACAAATGATGGATGAAGTCCCACTTCAGGCATAGGGCTCCACAGGGAGAGCAGGAGATGTCTATCAGCGAGGTGCCAAGAGCCTGCTTGGGGGTGATGCCTACACAGCCCCTGCCCTCACCAGAGACACCTGCACCCTCACACCCAACCCAGATCACACAGAACCTGCGGGGACCTCTCCACTGCACCCTTTAGGGCACCCCAGGGGAATTTCATCAGGAGCAGAGGGAGTGCTGCAAGGGGCAGGAAGATTTCCTGCTCCTGGCAGTGGGATGAGGATGTCAGTGCTCCGGCCCTACCCTCCCATCGCAGGGATCAGCAAAGCTGAGGCCTCCTGTGGTGAGCTACTGCTCCTGGCACCGCGGCTCTTGTCTCTCTGGCTCCTTGCCTGCTCCTTCTGCAAACTGATGGCAGAGAACACACACCCTGTTATCACACAAAGCAAGATCAGAGATCAAGGAAAAACTCAACAGCAGCAGATGCTCTCTCTCTTCTCAAGCCAAACAGCTGAGCTGTTAACCAGCCTGAACAGTTCCTGAAGCAGCTCATGGCAGCCACAAGAAAGTTTAACCCTTCTCAGTTTCCCACGGTAGCATTAGGAACAATGACCTATCCCACCAAATGATTACAGGATTTATTCTAAGCTGCTGCTGGGAAACTTTCTGGTGCGAAAGGGACTCTTTTTTAATCTTAGCTCTCTGAGCTTCAAATTGCAAATGGAAAATTAAACTAAGTTGCCTGAAAGAGAAATACATTGGACTCCAAGGATAAGGGAAATCTCACCATTTCCTCTGGCTGCTAATTTATACCTCTGCCTCTCCCACACTGTGACCCCCCTCACACTGCTTCATCTGGCCACAGCAGTGCTTCAGGGAGCAGGGTGCCTTCTGTGCTCCAACCTCAGCGAGCCAAACCTGCTGTGGAAGGCTTGAATTAAAGCATACTGAGTACAGGAATTGGTGCTGGAAATTGGGAAATGACTCCTGAATCAACTTGGTCAGATAGCAAAGGATTCTTGTAATTGCTTCCCCTGGGGCGAGTACTCAGCCTGGCAGCAAAGAGCTGAGATTTCCCAGGAAAGTATTAAGCTCATATTCCAGTGCACACTGACAGATGGACATACTTTAGGGTCTTCCTAATGTATTTCTGCCCAGACACTAGTGGCACAGTTCTCCTGTATCCCAGAAATGTCTGTTTCAGAAGTGCAAAACACTGCTAGGACTGAAGAGAGAAGAGAGAACATTCTTTCTCAGGCGCTAGGGCCTGTGGTAAAAGCCAACTTAAAAGGGAGTTCAGAAACCACATCGAAAGCTTCTCCCCATGTTGGCACCAGGTTCTGAGCAGTGAGTGACATCACCCCTGCAGATAAAGGACCTGAACTGTTTTCTTCCAAGAAGAAAAGAAATATTCCTACAGGAAAAAGGGCCACTGCCACAAATCTACCCTTTAGCCTTGTGCGTCTGGGAAGCACCAGCAAGGAAGGACTGAGCAGCTACAGGGATAGCACTGGAATTTAAAATTCTCTGCTTAGGAGAATAGAAGAGGAGGAGAAAAAACCCTCATCTTCAACAGCCTGCCAACCCCTCCTCACCTCCCTGTCATTGCCAGGCACTGCACGTCTGTAAGAACTGCCTAAAACAAAGCTGGAATTTTGGGGGGGGGGGAAACCCCAACACTTTGGTTACTTTCTTCTCCAAGGCAGGCTTATCATATTAAAATTTGGACACGTCTGGGTTTCAACCAGTCTAAAAACAAAAAGCCCTCATAATTCTGGCAGGAGCTGAGCTGCTGGTGGAGAGCCAGCCCTGTAACACGATTTCCGCACTAGGCACAGATGTTGTTCTGGGTCTGTGCAACACCTATCACACAAAGGTCCTTGTCCACAACTGGGTTCTTCACAGAGTAGCAGCACAATACACAACAAAATAGGAGTGTTCCAGCTTGATGAAAGCAATTTTTCTATGAAGACATTTCAGGAACAAGCTCTGCAGGGGGTACTTCAGACACTGGAGCAATCCCAGACCTTGGAAGGCAGCCTGAAAGGCTGGGAAGTAATAGAGGGATCACCTACTCTACTACTCACTTTCTATTTTTAAAGATTTATAAAAATACTTGTATATATTTGTACAATCCTAGATCCTCTGCAGCACATTTATCTCAAACACACGATTAACTATGTCTCTTCAAAATTACCTTTATTTTACACAAATAGACCTTTCTGATGCTTGGTCATTTGCCTGCAAGATTTCCCTTCAGGGATGTTTCTGGTTAAATCACCAAAAAAATTTGATCCAATTGTGTGAGCAAGGATAAAACTTTTCCCATGCATCATACAAAGCATGCAGTCTCCCCTTTTTTTATTATTAATGTGACTCATTCATTAATAGATACTCAAACATGTTTTGTGTTCCTTAATTTATCATGAACTGGCAGCTCAAACAGCCTTTTCTGGTGCGAGGAGGACTGGAAATAGGCACTTCATATATTTTATCGGCGTTTCCAGTCACCTCTCTTCCCTGCCCACTGATTGAATTGGCTGGGATTGCTTCTTTAGGGAAGGAGCCGGGCTCCAAGACAAACTGCTCGTGCGGAGGATGGCAGCTGGAGCAGTCTAGACTGGGGACACGCTCGGAAACACATGTGCCTTGCAGAGAGGGAGACAGGGAAAGAGGGTGGGAGAGGGAGCTGCCTGCCAGGCACCACCAGTGGTTCCAGCCTGGGGCTCCTGGCCCTGGACATGCGGATGGAACTGAGGGCTGCGAGCCCCCCTGTCCTCTGACCGGATATTCGGGATGTCCTCGAAACACGCTCCCTGTTCCTCTTCTGTTACTCAGTGCTTCCACAGCCTCTCAGTGAACTCAGCCTGCTTCTCTGCACATTCAGCATAAGGGGTGGTTTTCTTGCTCTAAAAATAACCCTTAGACTCATCAAGAGTCAATACAGGCTTGTCTGTAGGGACCCAAAAGCTATGGAATTGCAGCTTTATATGGGAGGAGAAAGGTCTGACTTGGGGTACACTGTGCTAGACCCAGTCACGCCAGGGCAAGGGGTTTGCCACAGCTTTACCTGGCAGGTGGTGCTGGTGGGCAGGGGAGAGGCTACAGTAGCCCCCCCCAAATCTTCCTGCCAAACCTCCTGCTGGTCTAGACAAGCAAATGACATCCCATCCACTGGAGGATTCAAATGCCCATCACATCACAGCCCTAGCTCAAGAGTTTGACACGCTCACAACAGATACTGTTTTTCAGTATGCATTTTTCTTTTGGGGGGGGTTTTAGGCTACTTCCAGCCATGTGCTGGGGTCACGCTGCAGGGCCTGGAGCTCTGGAGCAAGGCTGGCTGAGGTGCTTTGGGCAGTGGGGATGATTCAGAGGGACCTTTGCCAGCTGCTGAGTCAGTGCTGTGTTACTGACTTCGCACGATGTCTGGGTGTTCCTTTTGTTGTTTCTCCCTTCCAGAAAAACCATAGAGCTGAGATCCCAAATGCTTGTGGTTATTAATGGTTCCCAAGAAGTTTTTCTTTTTTAAGAACATATTGCCCTCCCTCCTCTAGCTGCTTAGCAAACCCAGCATTCCTGAAGAATTAATGCTCTGCCATGAATTGCATGTGGGATGCAGTGTCTCTGTTTCCTTTTGCACAGCACCCAGGTGGTCCTTCAGGACAGATTAATACACGGATGGTGCTGAGTTTTATTCCTAAATAAATCCTTTCAGTCCTTTGCTCACACTCCTCTAACCATCAAACCCTTCCTCTATTGTTGGATGGGGCCTTTCTGCACCGCTAAGATTATTCCACTGGTTGTTTTAGGGGAATTCACAAAGCCACAACTGCAGACACCACAGATCCTGAGTCATCACTGCCTCACACCAGGGCTGCCATTTCCATCCTGACGTTGGAATGATCAGGATGAACAATAGTCCTTTCTCTCTAGCTGGAAGGGTTCTGTGGCTGCCAGTCTGCCCAGAAATCACAGCCAAGTTGGCCCCAATCCTTGCTGAACAGGCAGAAGGCAGTTCATCCCCACACACCTCCCTGCCCAGGGTGACAATCTTCTTGAGGAGACCTTGTATCAGGCAACAACTGGGAAAACTAATTAATCACCTTATCCTTCCCTCCGTGTGCCGGACAGTGGATGGCATTTCCAGCCCCCAGCCTGCCCTGGCCAGGCCGAGTGCCGGGCTGGGATATCACTGACCTCACCAGAAACGCCTGCCCGGCAGCACGAGGATGGCGCCAGGTAATTACTCAAGCCCAGAACATTTATCAGCACTTCTTCTGAAACACGCTCATCTGGCCGTGGAAGTACTGCATTAATTTCTCAACATGTCATCCCCATTCCGATCTTTTCTCCTCTTCCCCTTCCCACGTCAGAGACATCCAAGGAAGCGTGGTGCAGAGCTCTCCAAGTGAGTCACAGGAGGTATCGAGCATCGTGTGGCAGCCAGCTCCAGCCAAGACATAACCTTTCCCTCCCCAAGCCCTGATTTTGTTTCCAGCACTCAAAGAGAATAAGGCCAGACAGAGCCTCAGAAAGTTCTCCTTTGCCTCAGTTCAGGACTCCAGTTGTTCTCAGACAGAATGGAAAAATCCTGCCATCTCTTCCCTCAGCCCTCCACAGCCTGAATCCATTTCTTTGCTATGATTCACAAGCCTGAGAGAGATTTTCCACTCCAGTTCTGTAATAAGCTCTTTACATTGCAGCTTAGAGCTTGGTCACCCTCATGACACTTTAAGAGCAAGAAGGTGGCAGAGGTCAGGATTTTGGTGGGCTTGGAGCAGCCACCCAGATTCACCCCTTACAGCTAAGTGATGTTTTAAGGGAAATACACAACTGCTGAATTTCTTCTCTTGGAAATATGCCTGAAATGACTCTCCACAAAACACGGAAGCCTGCCCAAAGACCACATTGCTGGAGCTCGTTCTATCTACTCAGGGATTTATCAAAACTTCTCCAAGCACCAAGACTCCATCAGGGATGGGTGCCTGTAGCCCACACTCAAACCTTGCCCAGGCAGCACCTTCACCTCTCCCAGGGGCAGGAACCTGGGAACAAAACACCACCCTGGGTGACTTGGTACCCAAAGTACAGGGAGAGAAATCACCACCCAGCTTTGAGGTGGGACAGGAGGAAACACAAACTGTTAAGCTTCCATTGAGGACTTGGGAGGCCAACCATTCCGCTTTAGGTGCTACTTGCACCAAGGAGTAGCTTTGCAGAGGCAAGTGCTGGTCATTCCTTACGCCAGCCTCAATATTTCCATTGTAAACTCTTCTTTCACTATTTTAAGAAGTCAGCTGTAAAAATTCACTCTAGGCTGGATCTTGGCAACTAAAGGCTCTGTCTGGGAGAAACTTATTTTACATGCACAACCCCTCTGTCCTATTGACAGTTTGGGCTGGAACACCAAATCCCCCTAAAAGTTGGCCAGTTTAAAGATCATGTTTGCATTCTTAAATCTGGGAAAAAAAAAAAAAAAAAAAAAAAAAGAACAGCCAGCAGATAATTAGTGGGGCCTGAGTGCTTTTAGCATTACAAAACGTGTGTATGCTTTTACAATGGCCAAGATATACAACCTGAAAGGGGTTATTCTGTGTAGAATGCAGTAGTTAAATTTATAAAGGAAACTTTTTGCATGTTTTAAGTGCAGGCTATGAGAAATAAAAAACAGAACAAAACACCCAAGCAAAATTTATACCATAAAAATAGATGAGAGTTTGTTTAAAAAAAATTAATCCTGAAGCCATCTCTGCACTTGCATTTGCTGAAACAAGGCACTTTTCTGGATCTGTGAATATCAGATACAAACCAAGTTAATAACTAGTGACAAGAAATAGCTAAATTGAGGCATGTTCTTAAGGCATCTGGGTTTTCTATGAAAGATGACCAGAGATAAACCAAGGGTGAGGAAGACAGCCCCAACCTGGCCATTAACATTTTTACCAGTAATTTAAAGGAAAAGAAAGTGGGATTTCTCTTTTTTTTCCACTTTCTTTTCTTAGATCTAACATTAAGCAGCAACTTTAACCACAAATGTTTAATGGCATCCACCATCACTGAACACTCAGGCTCAAACTGTGATTTATGCTAAAATTCTGATGATCAGGAATGCAGTGGTGCTTGGCTGCCACACTTGGATAAGCTTCATAGAAACCCTTGGAGGTTGTGGTCTGCCAGCCCTTAAGCCGAGCTGTGACTGGGAAGAGCTAACACAAAGAGCCTGAACATACCTGAGGTCCTCTCTCTCCTTTCACTCCTGGATATCCCAGTAAAAACGGAAACGGAGTGGGTCCCAAGGGGTCAAAGATTTGATAGCCATCCATGGCAGCCGGGGTTGTGAGGTTGAAAGCCTGTGCCCTGGCTCTGGAGCCAGGCCAGGCAGACCCCAGGTATGGTTTGGTGTACACCAGAGGGATGATACTGGGATCCACTCTCCTGGTGGGGGACGGCATGTGCTTCTTTGGAATGGGTCCACGGCTCGGGTTCTGCAGGGTTTGCTTTAGGGTAACAAGGTGGATGTTGCTCGTTGTGTTATCAGTCACCCTCCTCATTGGCTTTACAGTAGTGGGGGCTTCAGGGGGCTCAATGGTTGGTTTTTGGTTGATCTTCTTTTTGGTCTCTTGCTTGGATTCCTTCCTGCTGGCTGTGACCAGGCTCTGGCTCGTTGGTGGGGCCCTCTTGGCAGTGGGAAGGGGAGTTTTCTCCCTGCGCGTGCTGGGAGTGGGCCGAGACACCCCGAGGGTCATCCCCGTGCCCCAAGGGAGCGAGCGGGTGGGTACCTGTGATTTGGTACTTGACAGAACAGGGGGGGCCACTGTGATCTTGGTGGCTTTGGTAGTCAGTCTCGGCGGTGGCGGTGGGGTTGACAGCAATGTGAGGGTTGTTGCACCTGAACCCCTCGTCTTGAGGGGAGCAGTGACCCTGCCGAACTCCAAGTTTGGGGCAGCAGTGGTCAGGTTTTTCAGACCCTGCAGCGAGGGCTCCGTAGGCTGGGGGGTACTGGGGGAGGCACTGGGCAGGAGGGGGATGAGTGGGGGCAAGTTGGGCCGGTAGGTATCTGCTTGCCTGCACTGTTTTTTCAGGTATTTACAGTAATGATGAGCTGCCTTGGCGGAAGGATAAATATCAAACTGGCAGATAGCTCCTTCAAACTGCACGGAGTGCTGGCTTATCTTCCCAAAGAGGAAAGATCCATGTGGATCCAACGCCTCGTCCTTTTTAAAATGCAAATCCGCATGTACTCTGCGCTTCCCACAAGAAGTAAATAAAGTGACTGACTGGCCACGAATGTTGATGGCCATATTGTGCCACTGGCCATCGTGGACATTGTAATCAAAATATACAGAGCGCTTGTGGCCCACATACACGATGATCTGCCCAGGCACAAACTGGACCCCTAGCTGCAGTTTTTTCTTTTTGCTCTTGACAGCAAAGAGAAAAGCGTTGTTGATGCGGTGGGAGCAGAGGCTCAGCACCAGGAGCAGGTCAGAGCTGGAGCCTGCGGGGAGGAGGGTGCTGAGCGGTGCTTCGACACGTGCTCGCTGAGTGAAGATGACCCCTGATTTGAAAGGAATGACTCCTTGAGGAACTGTACGTGAGGAGGACCATCCACTCGATGGCCTTTTCCCTGACAGGCCCAGTCTTTGAAGAACATCCACATCTGAAAGGGAAGCACAGAGATTATGTGAGGTGCTGGGCAAACCCAAGGGCTGAATGGGTGTGAAGGGAGGTCAAACCAATCCATGCATAAAGGCAACAGGATACAGGAAATCCCTACTCACATGTATAATCCCACCCTCTCACAGATATATTCAAATAACCAGCATGGAGAATGCACAGCTCTTCTCACATCACATGAGGAGCAAGTGCATGCTCAACATGATTACCAGCAATTGCCAAAATGCATCAGCTCCATGGTATATCTGGTGAGTTCTCCTGTCCCACCAGGGACCAGCTCAGATGTTCTGGAGGGAACTGAGCTCAGTAAAAGGAAATTTCCCACTGAGCACCACTAGTCCACTTCCTGGGATTTAATTCTGAGTACTGATCACATAGCTGGAGAGGAATTTGAACAACAGTTTGAGCTGGGATTGCAAAATTTTATATCCCCAGAGGGCAAGTAACAAAACTTCCAAAGGGAGCAAAAGCCTTGTATTTGTCTCTCTTCAAGCTAGCAAGGAGCAGCTTTTGATCTTTGGAGAGTTTAGGGAAGCAAAGGTGCCTCCCAGTGTGAAAAAATTGCACCTAGATTTCAGTGAACTGCTCAAGGTTCTCAACAGCAGTACTTTTTTTCCCAGCAGATCATCTTACAGCATTAAATTATTTTAATAGGTTGGAACCAGACTTGGTTTGCGAAGAGCTCAGAAATCGGTTATGGCTGCCACTGAGTAGTGGAGGTAAGATTTGCCTCCTGTATAATGTCACCTAGGAGCCAGGTGACATCTTGCTCAAGGAGAGGGATTGATGCCTAGAGGACTTTTCTCCACCAGCTCCAGCAGGAACCTGCAATGGACAGATGAGCAGAATCCCCTCCTGTCTGTTCCCGAGGTCTATCAGAAGTCATTCACAGCTCAGATTAGCAGGCAACAGCAACACAAACTGGGGCCAGCTGGCAGCAACCTCAGCTGAATTACATACCTGGAGAAGATGCTGAGGTCTACATGAACAAAGCTGCAAAGGTAAATGTGCCCAGACCTGAAAAAGTCCTATGTTGAGCAGCTAAAGGAGCTCAGCCTGGAGGAAAAGGCGGCTCAGGGGAGAACTTCTCACTCTCGACAACTCCCTGACAGGAGGTTGTAGTCAGGTTGGGGGTCAGGTTCTGCTCCCAAGTAACAAACAATGGGATGAGAGGAAATGACTTCAAGTTGTGCTGGGGGTGGGGGGAAGGGGGTGTTAGAATGAAGAGTGGGAAAGGCTTCTTCACCCAAAGGCCTGTAAAGCATTGGAACAAGCTGCCCAGGGAAGTGGTGGAGTCACCATCCATGGAAGCGTTCAAAAAACATTAGATGTGGCACTTGGGGACATCTGATGGTTTAGTGGTGGGCTTGGCAGTCCTGGGTTAACAGCTGGATTTGATGATTTGTAAGGGTTTTCCAGACCAGATGATCCTATGAAGGTGATCATGATTCCCACGACATTACCACTGGTGACAGTGAGCCAGGATAACTGCACTTCCTTCCCTCTTCCTGCCCAAATGCAATCCCCGTTACTCCTTGACCAGCCAACTCTCCCATTTCAGTGCTCTTTGGAGAAGCCAGTCTGGGCTGTACAACCCAAATGCTGATGTTGTAAGGCAAGAATTAAGCACTCAGAAAGGTGGTGGTGCCAATCATGGCTAACACCATGGGATTGCAACTTTCCTAGATTAAAAGTAAATCAACCGTTCTCCAAAGAAAAAGAATGAGCTCATTTTCTAAAGGTGCCTTGGTATTCAGCTGCTTTCACCCTTAATTATTAAATATTCAGCACAGAACACAGTATTTGGAGAACAGGCACTTACAGAGCCCATTGGTGTTGGCCAGAAGGGTTGTAGACTCAAGCAGTCTGAGACCTGTAATGTTGCTGGCCAGGAAGGGAGGAGAATGATGAGAAAACCTCTGTTCCTTGACTTTGGCAAAAACTTTGGCCATTTTTGTATGTAAGAACGAGTCAATCAATATTTACTTTGCCTGAGTTTAGCTTTATTCCCACCTTCCTTTTTTAAAGCAGCTTGACTCATTTTCTAGCAGACACTACCCTGGAGAAGGTGCGTCAGACGTAGAAAAGGATGGAAATGTTCCCACCCTGTGCAGAGGGGTGTAATTTACTGCACAGCATGTTCAAGTGTTAATGACAGTATTTCTCCCATACTCTGAAATCCTTGGTCCCCCACTGTTTTTATTCCATATTGTCTAACAGGGCTGCCTCTCAGCATAGCCTTCCCTTCTCTTTACTGAACAGAGGAATCATGGCAGTGTCTTCATTCTGGATAATCTCCAGAGCCCATGAAACAGCAAAGGCCAAAGCCTGGCTTTAGTGAAGTGAAGTGGGACCCTTGCCACAGACTTCAAAGGCATCAGGATTTATCCCTAAGGAAATAAATTTACCACTTAAGCAAGAAGCTAGACTCCAGCTTCCAATTTCTAAGTGTATTTTTAGGTTCTCTCTCAGAGACAGACAGGGGTTGTCTCTGCTGGAGATGCTGCACGCTCCAGGAGTTATTTATTTGGTAGCTGCTTTGCAAGGACCTAAGGATGTTTCCCTGCTCAGAGGATGCCACTGCTGTTTGCAATCTCAATGCAAGTGCCTCGTTAGCAACGGCATCCAGGAGTGCTGAAGGAAAAAAGCACAACCCAAACACTCCTCTCCCTCAAAACCCGCTAAGGTGGAGCCAAACTCTGGATGCCTACGCAAAATCCGATTAAAGAGTCCTCATGCAGGACACGTATCTGGACTTTCCAGCGCTAGGTCCAGGCACAGAGCTCAGCACTCCTGTGCACCCAGCCCATCTGCCTCTCCGTCCCACCCAACTGTCCCGGACTGGCGGGGCACATCTCCTGGGATATGGGATGTCATCAACTAACGTAAAATGCAAGGTAATTCTGACTTCCTGAGGCAGCTCCAAGTTTAGGAGAGGATTTTTTCCCCTTCAAATTTTTTCCTCTGCAGATTTTTCCATCAAAACACATTATTTAAAAAGAGCATTCACATAGATCTGCCTGATCCCAGGTGCCTCAAAGCTAGTAACAACGTTCCTGTAGCAACATGTGAGCAACTGGGAAAAACTCTTCTATCAGACTCTGTGCATGAAATGAGATACACAGAGATTCTTGAAAAAACACATGATCATCTCTGAAAAAGGGGAAAAAAAATTTTATTGTTCTCCTTTCCATCTCTTTCTTTCCCTCCCCCTTTCTCCACACAAAAAGCTGTATAAGAAAAAGAAGCCAAAAGGCAGGAGAGAAATAACTTGCAGCTTTCCCAGGTTCCAGCAGCCAAGATGTGATGCCCACAGATAAAACTGTGTTGAATAAGTGCAGCATTTCCGTAAGTTACTGCCCAGACCCTTAGTCAGTGCACAGCAAATGAACTCACCTCACAATCTTTTGGATTTGTAACACTTATGGAAAGATCATCCTCTGTGTTCCCTGATTTTCCAGCGTACAGGAAGACTTCTAATCCTTAGGGTAACAGCCACAGTGTTTTCAAAAGCTCACAGCATTGGCTTAATTTCATCCTCACACTGACCTATGATCAAGTTCTTACTGCTTCTGAATCTCATGTTTGAAAATCCTGGGTGATAACACAGCCTCAAGTCACCAATGTTTTCTTACAGCCTTTACTTCCTTGGAAGGTTTTATTTTCTGGTACCCAGAAGGAAATTCTCTCTCTCATTGTGTGGAAACCAGGCAAGTTTTAAAAAATTCTTTTATCACAGAGAAAGTATCTCAGAGGGAAATTATTGACTACACCAAGGTAAACACAATGAGAGTGAAATTAAAGAGTTTGCTTTAGATTGATGGTAACAAAAGACATGGCACCATCCCATAATTATCATAGGAGTAAAATGATGGATAGAGGTGAATCTAAACAGCATATTATAATCTACTAGAAAAGCGAGATGCCAAGACACAGTATTTGTTCTGCCTCTTTACGAGCTGACATAAAACTTGCTCTGAAAACTGCTTGACTAAGTAATTCAGCCAGATGTTCACCTCCTTTGCATGGAGGCAGAATTTGGAAAATATTACATTTTTCAAAATTGCTGATGGCAGGGATCTATTCCCCCCCCTGTAAAAAGTGCTCCATGGGCTGGCTGACAGCTGAGTGTTGACCAAATTTCTATTTTTCCTTCATGTTTTGGAGACTGAGAGGAGAGCCCTGGAGCCTGCTAGTCCACTTAGTGTTGTCTGCTGACAGCAGGGGAAGCTGTTCACTTCCAGCAAATACCCATGTAAAGCATTCATGTAGGAAAGGTGTTGCTATTTTAAGAGAAGACTGCTTTACAAACAGATACTGCACAGATGCTCAGCGCCTGCTATCAGCTGTAAAAGGTGAAATACTTCTTGGTGTTTTTGTTGACTTTGAAGCTTTTCATCTCCTCTTGTAAGGTCATTGATTATTGTACCCCAGCCTAGTCCTGTCCCTGGCAGCACCAGGGAGGTGATGCCTGGAGAAGGGGTGTAAGGACAGGGTGAAGGTGTCACTCCTCTATAGAATATTCCCTTACAGCACAGGGATTGAACCAGATATAGCCATTCTATTATCAACCAACCCTGTGGGATTTTCCTCCCTTAAATTTGCTTTTACCTTTAAAACTCACATCATTTCTGTGTGCGTAACATCCCCCATGCTGGCAGGGGCATGCCTGGGGTGCACCGAAGTCAAGGAAAAATCTGCCTGCCAGAGACATTTAATTCCATGAAGCCCCAGTCTCAAGGGGCAGTTTCTTAAAGCAGTTAAGTCTTGGCAAGTGCAGGTAGATGCCAGTGACATTTTAGACACAAAGTGCTTCATTCCCACCAGTTCCACGAGACCCTGAAAATCCTGTGGGGCATGTAATCACCTGTACAAAACCTGGTTCTTTTGCCAGCTGTTAAATGCACCATCTGTATCATCTGTACTGCAACCATCAGCAACAAATGCACCTCACTGTACACTGGGCTCAGACACTGATTGTTAAGTTATAATCCTACACTGGTACCAAAGCACTTGGCTTTTACTTTTATTGAAAGAGGGAAAAAAAAAGAAAAAAAAAGTGTAACTTACCTTCAGAATTTCCCTGTGTGAATCCCAGGAACCAGGTAAAACACAATATAGTCCAGAGAAAGCAGAATCCCCTAAAATTGGAAGAGAACAAAAAAATAATGAGTTTCTACAACAGTAGTAACAAAACCAATTCCACTGTTAAAGGTCTTCTCCTTGATCCCAAGTCTAGCAAAGGCAGTGACAGCGTCAGCATGACTCCAGGAAGTAGACTTAGGCTGAGACCTTATTTTTCTGCTTTAAAGTCATCTAAAGTCCACTGAACTTAGTGGAAAGGTTTCCCAATGGTATTAGGAGCCTTGAACAAGGACCAGCCCAGTGTTTTGAGAGGCAGGGTCATCACTGCTGAGTCACCAGTGCCTTTGCTACTGCTGCTCTTTGGCACTCACCTCACCTAGGACAGACCACCAGAAATGCAAGAGGATGGAGAAATCATTCAAAGCCCTGCCAGGAGTGCACGTGCAGGGCTGTGGGGACATGGGTAGGAAATGGGCTGACACACAGTGCCCTGTCACCTCAGCAAACAAATCCTGAGTCCTAATGCTTTACTGTGTGCTTAACAATATCCTAAACATGCAAAATCCTATATGGATCTGTTTCTCATTTTACACCCAGATGCAAAGATGGGGGCAGCTTCTAAGCACTGAGCACCCTGTGCTGAGCCACTGAGGACCTTCTCACAAGCCTGGTATTGCAGGAAAGGTTAGAAAGTGGGAGATCCACAGACTTCCAACCCTGTGCTCTCACAGACCCTTTCCTGCCTGAGAGGGAATTTGACAAACCTCTCTGTTAGCTCAGCTTTAAGCCTTCAAGTGCTATTGAAAACAGCAGCTCAGGGAAAAAAAACGTTTACCAGAAAGGTAGCTAAAGCCCCCACTTTCCCCCATCAGCCTCCTGGATTTGTAGCCAACTAACGAACATGGGAAACTCCTTGGTTAGGCTCACTTAAAGTTGTCAGTGGAAAGTCTGAAGACTGAATTCCCTCATCTTCTAGAGAAGATATTTAACACCTTCATCAGCAGAGGCTGCTGGAGGAACAGACAGAAATGTAAACTACAGAAAGTCCTCAGCCAGGAGACAGCAGTGTGGGGTATCTACAGGTTGTTTGGTGCAGCTTGCTCGTCTCTCCACATCTGACACACAAATCATATATCAAACAGGGTTAGAGACCACTCTTCTCCTGCCATCAAGCCTCAGCTTTAGCCCAAGAAAGCATCCTCTTGAGACAATGTATTACCCTGGGCCAATCCTCACTGGACCCTTTCCCACAGCTAAGACAAAGCCACAGTTATTTACATCAGTGGGGAAACCTGGCCTTGAATGTAAAAATCCATCCAAGGAATCCAGCTATCAGCTAATACTTTAAGGCTTGAAGGGACAAAATACTGGAGCAGTCCCACATCAACTGGGAAACAAGTGAGCTGAAGCAACCCATGTCCTCCTTTACTGTTTCCGTCACCCTGACACTGGTCTGCACATTTCAGGAGCTCTGGGGCTGCTTTAGTTTATGAAAGAACAGGTGGGAATAGCCCAATCCTGGTGTTCTTTTGTCCTGTCCTACAACCAGCCATATCCTAACCAGGAAACCCTCACCATGCTCCAGAGATCTCCAGCTGGGGAGCCTTGATTCTTTTCTGACAACTTCATCCCTTGAGACACAACTGTGGGGCTGAAGACACTGCCAAGTCCAAGGAGAGCTGCTGTCCCAGTACCTTCAGGGAGTGAAGGAAGGGAAGCAGAATAGGATGATTCTTCATGGCCACCTCTGCCGTAATTTTTTTTGCATGAGAGAGGCTAAAATCCACTTCACAAGACGACCTGAATTTCTGTGCTCACCTCCAACAGAGTTTTAAGATGTGGACACAATTCCATGTGTGCATGGAGCAAAGACCTGCCTGGGTATCATCAGCTGGGCTCGACTGCCTGATGAGAGCACAGGAAGACAGAGAAGGAAGGGGTCACCTGCAGCAGTCCCAAGCATTAAGAACCTGTGCTCTGGTGAGGATCAGATTTGTACAACCACTGCTGCTCACAACACACTGAACTGAAGTCCACTTCTGGTTTTTTGAGGGGTACCTTCACAAACCAAACTCCCTGTTGATTGACACAATGAGGAGAACAAGTCTTGGGGGAAAATCCAGCACGTAATTTCATTCCAGTGACACTCACGGGCTATAAAGGAGACGAATGCACAGTGCGGGATCCAGCTGGCCCCAGCCCTGCTCCTGGACCCCTCTCACAGCCAACACCATCAGAGTTGAGAGCGGGGCCGGGTGCCAAAACACTGAAGAAAAACACTTTGGCAAAATTTACCAACTTAATGGAAAAAGCAAAAGCAGCTTCCAAATGGCAGCCGTGTGAGTGATGGGGCTGTTAATTATCCCAGGAATTTTAATGCAGGCTCTTTTTCCCTTACAGCTCAGCAGCGACAGAGCTGCATAAGCAGCTTGAGTAACAAGAGTAAAGGAGATTTTCCTCCTTATACAGAGCTATCAAACCCACATTGCCTTTATCTCAGCTTCTTCTCATGAGCAGTGACTTCCACTGAGACTCTATCCAGAGGTACTGCTAAAGGCATTTCTTTTATTCACAGGGTCTACAAATACCACGAGGATCCTGGGGTTGTTCAGCCTGGAGAAGAGAATGCTCAAGAGAGAACTTAGAGCACCTTCCAGTGCCTAAATGGGCTCCAAGAGAGATGGAGAGGGACTTTGGAAAGAGCATGGAGGGACAGGACAAAGAGGAAGGCTTTAAACTGAAGGTGGGCAGATTTAGAACCAATATTATGAAGAAATTCTTCCCTGTGAGGGTGGGGAGGCCCTGGCACAGGTTGCCCAGAGCAGCTGTGGCTGCCCCATCACTGCAAGCATCCAAGGCCAGGCTGGACAGGGCTTGGAGCAACCTGGTTTAGTGGAAGGTGTCTCTGCCCATGGCAGGGGGTGGAATGAGATGAATTTTTAAGGTCCCTTCCAACCCCAACCACTGCTGCAGTCACTGGGTGTAGAGGTGCCCTATAGCACACATGATGTAAACTCACATGAGCCCTAGAAGTTTTCCAACGCAGACACAAACTCCCTTTATAGCAAACTGAAGTTACTGACTACAGCTTAATTTTACTTCCCTACTTTTGGCAAACTCCTGTGGATCAGTCCACGGGAACTGACCAGTGCCAGAAGTCCAAGGTAAAGTACAACTGAGAGGGACAGAGAAGCACAAACACCCTTATTATTCCCTTCTAACCACACAAGTGCTGGAAGAAAGCCCTACACTGAATTAAGGACAACAGTAACACAACACAACAGGGTAAACTTGGTCACAAATTATCCTCAAGAAAGCGTCAATTTGACAAAGCTGAGGCAACCTGTAAAATAATTGCGATCAGCTAATTCCCCACTATTTCTGGAATTGGTTTGGAACAATTTCAGCTTTTTTTAATTAAAAGGTTTGCCCTGCCTTAAAATAAGAAGTCCAAATGATTTTGACATCTTGTTTGCTTAGATGATGGGCTGAAGCTAACGGAAATGCTTCAAGGGCCCACAGCAGCATTTAATTTTTTATTTTGTTTTCTCCCTCATTTACAGTAGGGAAATGGCTTTGAAATTGCAAACATTACTGCAAGGTGGAAAAACAATTCCCCACCACTTTTCTCCATTCAGGTGTACTTTTTTCCTGTTCAAAAGCCCACAAAGCCAGCTGGAGGCTGAAAATTGCTTTTCAAGAAAAGCAAATCTGCATTTCTAGCTGTAGATCAGACAGTGTATCTTAAAAAGGAGAAAATGCATGTGTGGCTTAAGATCCTTTGCACATGACTGGAGGTGATATTTTATAAGACTCCCAAGCAATTTTGACAGACAACAGGAAGCAAATCACAACCTATAAACTGAGGCTTTAAACTGTACCATGCATCAATTCCATCCCAGCTTTTTGGGGTAGAAATCTTATTTTGTACCAATAACCTCCTTTGTGGAGCTTCTGGAAATGATGGTATTTCTCCACTCCCCCCTCAATTTCTGGCAAGAGCAATGGAAACACAAAAAATATAGATGTCTCCATACTGACCCTGCTCAGTCCTTTGCTGGACCTCTCCTGCACTATAAATGACATATTGACTTACACCTCCAGGCAAAGATTTTTTACACAGGCACTGCTGCAAACCCCAGCATGATAAGGGCAGAATTTCTGAAACAACTGAAATACTATCAGTTTTTAATCCCCATTCAGCATCTACATTTCTAAGGAAAATTATTGAGCACCCAAACAGATATGGCCCATACAAATCCATTCTTAAGGTCATTTAAAAATACTAAGAAAACAGAGTGATCTAGAAAATGTCAATATTAAGTAAGGAAGAATGAAATCCCTATTCCTGGAAGTGTTCGAGGCCAGGTTAAGTGGAGCTGAGATCAACCTGGTCTAATGGAAGGTGTCCCTGCCCATAGCAGGAGAGTTGGATCCATAAAGGCCTCATATTTGCTCATCTGGCACCCATAACTCCTCTTAGGACTTCTCCAGGAGGGCCATCCTGACCTGCAGTGCACAGAAGGTGGGGATGAAGCACCAGCATGGGCAGGGTGACCTCCTGCAGACACGTCACACCTTGTCCTCTCAGGGGTTGATGCTGGCACCTGCAGACAGAGGGCTGAAGGGTTCCAAACCACTGGTCCTTGGCCTCCTAACTGGAACTAGAGCCTGTGTATTCATTGCACAAAGCTGTCCCAGAGCTGAGCTCCTACTGGCGACAACCTGCTTCCTCACCTGAGAGATGCCAGACAGATCAGACTCAAACACCCTCCCAGACAGCTCCCAGCAGCTCTCCACAGCAGGGGATCTTTCCTGGGAACCCATTCCTCGGCCTCCCCTTCGCTCCCCATCCCTGTCTGCCTGGGATATTGACTTTGCTGCCGTGTGAAGTGACAACACTCAGTGCTGGCCCCGGCCTTTGTGTTCTCCAGTAACTGGAGCCCTTGACAAACAGAAGTGCTAAGTGTGATCTGTCATCTAACTCCTTTTTTGTCCTTCCAACAAATGCCTTTGCATTCCTTCATTTTGTGAATGGGGTTTGGCCGAGCCATGTAGAATTGCCATTTGCACTTCAGTAAGCGCCCATCATTTCTACTTATGCCCCCAACAAACTGTCAAAGAAAGGGAAGGGGAAAAAACCCCCACAAACTCTGTCCCTGGACAGAGATTTCCAACAACTGTCTCACCACAAACCTGGGCAACCTTCAGTCAGTAACAGAATCTCCATGAACAGAGATATTAAGCAGGGCAGATTTTAACCCCTCAACCCATTGCAGAAAGGGGATGAAGCTGGAGCTTTATTTTAGTAAAGCACATGCTTGGAGAGACACATCAAAGTAGCAGGAGAGGGTGGACCTGGACATGGGACCTGGGCTGTGATGCTGTCTCTCCCTCCTGGGACACATCTCCAGGTGCAATTTCCTCCTCTCTACCCCCAAGCACCCAGCACACACATCATTTGCCATTCTGTTGCTGAATTTGTCCAGCAGTGCAATAACCTGTCCCCACACCACCTCCCCAGCTTGCAAGCCATCCTCTTTTCCTCTTAAAAAGGATCCATGCCTTCCCTCCAGCCCTTTTAGGCCCTCCCAGGGGCTGACCCACCTTGATGGTGCCAGGTGGATGCTGCAGTACCATGTGTGCAGCTTTCTCATCCAGCACACAGACGGGCCAGGCAGCCTCAGAGCAGCATTGTGCCAACACCCCAGGGCTGTGACAGCAGGCTGTCACCCATCAGAGGTCTCCAGGAGCATCGAGCCTCCTCCATGGGCAGCATGTGGCACTGGGGCTGGAATGGACCAAAGTAGCACAACCACAGTGGAACAGCACCGGTGCTGCGGTCTGGACGTGTGCTCGATGTGCAGTGGAATGCAAACCCTCCCCTGTGTTTTGGGGAGCCTGTGCTCACCAAAAATGCATCAGCAGAAACGACCAAGAGGGGCACATTAAGCTTGAAGAGCCTGTAAAACTTCGTGTTCTTCTGGTTTTACAAACTTTGGCAGCTCAAGTCTTCAAGCGTACTCTGCAACTGCTGCTCCTTCCCTGGGGAGCTAGCCCTCCCACCACTCCCACCTGCAAGTCTCCTGTACAGCCAGCAGTTCCCCAACCACCAGCCCTGCTCCAGAAGATGCTGCAGGAGTGCTGGTACAAGAGGGACCCCCAGTGCCACACAGGAATGCGCCAGATCATTCCTTCCCATCACAAGCCACCTTCAGGCAGCACAGCCCTCACCCACCTCAAGAGTGGCCCGGTGAGCCCAGGGACATGCCAGCTCCGGGCTCAGAACACCCTCTCCAAGACCAGTGGCCTCAACGGGACCATCGAGCTGTGGGGATGGTGGGATGCACAGCGCTCTGCCAAGCAAATCAAAACCCAGCACCAAAAATCCCTTCGGGAGATGATGCGAAGGGCAACAAGCGACCTCTGCTGAGGAGGGATCGGAGCAGCACATGGGAGGAGGACAGGCCAGGGAAGAGCCTGGAACAAAGGGCTCTCGGTTCCGAGGCACCAGGACAGACCAAAGGCAGATTTCCCATGGCACTGCGAGGCTCAAAGCCAGTGCAGCCGTGCTGTGATAGCCTGGGACACCCTGCCGCAGAACTAGGCACAGAGCTCCGGCAGGCCAGAAGCCACGCTGCCTTCTCCCTCCTTCCTAATCCTGTCCTCGCACGGGTCCGATTTGTCCTCGAGCAGGATCTAGGACCTGAGCAGGATCTCCCTGTCCTCATCTGTAGCGTGATCACGGTCACCTCCTCCGCCAGGCTGAGCAGCTGGTGCTCTGTCAGTGGCTGTGCCTCCTGCCAGCACCGGAGCCCGTCCCCTCGCTGTGACACGCTGCTCGTGCTCTTTCAAAGGAACCTTTATCTGTCTGTTCCCCTTTGGACTTCTCCCTTTCTGACGCTAGCCACCCTTGCACGGTCCCAGGCGGTTCTCCCAGACCATGTCCAGCACTAAAAAGGTGTAACTGGGAGATGCTGCAGTTACCGGTGCATCTCCAGACACGCCACAGCCACACCTATGCAAAAAAAACCCCCAAACAAAAACCCCACACCACAACAATCCTAAAGCACTGAGATTCGGTCTTTGTGAGTGTATAAACAAGCAGAAAACTTGTCAACGAGAGCAGCTGCAGCCCCTGGGAAGCCCCTGGTCTGGGCTCTCTGTGTAACTCCACACACAGACGGAGCCTCCAAAGGGAATTGCACATTCATCCACCTCCCGGCTCTAGAAAAGGGGCGGGAACAGGATGACCCCGGGGGTGGAGGGGGGCTGCCCCCAAATCCCCGAGCCCCGTTCCCCCTCTTTCCCCCATCTCCCAGCCCAGCCGAGCAGAGGGATCCTGTACACAACTTTTTCAAACTGCCAAGCAGAAGAATCCCAGCCTTTCCAAGGGAGTGTCGGTAAATCATCAGTACATCCGACAACGCAGCCAGCGGGATTAACCCTTTGTGGGTCCCCGGGAAAATATTAACAACAACAACAACGCATTTAGCAATGATAATAGTAAAAGCTGGTCCCAGCTGTGGGAGAAGGGGGACGGGCAGGGTGTGTGCCGTGATTTTTTTCATACACACACGGATGGAGAGGAAGCAGCGTTTTGTGTGTGCCGAGCACATGAAGAGCTGCCACCGCGCACCTCCGCCGCGCCTCAGCCCTCCGGGCTCTCCCACCTCCCGCAGCACCGCGGCCAGACCCAGGTACCCGTGTCCCCGGGGGACAGGGTGAGGAGCAGCAGCCCCCTGCTCCCAGGAGGGGCTGGGACCCCCCCGTGCCCGGGCAGCGTGAGGGGTGCGAGGGGCAGCGGATCGCCCGTTCCTACATCTGCGTGGGGGCTCCGCCGGCGCCCACCTCCCGGAGCAGCTCCCGGGGCCGGGACACCGTGTCCCGGTGCGTGGGGGGGTCTGGGGGGTGGGGGAGGCTCCTCCTGGCCGTCCCGGCGCCGATCCTCCGCTCCCGCTCACCGCAGCCCCGTTTCCCCCTCTCCCGCTCCGCAGCGTGGCCTCCCTGCTCCCAGCCCATTCTCCTCTCCAGACCAGGAGTTTTCACATCGTCCCCTGGGCAGAGGAATGTTTTCCCCCACCCCGTTCCCAAATCCCGGGATCTCGCGGCTCCCCGGCACCCCCAGCCCGCCCGGGATGTCCTTCCCCAGCGCCGGGAGAAGCGGAGTTTGTACTCACCCCCTGCCTGCTGCTGTAGCTCTGAGTCTGGAGACCGGCTCTGATTCCGGCTCCATCACGTTTAGTGCATTGTCTCTTTCGGGCAATTTTTGCAGCAATCCATCAGAAATCGGGGGACAAGCCGGTTTGTGGGTACATCCTTTCCAGGAGCTCGGCTCTCTGCCTCGCTAAGGGGCTCAGCTGTGTCACAGACACCCCTGGCCCGGACGGCTCACTCCTTCCTCCTTCTCTTCTGGGTCCTTTTGCTTACACAGATCTTTTAATCCCATTTAACTCCCTCTCGGCAGACTGCAATTACCTTGGAAAAAGAAGAGAGAACACAAAGTACACTCTAGGAAGCCAGGCTGGCCCATGGTCGCTGGATTTCTTGCCTCTCTTTTTTTTTTCCTCCTCTTACAAATAGTGCAATATCTGTGATTTCTGATTCCCAAAGTCCTTGATTTCAAGTGTTTTTTCTTAGCTGTTACTTTTTTTGTTGTTGGTTGGTTGGTTGGTGGTTGTAATTATTATTTTTATTTGCAATGCAGATGTGCCTCCCACCCCCCAAGGATCTCTCCTCTGGACTTAGAGAGAAGAGGAAAAGGCAGATTTTGAAAAATGAAAATTATTTAAGGATGTCCTTACTGCCTCTCTCTGCTGCCCTCCTCTGTAATAGCGAAGCATTTACGAGAAATGATACAAAATAAATAAATAATTGGGGGGGGGTTTGAAAAAAAAAAAAAGAAACTCTTTTGGCCAGAAGAACTGTGGGGAAAGAAATGAAGACCCTGTCCAGGCTCCAGGGAGGGAAGCACAGGCCCTTTTTTGGGGAGGCTGATGATGGAAGTTGTACCCCCCTGCACTCACCTGTCCAGGGCCATGAGCCCCAAACCGGCCTCGAGCCACCTTATAAAGTACCTGACATGGCTTTTCCCTTGGGATCAGCGCTTGGTGCAGGCAGCCTGTGGATGGGACTCAGGCTTGGAGGAGAAAAGCCCCCCCTGCCCTTGCTCCCCTCCTTGCCCTGCTCTGCTTCTCCGGGGCATCTCCAGAGCCCCTCTCCTCCCAGCACTATGGGATGGAATCTGCATCCCGGAGGGCAGGGAGCAGGGAATGAGTTTTCCTATGCAAGATCATCAGAACAAGTTGGATTCCAAGTCCGCTTGGTCAGCTCTGTCAGGAGAGGGGACTTGCGGCTGAAACCTTCATCCCTGTTTCCCCTCCTCTTCCAAAGCCCCACCCAGCCAACCGTGCACCCCCCAGGGCGACCGGCAGGTCCCTCTTGTCCACAGCAGGACACAGCAAATCCCTCAGCTCCATGAGATGCCCTCAGGCAGGTGAGGGCAGCCCACCGCTCCGAGCCGTCCCACCTCCTCCCTGCACCCCTGGGTGGCCCTGCCCTGCTCCCTCCCCCTCTCAGCACCTCTGTCTTGGGCACTTACTCTGCAGCGAGGCGAGAGGCTGTGCAGCATCTCCCCGCAGCCTCATGGCCGTGGGCATTCATTTGTCCCAGCAGCTCACGGCAATCGCTACGACTTAAAAACCAATAATAATAAAAAAGCAATTTAAAA